>OY992891.1:99695469-100145388 GCA_963921405.1 Cepaea hortensis
ATCATCTAACATCTAATCATCTCATCATTTAACATCTCATCATCTAACATCTCATCATCTATCATCTCATCATCTATCATCTCATCATCTAACATATCATCATCTAACATCTCATCATCTAACATCTCATCATCTAACATATCACCATCTCAGCATCTAACATCTCATCATCTCATCATCTAACATCTCATCATCTAACATCTCATCATCTCACCCACATAGACAACAATACAATGACTAGCAACACGTGTGTGGCCACATGTGCACTCCGGTATGAAAGACTGGTGCTCGAGCTCTCAAATTAGCACGCCGGAGATTGCGGTAATCCGTCGACTCATAAACTTTCCTTCGGTTAAATTTTGCTGCTGGAATAATTTCATTTCCCGTCCCCATAAACTTTCGTTTGGTTAAACATTTGTTGCTGGAATATTTTACGGAATTTTATTTTATGGAGTAAAATTCCTCGGTCTGGGTTTCTCACGCGCGCCACCTGGCCGCCATGTTACCGCTCCTGCCGCCTGCTGGGTCTGTTTGTGGCCGGTTATTTACCCGCCCTTTGTTTGGCACACAACCAGACAGGTCAGGCCCACATATCTGCCTGCACACGTGCTATCCAGCGCGCATTGTTTTTCTTTTCTTCAAGTGCCAATCATTTGTTATCGCCTTGTGACGGCTATTTCCGTTATGTGACTTTTTGTGTTTTCTCTGGATGCCGAGATATGGGAATAGACGAGAGGTGAGAGAAAGGGAGAGAGAGAGAAATAGAGAGCGAGGGAAAGAGTGAGGAATGTTATCTCTTCTGTTTGAAATCTTTAACTGTATACAGATGTCGCAACTGCGTGTTTTCTTTTTTTCGTTTTTGCGAATGATAAATGGGGGAAGATCACACACATGCAATCACATATTCAAAAATCACTTATAAAATAGCACACAATCACACTCACACAATTTCACTGACACACACAACACGTGCAATGGAATGGTCGCACACGAAATCACGCACGCACACACAAATACAACGACACACAATCACACACACATAACCACAGTCAAGGACAATTATACAGACAGAATCACGCAAACACACACACACACACTCACAATTACATGTGCAATCGCGTGCGCACATAGAGAGAGCCTCGTGGTATTGTACTGGTTACTTTAGCCAGGTCAGGATCTCACCTGGAGCTGACAGGTTCAAACCCAGCGGGTTCCTGTATCCATCACTGTTTCTGGTGTCTGTCTTAGTCCGTCCTCTGTTGTCTGTCTAGTGTGTCATCTGTTGTCTGTCTTGTGTATCGTCTGTTGTCTGTCTAGTGCTGTCTGTATTGTGTGTTCTCTGTTGTCTGTCTTGTGTATCCTCTGTTGTCTGTCTAGTGCTGTCTGTATTGTCTGTTGTCTGGTGTGTCCACGTCTGTTGTCTGGGGTACAGTGAACGCAGTTTCACAACTCCGACATGGCGTGTTCACGATTTGTGAGCAGGTAGCTTTGCGTTGATTATGAGCATCGACTGTTCCGTGATAAACTACTAAACGTAAAATTGCCTAGAAACTACATGCAGCCAAGAAATGCCGGGGTTGATTGCCACGTTTTTTTTTCTTCAAAAGGACGTGCAACTATCTTCAAGTCAATAGACGCCACTGTCCACTCCCCTTCTACCAGTGTCAATGATTACGTTCATATTTACTAATCAATGTGTATCCTTCTCTTACAGTGTCGCAATAGTCCGGATTTATCAGAAAGACTAGCTGAGAAAGTCATCTCAACCGGAACGCCCAATCATTCTGTTCCACAGGTACACTCAGTAAACAACTTGGTTGACCACCAGACGTCACGTGATAGAAGCGAGTGAACGGTTCACGGCCGCGCGCGGAGGTCATGGTCACGTGACTGACCAGGCAGAGATCTCTAGGGACACACACACACGGTGAAAGCTGTGTCATTACCTGGTGAGTTCTGCCTGGTGTCGGCGATGGCGAGTTTCCGCAACTTTTGTCTCCTTAAATTATTGTTGGTGCCCGAGAATACAATCTGTTGAATTGTGAGCGGTCAATTGTGTGGATTGTGAGTGGTCAACTGTGTGGATTGTGAGTGGTCAACTGTGTGGATTGTGAGTGGTCAATTGTGTGGATTGTGAGTGGTCAATTATGTGGATTGTGAGTGGTCAATTGTGTGGATTGTGAGTGGTCAATTGTGTGGATTGTGCATGGTCAATTGTGTGGATTATGAGTGGTCAATTGTGTGGATTGTGAGTGGTCAACTGTGTGGATTGTGAGTGGTCAATTGTGTGGATTGTGAGTGGTCAATTGTGTGGATTGTGAGTGGTCAATTGTGTGGATTGTGCATGGTCAATTGTGTGGATTGTGAGTGGTCAATTGTGTGGATTGTGAGTGGTCAATTGTGTGGATTGTGAGTGGTCAATTGTGTGGATTGTGAGTGGTCAATTGTGTGGATTGTGCATGGTCAATTGTGTGGATTGTGAGTGGTCAATTGTGTGGATTGTGAGTGGTCAATTGTGTGGATTGTGAGTGGTCAATTGTGTGGATTGTGACTGGTCAATTGTGTGGTTTGTGCATGGTCAATTGTGTGGATTGTGCATGGTCATATGTGTTTTAAAAGGCAGGTTTTCACAGTCCATGGAAAAGTCCAAACTAATGTGCTCTATTATGAAGTCACATCCAGATGTCATGACGCCGTCATGTGACAGAAATAGACGCCTGCGAGTTTGTGAAATTAACTGATAAATTATACTTTGTGGGTAATGTCTGCAACCTTGACCAGACAGCAAAAACATCAAGTCAAAATGGCTGGATCCTGACAAGAGCGCCAATGCGAGAGTTCACAGAAGAATATTCATCAAGACAGAACTGATGTCTGCTCATATATGGCGAGTGTCCCTTTGAGGAGGGGATCCGCGCACTTATGGACCAGTAATACAGTTTGGGTAATCTGGATTGAGTACTGAAAAAGAGTGGGTTGAAGTACCAGCAGACAGGACGGACTGGCACAATGTAATTGTAACACTGGGTCGTGAGTGCAGAGAATGGGGAGCGGGCCGCAGAGTTTGAGGTGCAACAACTGATCCCGAGTAACACACATCAAGGTGACATAGTGATCTATACTGATGGGTCAGTGGTGAGAAACAGACGGAGTGATTGGGGTTTTATTGCGAAGGCTAATTAATGGAGGATGCTTGAAAAAAAAAAAAAGAGAGTATGCCATACGAGGCTACGACCTCCAGCATGAGAATGGAGGTGGAGGCAGTAACAGCGGCAAGCCGTTGGTTAGAGGAGACCACTGCAACACACGTTGTCTTCATCACAGACTCAAGGAGTATGCTTAGTAAGGTGGAGAAAGAAATGTTTCGTGTGGAATGGCTCACCTCGCTTCAACTCTACTCAACTCAACTCTACTCAAATCACACTCTACTGAACTCAACTCAACTATACTCAACTCAACCCTACTCAACTCAACTCAACTCAACCCAACCCAACTCAACGCAACTCAACCCAATCCAACTCAACTCAACTCTACTACTGAATTGAGTTGAGCCTAGACCCAAAATCACAGCACTCGGAACATTCCCACACGTAAACTGTTCTCACCCTCAACAGCCAGCGAAGAGTCCCAATACTAATAGCACCAGTTGCAATCTGATTATATGTCCGTCTGGCCTGGAGTTATGGGTGTCAGCCAGATCCTGTGGTCACTCCCTGCAGCAAGTCTCTCCATGCCCTGATGATCTAACTGTTCTCCCACACTACACACATGATCCCACACTATACACATGATCCCACACTACACACATGATCCCACACTACACACATGATCCCACACTATACACATGATCCCACACTACACACATGATCCCACACTACACACATGATCCCACACTATACACATGATCCCACACTACACACATGATCCCACACTATACACATGATCCCACACTACACACATGATCCCACACTACACACATGATCCCACACTACACACATGATCCCACACTACACACATGATCCCACACTACACACATGATCCCACACTACACACATGATCCCACACTACACACATGATCCCACACTACACACATGATCCCACACTACACACATGATCCCACACTACACACATGATCCCACACTACACACATGATCCCACACTACACACATGATCCCACACTACACACATGATCCCAAAGGGCCGAGATCAAAGCTATCGTATCGTGCACCAATACCCCACCTAGTAATACAGACCCTAATTATTTGATGAGTGCCAGTTATGACGTTTAACGCATTAATCTGACCCATTGGACACTCTCAGTGGTTGCTCAGTGCTCTCTGTTTTAAGTCTGTGTGTTTGTTCTGGTTGCAGGAGCCGGACACAGGCCGGCAGACACTGACCAGGCCCGAGGAGGTGCAGTGAGGGACTGAGACACAGGCCGGCAGACACTGACCAGGCCCGAGGAGGTGCAGTGAGGGACTGTGTAGTGTAGTCATTGTCATAGTTTAGCTCGCGTGGATGACTTCCCCTGTCTGCGGATACATGTTGGATCATGGGATATATGACTTTTGTATGGCAAGCCGTGGGATTATTGTTTCTGATGTCAGGTCAGTTGCCACTGTTGACGTTTAACGTTTTCATGTAATCTTCATGTATTTTATTGTTAGCTTGACCAGTTTGTGTTTCCATACTCCATAATCATTGCTTCTTGTCTATGATCCTTTTGCTTAATTTTTTGTCGTTGCTGTGTGTCTATGTGTGTGTGTGTGTGTGTGTGTGTGTGTGCGTGCGCAGGGAGGAGGAGGGGGCGTCATGTTAATATGGTTATTATTGTGTTTCTTAAAGATGTATCCTTCATATGTAACATTGAGTCTTACTCTTTCTTCATTTCTTTTTCATTTCAATCTTTATTTGCACACAGGTATATTTCTGAATTTTCTGTACATCTGACTTGTTCATGTTATGTATATCTGTCTGTCTGTCTAACTGATCTGTTCACCAGCCTGTGATTTCTGCCTGTCCATCCTGCTTATTTCAAACTTATGGTTTTTTATTTATTTCTTCTCCTTGCTCTCTGACAATCTTCCATGTTGTGTTGACGTCATAACCCCCATACTCTCTCCTGTTTCTGCATCCTTCCCCCTTACCTCCCGCTGAAATCTTTCACATTCTGAAATTTATCATTGTCGTGTCCTCCTTTAAAGTGTCGTCCCTGGAGTGAAGAGAGTCAACACCCACATTATAATATTTTTTCCCTATCAATATCCTGGAGAATCCACCAGCTTCCGTCCAACACACTCCATCAGCCCGTGGACACCTTTTCCTATCACTCTCTCACTGTCGTACTATGCCCCCTCTCATACTTCCCCAACGCAACATACTCAACAACTCTTGCTTCTAAAAATTAATAAAGATTAATTTATTAAAAGAAAAGTGTAGCGTATATGAGACATGTATGCGAAGAAAATGCGTGATGTGTTCTATACTGTGTGTATGATCGGACTTTCAGATAACAGCATAGTTTCTTCATTGCAAGGGCACACCACAGCACATTAAATCATAACCAGTGCACCTCACCCGGTGTCGAAACCCTCTTGCCGGATACTGACTGTCATCGGTAGCCACCTGGTAATCCATCTTCATGATCATCCGAAATAGATACTGTTTGTAAGTACAGATTGATTACGGACTGATTGCCAACTAACTTTGTAAGTTCCTATCGGTCCTACAGAATGCACAAATCTTTTGTAGTGTATTTAGGTTTTACTGTTAATGTTTCTACACTTGATCCTAACTAGTGTTCATATAGGTTCAAGTATATGTCCTATGTAATATTACACTGGAATCTAGCACACGATGTGACTTATCCGTTAATGTTCTCGTTCCTTAAACAATGTTTGTCTGATGTGTGATATATCAACAATCATCACCCATCCTATGTGAACCATACCACGCAGGAGTCGTTATATTGGCTGGCTCTTCTGGGTCATGCCATGGTGAACCCTTCTGAGTATGAGTCCAGCGTAAACATATACCATCTTTCTTCTCGGACGTTATTCCTTTTCCGTAAGAATCATTTTAGAGTCCAACTGGTGGTCATCCAATTGGAGTGCACTTCTTCAAAACCAGTGTTGAGTTTCCTAGTAACTGGTGGGGAACCTGTGGGAAAACCAACACATCATGTGAGAGCACTAGTCACTGATCCTACCGGCTGGGTGTAAGCTTATTACCCTGCTCTGTTATTTTACAGCTAACTACTCTGTCAGAGAGCCTTATAGCTTCTCACCTACGTCCGAATCAGGCTATGATAAGAAAAGACCAATAAACAGAGTGCAACCTCAGTATTCTATTCACCCTAGCAGAGCCAATATCACTATTCTACTCTAACTAGTTTTCCACTAACAGTGCTAATCATCACACTATAGTTTTAACAAGGCTACAGTCTATATTAATTAGAACTAATAGAC
The DNA here is from genome assembly GCA_963921405.1 of Cepaea hortensis. Taxonomy (NCBI): domain Eukaryota; kingdom Metazoa; phylum Mollusca; class Gastropoda; order Stylommatophora; family Helicidae; genus Cepaea; species Cepaea hortensis. The sequence goes on from OY992891.1 coordinate 99,701,937, forward strand.
TATATTGACTACCTTATGCAAAACCGCCTCATTCCCGGGATGGCTACTACACTTTGCCATAACGACACATGCTAGTTAATCTTAAATTAATCTAACACTGTAGAGCTCTCCCACAAACATGTCCATCATAATCCACGGTTTTGGTCAACTCCCCATCTCCAATCATGGTTTATGGCAAAACCTAAAATTGGTCACGTGACATGGTTGACGTCCTGCAGGTGTTATTTGGGCAGATCATCCATTGTCAAGAATCCCTTTTTCCTGGCTTAGTCACTGTCAAAGTTGTCATCACTTGTTTAGATTCCCAAAACAAGCCAGCGAGTTCCTGTATACTCCCAGCAACAGTTGCCAATAACAAGCCGTCAATCTTCTATCGACTGGTGACAATCACCGCTGCCATTTCCGTTTGATGTCCGGAACTATAGATGACAGACGGAACTATTCCATATCCTGAGCGGGCAAGGCTATGTGATTCTAACTGTTTATGAACTGCCAACGCGGTGTATCCATTCCTCTCACTCACCACCAAATGTGTATATGTGCTGACCCGATGTAACCAGTGCAGCTGCAACTATCTACCGTCCTGGGGTCTAACATCCGATTTGTTTATACTGTTAGTTAAAATAGTTGTCGCTGGCAGATAGTCCGTTTAATCAGCAAGCCTCTATAATAATCAACTGGTTAAACCCAAGGTTTCACTTTGTGACAATCATTCCGATTGTTACATCCTGTTCATCTCCTTTATCTCAGTTGATGTAGTCTCTCTCTCTCTCTCTCTCTCTCTCTCTCTCTCTCTCTCTCTCTCTCTCTCTCTCTAATCTTTTTCTATACCTTCCTCTCTCTATCGTCCTCACTCTCTCTTTTTTCCCCTTTCTCTCTCTCTGTCTTCCTCTCTGTCTTCCTCTTATTCTTTCTTCCTTTCCCTTCCTCTCAAACGTTCTATCTTCCCCTCGCTCTCTTTCCCTCTGTCTCTCCTCTCCAATCTCTCTCCTCTCTTCTTCCCTCTCTATTTACTCTGTCTTCCTCTCTCTCCCTCTTACTCCTTCCCCTCCCCTCTACAACCTTCCGTGTACCCACAACCTGTCTGTTTAATTCAGGTGTGCAGAATTTCCAAACAATGACATGAAAATAATGACAATCTGCCGGCTGTCTAGCTGTCTGCAGACTTCACTCTGTCGGTGTTATCACATTTTACTTGCATATGTTGTAACCTTCCCCCCCCCCCCAATATTGTTCTGTCTCTGTAAAGAGGCCAGACAGACGTACAGCTGTGTTTAACGATGTACAGCTGTGTTCAACTGTGTACAGCTGTGTTTGGTCTGTTTACCCACCTACACCGCCTCCCACCCGCCCCCTTTTTATTGTCCATTATAATTGTAACTGAATCGAGTATCCATGATGACGGAGTGGTACCTTCAGCTGCACCCAAGTGTAGGAGAGGAGCGGTGCCACTGCACACTTCACACACGCCGCGTATTTATGTCACATTTATGTCACATTTACTGGCCTACGGGGTCAGCGTGGCCAAATGGTTTAACGCGGTCGCGCTTAAAGTTTCTCTGGTGACCAGGGTAGGGTGTTCCTTCCCCACGCCGATCAGTTGGACTAAATTGTTGACTTCTTGTCCTGGACTTGGGGACATCGATTACAAATACCTCAGAAGTCGGAGTGGGTTCTACAAATGGCGTTGGACACTGCTAATAGTAATAGGGAAAGTTCCACTGCACTCCTTAGTAATAGCAACTATAAGTAGCAATTGCACGTGTGTGCATTAAGCGAAGAAAGCAAAACTGGCCCACAATGTCGTAATTTCTTCAAGTGTAGAAGAAAACACAACTGGACAACAATGTGGTAATTTCTTCAAGTGTAGAAGAGGATGGCCAGGAGAAAGCCGGATGGGCATCTTAGAGATCACTTTCCAGTTTCTGGGTTTGAGGCAAAGATTTCGGGGACCGGAGTTTCCGGCGCAAGTGGCAACCTTTGATATGTTGTACCTCGGCTCGGGACCTTTCGTTCGCCGTACGCTCCGACCCACCAACCGACGTCCGGGCCGATAAACGTACGCTCCGACCCACCAACCGACGTCCGGGCCGATAAACGTACGCTCCGACCCACCAACCGACGTCAAAGCCGATAAACGTACACGTCATAGATAAGATATCCCAGAGTTCCTGGGTCTGTTTACCGCGACATGACTACTGGTAACTTCCGGTTCTCAGGCTGTCTTAATCGCTAATTAGCATGTCGACCTTTGACACCTGACCTTCAAAGCATCTGGATCTACGGAACCGACATCTGTACTCTATTTTCTATAGTGCTGGCTAAATGTAGCCTGAGCTTTATCTATACTAAACATCTACATTTTATCTATACTAAACATCTACATTTTATCTATACTAACATCTACATTCTATCTATACTAAACATCTACATTATGTCTATACTATTTAGATACGTGTGTGTGTGTGTGTGTGTTTAGTATAGATGGAATGTAGATGTGTAATATAGTCAGAATATAGATGTGTAATATAGATAGAATTTAGATGTGTAATATAGATAGAATGTAGATGTTTGGTATAGATAGCATAAAAATGTCTACATTCTATCTACACTAAACATCTACACCCGTTCTATATCAAGCACCTAGATGCTACAACAGTGAACCTGACAGAAATGTGTGTGTTGTGTCATACAGGTACAATGACTCACATACAGGCAGGAGTACTCTCTCTCTCCCCTATCACGTTCACACCCTCTTATCACCCTATCTCTATTTTTCTTTTCGTTCTCTCTCTCCTATTTATCTCACACTCTCTATATCTCTTCTTTATCTCACTCCTTCTCTCTCTCTATCTCTTTCTCTCGTTCACGCCTTCTTATCACCCTCTCTCTATCCTTCTTTTTCATTCTCTCTTTCCTATTTCTCTCACACCCTCTATATCTCTTTTTTTATCTGACTCCTTCTTTCTCTTCTCTCTCTCTCTCTCTCTCTGTCGTTTCTCTCTCTCTCTCCTTTTCTCTCTCCCTCTCTCTCTCTCTCTATATATATATATATTTCTTCTTTCTCTCACTCTATCTCTCCTCTCTCTCTCTCTCTCTCTCTCTCTCTCTCTCTCTCTCTCTCTCTCTCTTTTCTTATTCTCCCTTTCTCAAACTCACTATATCTCTTCTTTCTCTCTCTATCTCTCTTTCTTTCTTTCTCTATCTCTCTCTTTCTTTCTCTCTCTCTCTCTCTCTCTCTCTCTCTCTCGCTCTCTCTGTGTGCGTGTCTCTCTCTCTCTCTCTCTCTATCATATACCAACACAAAACCCCCCGTTACACATACACACGCACACAATTCCGCACTAAGCACTCACGCACTGCCGGACACACAACCAGACAGTTCTTCATTATGCACCAGCCCGAACCAGGGCGCGCCCCTGTCTGGCTGTGGGCCACACCTCCCGGGGGCAGGGACAAGTGTTTGTGGGCGGGGCATCGATTTGTATCACGCAGCGGGGGATGTCCACACATCTGACGCCTGCAGGGTGAATGACAGCCGTCTCGGCCAACAGCAACCACGCAAACAAACAAACAAACATCATCATCGCCAGAAAATACCAACATTCGACAACAATCACAGTTTGTACACAGAGTAGCAGACAACACGTCCTGTATCCGACGTCGCAGGATACGTTGATTAGTTACTCCCTGCATGATATACTTTTCAAACCTCACCAGCATCATCTAGTATCCTGCCAGCTGGCGTGGCGACCACGTGTCTACACACCTCGCCATCTCCAACAGAATTATGTTCGACTGCCGATACCTGGCCCTTCCTGCGATGAACATCTGTGTGTTATTTAATTTAATCCCCCCCCCCCCCACCAATTTGTCCTGTTTTACAATACTGTATGTTCCTTTTTGTGTAATCTCATAAATGTAGCCCAAAATATCGCGTGCATTCTGCTGATGTTTGTGATGTCGTATGTCTTAGCCTCTTTCTGGTGTTTGTGACAAGTTATCTTTGTGTCTTAGCCTCTTTCTGGTGTTTGTGACAAGTTGTCTTTGTGTCTTAGCCTCTTTCTGATGTTTGTGACAAGTTGTCTTTGTGTCTTAGCCTCTTTCTTATGTTTGTGACAAGTTGTCTTTGTGTCTTAGCCTCTTTCTGATGTTTGTGACAAGTTGTCTTTGTGTCTTAGCCTCTTTCTTATGTTTGTGACAAGTTATCTTTTTGTCTTAGCCTCTTTCTGATGTTTGTGACAAGTTGTCTTCTTGTCTTAGCCTCTTTCTGGTGTTTGTGACAAGTTATCTTTGTGTCTTAGCCTCTTTATAATGTTTGTGACAAGTTATCTTTGTGTCTTAGCCTCTTTATAATGTTTGTGACAAGTTATCTTTGTGTCTTAGCCTCTTTATAATGTTTGTGATACGTTGTCGTGTGTCTTAGCCTCTTTCTGGTGTTTGTGACACATTGTCTTTTTGTCTTAGCCTCTGTCTGGTGTTTGTGATAAGTTGTCTTTTTGTCTTAGCCTCTGTCTGGTGTTTGTGATAAGTTGTCTTTTTGTCTTAGCCTCTGTCTGGTGTTTGTGACACATTGTCTTTTTGTCTTAGCCTCTTTGTGATGTTTGTGATACGTTGTCTTTGTGTCTTAGCCTCTTTCTGATGTTTGTGATACGTTGTCTTTGTGTCTTAGCCTCTTTCTGATGTTTGTGATAAGTTGTCTTTGTGTCTTAGCCTCTTTATGATGTTTGTGATACGTTGTCTTTGTGTCTTAGCCTCTTTCTGATGTTTGTGATAAGTTGTCTTTGTGTCTTAGCTTCTTTATGATGTTTGTCATAAGTTTTCTTTATGTTTTAGTCTTTGTTTGTAATGTTTATGATACGTTGTCCATGTATATTAACCGATTTCTGATTTTTGTGGTAAGTTTTCTGTGTCTTAGCCTCTGTCTGATGTTTGTGGTATGGCGCCTTTATGTCTTAACGATTTATAATGTAGCTGTGATAGGAAATGTGAATGCCGTAATACAGACTGGGTAGACGAGTTGAAGAAATCGCTAGAACAGTTGTGTACAGGTACAGTGTGTACATGCACGACACACAGGTATGTACAGGTACAGTGTGTACATCAACGACATACAGGTGTGTACAGGTACAGTGTGCACATCAACGACACACAGGTGCGCTATCGGCCAGCGCTGCTTGAATACAGCCACGAGTGACAAACTGAACGTTTCTGCTAGTGTCTTCCTCAGTACACAAGCAACAACCAGACACTGATGCAACTACAAAATGGTATACAACAGTGACATGGCTGGTGATAATTGGTCACAGAAATCGGTGAAGAGATTAAATAGGTCACATAAATCGGTGAAGAGATGAAACAGGTCACAGAAGTAAAAGAAGAGATGAAACAGGTCACAGAAGTAAAAGAAGAGATGAAACAGGTCACATAAGTAAGTGAAGAGATGAAACAGGTCACATAAGTAGGTGAAGAGATGAAACACACACTTGGCGTACAGGTGGGATTACAGGTAGCAGTGAGTGATCGTAGTCTCATGGCAGATGTGGTCGTGGGGGTATGAAGCAATACACCGCGATATAATGAGGTGCAGAGGCCGGTTCTCTTCTTCACCGTCATTACACACACAAAATATAAACATTGATTAGCATCCATGTCATGTGGGGGTGGACGGCGGAGCCGTGCTGATTTGGAAAACATGAGTCCTACCACTGGTGAGCATTGAACGTGGACCACATGGCATGCCGTCACGCTGACCACTCTGCCACGGCGACTCTAGCTAGGGCCTTGTTGGGTACAGCTGTAACTGTGGAAGCCAAGTCGCTAGAGTAGTTGGTAGAGAGATACCTGGATCATGTCATGTGCGTGGTCGGACCAGGGTGTGAGTCTCATCAAACTACAGAATGTGAGGGTCTCATCAAACTACAGAATGTGAGGGTCTCATCAAACTATAGAATGTGAGGGTCTCATCAAACTACAGAATGTGAGGGTCTCATCAAACTACAGAATGTGAGGGTCTCATCAAACTACAGAATGTGAGGGTCTCATCAAACTACAGAATGTAGGGGTCTCATTAAACTACATAATGTGAGGGACTCATCAAACTACAGAATGTGGGGGTCTCATCAAACCACAGAATGTGAGGGTCTCATCAAACTATAGAATGTGAGGGTCTCATCAAACTATAGAATGTGAGGGCCTCTAGCTACACACCTAGAACGTTCTGCTACATCGGGACACGAGCAGAACTACTGCCGATCTGCGAGGGGAAATCATGGGGAAAATAGATTATCATCTGTAAATAGAGGATGAGAAAAGATGTGGAATGAAAAGAAAGCCAAAGAAAATAGAAATGTGAAAGTTCTACAAAGGGGAGACGGCAGGAGGTCTGATGTCAGAGATGAGGCGCTGTGGTGAGGTCATGCTTGTTCTCACCATGGCCTGGAGGGAAACTGCGGGAACTGAGAGAAATAAACATGGCCTCTGTGTGCAGGAGTGAGAGTATGAAGTTCTGGGACGCCTGAGGCGACGATGTTGCCAGCCAGGAGGGGGAGGAGGTGTGGAGACTTGGCACGATGTTGAGATTACATAGAGGATTGCGGAGTTCCAGGAACTGCTGGAGTCAAACAATGAACATCCGGGAGCAAAGGTTACCCTGGCAGTGGGCACACACAGTGAAGGGAGACAGCGCTAAATGGATGGAAGGCTGAGAGGCATGAGAGGGATAATCACGTGGGAGGGACAGAGAAAGAGTGGAATGAGGGAGGTAGGGGGTGGGAAGAGAAAGTGATGTAATATGTAATATATCGGGCAGTCAAATCATTGACTGGACTACTGGGCTGTATAGACCAGTGGACTCCCGGTGGTGTGGTCAAATCATTGACTGGACTACTGGGCTGTATAGATTGTATAGATTCTATAGATCAGCCGGCACCCGTTAGTGTGGTCAACATTACACCCGATAGTGTGGTCAACATTACACCCGATGGTGTGGTCAACATTACACCCAATGGTGTGGTCAACATTACACCCAATGGTGTGGTCAACATTACACCCGGTGATGTGGTCAACATTACACCCGATGGTGTGGTCAACATTACACCCGATGGTGTCGTCAACATAACACCCGGTGATGTGGTCAACATTACACCCGGGGTTGTGGTCAACATTACGCCCGATAGTGTGGTCAACATTACACACGATGATGTGGTCAACATTACACCCGATGATGTGGTCAACATTACACCCGATGATGTGGTCAACATTACACCCGATGATGTGGTCAACATAACACCCGATGATGTGGTCAACATTACACCCGGTGTTGTGGTCAACATTACACCCGATAGTGTGGTAAACATTACACCCGATGTGGTCAACATTACACCCGATGATGTGGCCAACATTACACCCGATGATGTGGCCAACATTACACCCGATGATGTGGTCAACATTACACCCGATGATGTGGTCAACATAACACCCGATGATGTGGTCAACATAACACCCGATGATGTGGTCAACATTACACCCGATGATGTGGTCAACATAACACACGATGATGTGGTCAACATTACACCCGATGATGTGGTCAACATTACACCCGATGATGTGGTCAACATTACACTCGATGGTGTGGTCAACATTACACCCGATGGTGTGGTCAACATTACATCCGATGGTGTGGTCAACATTACATGGGCCGCCATTACCTCCCGACCATTTCCTGAAAGCCATGTTGTTGTTGTTAGCCTGGGCGCAGTTGGAAGCCCAAATTAAGTTGTAAAATTCTCCTCTCCTATAGGGACTCAAACCCAGGACCACAGGGCCCGCGAGCGAGCATGCTAGTCACTGGGGAAGTTACGACAACGGCTTTTTAAAATAACAAACACTGCTCTGCAAAAACTCAACCAATTAAAAATCTGTACGGTCTGGGTCAGACAGAGAAGAGTTAGAGGAAAACCACAACTGACGCTGTGTGGACTGAGACAGTGCCATGTAGGAGAAGAGTTCGTCTGGAACATCAAGGACTCAGATCACAACTGACGCTGTGTGGACTGAGACAGTGCCATGTAGGAGAAGAGTTCGTCTGGAACATCAAGGACTCAGATCACAACGTAAACATACTTCAGCACTCCCACACACAATGTCATACACGTCAGATATGATTATAAGAAATGGGACGCAGACGTGTTTCCAGGGCACCAGGTCCAGGTTCTATACTGGCCAAGACCTACTAACACGCCCTAGTCGTGCGTCCTGGGCAACAGGTCCCTTCGGGGTCCTGGCTAACGTAGTAGTATTGCTGATTCTTCCGATGTCGGAGAGTATTTGCCTGCACGATGAGGAACCGCCAGACTGCACACCAATAAGCCAGACATGGGACAACGGATACTTACGCAAACCTCAGGTCTTGTATGACATCACAATGATGTTGGACAACAGGATGTCTTCATCCGACATACAGGACTTCACGCTGGAGTTCAAGCCAACGAACACAAGCAAGCAAGCATTATAAGACACACCACACACTCTCACACAGGTCATATATTATAAAAGACCTCCACAATATCTCTCTTACATACACCTCTCTCTCTCTCTCTCTCTCTCTCTCTCTCTCTCTCTCACACACACACACACACACACACACACACATACACACGTCAGATATTATTAAGAGACCCCCACACTATCTCTCTTACATACTCTCTCTCTCTCTCTCTCTCTCTCTCTCTCTCTCTCTCACACACACACACACACACTGACTTACACACACGCCATATATCATAAGAAACTCCACACGGCAGACAAAGAGCAACTGTTCTGAAACGACACCAACAAATCCCCAAGTTGTTGGTCCACCCATGCGCGAACGCCACGATTACAACAAATGGGAACTAATGCGGCGGAAGGCTGTGCTGTTTGTCATTCCGCAGTGTGGCCGAGTTTCTTTGCTCGCCGTGCCGTCGGACACTGAATATGTTCAGCAGATTATGCAAATTAAGTTCGTTTGCATACATTAACTGGGGAGGAAATCTGTCTAGAATGTGTTCAGCGTCCGTGACCCGGTGGAAGTAAAAGTGATCGCAGCAGACGAAGGTCACACGAAGTCGGTGTTTCCATTGTTTGAACTGGGAGGCATTAAGTACGGAATTTGGGGTTTTGTCCAACAGGAGATGTTTGTACTCATCTTTCTTTTGACTGGACGTGTTTGAAATGGGATTAATTGTGTCTGAAGTATAGCAGAGACATAGACAAGGTTGTGTTACAAGTATAGAAGAGACAAAGACAAGGTTGTGTTAGAATTATAGAAGAGACATAGACAAGGTTGTGTTAGAATTATAGAAGAGACATAGACAAGGTTACCTGTCTGATGCGTAGAAGACTGAAATTAGTGGAAGTGTGGTAAAGCTGTGAAGATGTAAACAAAATGAAATAACACAAAGTAGTGCAGCTTTACAGAACAGAATTACGACACATACTGGACGCTGCGGCGACCAGCCTTCATCAGCAAACAAACGCATACACAAAACACAACATATAATCACGGAGAAGGATCCCCCTCCACCCCTCTCTTCTTCAAACACCCCCCTCCCCCTTTCCCCCAGTGACTACGTTAAGACATCAGAACGGGATGAGAATACCACAGCCTGGGATTCTCAGATAAGTAGCAAAATATTTTCGCATTTCCATTCTCTTTTCATTGTTCTTATTTTACCCCTACCTTTTAATAGTATACTTCTCATTCCTTTCTAGTGCCATAATGTAGTCACTGGAGAATCTTCTCCCTGACTATATGCTGAGATTTGTGTGTGTGTCTGTGGCTAAGGGCTTGCGAACGCGGTTTGTGAGCCCGTATACCCGGGTTCGAAACACAGCGGAGCTGGTTTTTTTCGAAAAAGGTATAGGAGCCGGTCGTCCAGAAAGCAAGGGCAAACTGTTGAACGTAAAACTTGCCCAGGAATCACGAACAGCGAAAATGCTGGGTTTCTTCTTCTTCTTCGTTCATCCGGAGTTTTTTTTTCGGACGTGATTGCGTTGTGCCTGTTTACAGCAGAGCTGCGTTCTTGCGCCGTTAGGCCGACACATCCGACTTCTGCGGGCATTTGTTGACCGGGTTAACCTTCCCGGGGGGTTTCTTAGGAAGTTAGACTCTCACTGTTGTGGTGTTATCCCCCATCCCAGCTGGCCCATATAGAACAGCCAAAGGCATCCTGGTCAGCCCTCAAGGGAAGGCAGGGGCAGACCATGGGCATTCCCCGCCATCCAAGGAGGCTTCCATACTTGCAGAGCCAACACACAGCGCTCTGGTACTGGGCTCACCCAAGGAATCGTCACGTCCTGCACATGGCTGCTTAGCCTCACTTCCGTATATTGGGCCTTCCGTTCACCATAGGCTGTTCTTCCAGAAGCCAGAAGAATGCAGTTTGCAGATGACATCCACACAGTGAGCTTTCGATTCGGACTTTCCACGTAATGGATTTGCTATCCAAGCAATATTCCATTTCATGCCTCTGGGAGGCTTGTGTAACCGACATGCCTGTGGTATGAAGTGTGGCAGTCTAAATACTTCTTCATGTACATTTAAATGTCAACCTGAATACAGTTAAAGTAAGCTGCAGTCGACTTGAGCTTGTTGATATCTCCATAGAGCTTGTCCTCGAATGAAGCAGGTGTGGGCCAAAATATCTTTCTCTGTTCTGCATATATTGGGCACTCTTGCAGCAAATGTTTAGCTGTCATTTTACCAGTTCCACAATTACATTCATCTGTGTCTCCTATCTTTAGTTTGTTGAACAAGTGGTATTTCAGCCTGTTATGTCCTGTGCGGAGTCTGAAGATTGCTACTTGTTCTCTTCGGTCGAGTTTGTAATATGCATCATCCTTCTGGTGGCCTGGATGCTCTGATTCCCATTTGGTTCTATAAGTGCTTTTTATCAACCTCTTTGCCTCATTATAGGTTATGTCTATGTCGTGCTGTGGTAGTCGTCCGCCCTCTTTTGCCAGTCTGTCAGCCTCTTCATTTCCAGGTATACTGCAATGTGATGGGATCCACTGTATTACAACTTTTTTGGATTTCTGGCATAGACCATGGAGTGCTGCTCTTAGGTCAGCTAGTTCTGTGCTGTTTTTGCTCTTCAGTAGTGAGACAGCTGACTTTGCATCTGTAAAGATAGCTATTTGCGTCTCTTTATTTCCCTCCATCAAGAGCATTTCTGCTGCAGTTTTCAGAGCCTCTACCTCCGCTTTGAAGTTACTTGAGAACTTTCCAGTTGCCACTGAATGTGTTTTTTTCACTCAATTTTTTAAATTTAGGAGAATTCCTCCTCCTCCATTCTCTACTGAATTTTTGGCTGATCCATCTGTATATGCATGGGTCCAATTGCTGCTTGGGTAATGTTCTTTTATGTAGTTTAGGGTTATTTCTCTTCTTTCGGTTTCATGCTGATTGTTCTTTTTCTCAATACCAGGAATGTTTTCTATCATCTCAGGCAGTTGCTGCTGTCTCCAAGCTGGGAACTTGTCTGCATTGTAAATGGGTTTGACTGTTGATATGTTAAGTATGGGATCTGCCCTAATCTTTCGTTTTGCAGTTTCTACAAAGTTGATACGCTTCAGTCTTCCCTTTCCAAAACCACTAAACCTTTTATACATAGGGTGGTCTGTCAATCTTCTAAATTTTTCAGCTTGTTGCTGGGCTCTGCTATCTCTTCTATCCTGCATTGATTGTAAACAAGTGATCTTTTCTAATTCATTAATAGGCGTTGTCTTCAGGCTTCCAGTTATGATTCGCATTCCTTGATTTTGGACTCTACTTATTTTGTTAAAGTTTGACTTAGCTGCTGTTGCCCAAGCTGCAATGCCATATTCCAGTACTGGCCTCACCCGTCCAGTATATAACTTCTTGAGAACTTTCTCATCCGCTCCCCACGTTGTACCAGCAAGCTTTTTTCATGATTGCCATTCTTTGCCTTGCTCTTGTTCGATTTTTCTCAACCTGTGTCTTCCATGTCAGGCGACGATCAAAGGTGACTCCTAGATAGTTTGGATTTTCTTCATGGCGCAATATGTTTCCATTCAATACCAGCTTAGGTTGCTGAGTTTTAGTTGAGAGGGAGAACACTGTGCATGTTGTTTTCTCCTCACTTATCTTCACTAGCCATGATTTTGACCAGTCCTCTAGCGCTAATAGGGCTTGCTGTATTCTGCTGTTAACTGTACTAATATATTCTTCAGATGTCCATATGGCTAGGTCATCTGCAAAGGATGATGTGTGTACTCTGGCTGGAAAATTTTCCGTGATGTCGTTTATATAGGCTAGGAATAATGTTGGTGAAAGAACTCCTCCTTGGGGGACACCTTGCTCCAATAGCATCATTTTGCTGGTTTGTCCTTGTACTTTTGTCCTGGCAGTTTGTTCTCAAGGTAGTGGCTGATCCATTTGTACATTTTCCCACAAACATGCATTTTTTGCAGTTTTACTTTCAGTCCTTCCTTCCATACTTTATCAAATGCTTTTTCTAAATCTATCCAGACCGCTAGTGTGTGCTTTTTCTCTTGGAAGGCATCCTCTATTTCCTGAGCCATATAGGTTATTTGATCTTCAGTGGATCTGTACTTTCTGAATCCTGCTTGGTGAGGTGTTAAGAGTTGGTTTTCTTCCAGATGCCATGTTAGCCTGCCATTGATAATGCGTTTCATTAATTTTCCTACACAGCTAAGAAGACTGATAGGTCGATAGCCATTTGGTTCTTCCAGGTCTTTTCCTTTCTTTGGGACTGGTATTAGTGTGGCGAAACGCCAGTGGCTCATGTCCTCATGCCTTCTATAAATTTGGGGAAATAGAGGGAAACAGCTTTCGGGAACCCACAGTTCTCTTGTTCGCTCAATCCCCAGGGAAGATACTTTAACAACACGATCTTCTTAATAGAATCATTAGAAATATATCTTTCTTCGGGGAAAACCCGATAGGGTCCCCTACACCAAATGCGCACCAGTGCAAGTTCTGGTGCAATTCATGTCCGTTCCAGCACATACCGTTTGGTAGTTGCAGCATGTCAATTTGATTTAAAGATTAAGACAGAGGTGCAACCTACTACTGATGCAGTTGGAAAGGGTCCTCCTTGAATTGAAGGGAGCATAGGAGATCTGCAAGGCCACGAGAGTATCACCTTAACACATTCTCAGGCGAACCATGGACTTTCAGGACGGCCACAGGCTAATGACTCCAATCAAGGAATCAATGTCCGGTTAGTCCTGATCTAGTGGCATCCTTCGGTACCCGCTCTGTACAAATCCCATCGTCAATAGTGGAGTGGTTGAACCTATGTTCCTGAGTGGACCTACAGCTCATTCTCGGTCCTACTCATCCGTATCAGTGACATTGAAAAAACCCATACCCATACCACATTCACGAACCATTCCCATTATGTAAAATCTTACCCAGCCTGGTCAGTGACATTGAAACACCCATACACATGTTCACCTTCATGAACTGGTCCCATTGTGACAAGTGATGTATTCCTGTACCATTGTGCTACAACGAACACAAGACTCATTGTGTAGAGAAGACCACTGGAACTAGTAGGACTGGGTCTACAGGCGCCTGTTGTTTGTACCACCTATCGGGACGGAGGAAAATACCTGCGGACCAAATCGGTGAGGCAGATGTCGACTGACGGGACTTTGTAGTACTCTTCGGTCTATGAGGGAAAGCCATGAGGCTCTGTGCCTGAACTTTATCCGTGTTGTGTCTGTTTAGAACTATCTGTATCAACTGCCTTGATGTTTTCCTGTGCTGTTCTTTATTAATTTAATAAATCACGTTTTAGTTTATTCCAACGATCAATCTGTTATATATATGGATCAGCCAGAAGAACACTGCAGGAAATAGGTCCCGAGGTCGAAAGATAGAGTGACAGTGAGTCCAGGGAACGGAGGAGGGTTGGCAAGCAAAGACCTATCCCAGCCAGGGCTATAGAATAGTATTGAAACATTGTGAAAGGCTATTTGAGACCCTCCACGTAGCTTGTTACAATTAGTATAGCTTCCTTCCATGCCTGTGGGACTATTCCCCTCTTCCAGCTGTAATTTAGGACTGCTAGCAGTTTCTTTTTTGCCTTAGTGCCTAGTCCTATTAGCATTTCATTTGTGATTCCATCCTTTCCTGGTGATGTCTTCTTTTTTAGGGTATTCATTGCCTGTTCCATTTCTTCCATTGTTAGATTTGCCATCATATATTCTGCTGCTGTCTCTGTATATCTATGATGTATCTGATTATCTTTGATTGCTTTCTTCTGTTCGGCTGTAATATCAATGTGGTTTGCACTGGCATAGTGTTCCATTAGTGCATTTGCAGCCTTTTTTCCTGTAAGCAAGGCATTTCCTTGTTTAATTGTTATTTGTTTGTTTCTAGGTCCTTCATTGTTCATGGCTTTCACTAGTTTCCATAGTTTGTTTCCATCCCTGTCAAAATTCAGGTTTTCTGTTTTTTTCCTCCAACAATCTCTTGTTGTTTGATTTACTGTTCTTTTATATTTGCTGAGATGGCTTTGAGAGAGATGTTCGCTTCAGTTGTTTGTTCTCTCTCTGCGGTCTTCCTAGCATCTTCAGCTTTGTCCTCCAAAATTTGTAGTTCTTCAGTCCAGTATGGTTTGTAATTTTTCCTCGCTCCTCTTGGAATAGACTCAGTGGCCGCCTGTATTATTGCTCTGTTTAGACTTTCCACCATTTGCTTCATGTTTCCATATCGTGTATTTATGTTTTCACAATATTTGTCTGTTAGTATGGCAAATCTGTCCCAATCTGCTCGTTTGTAATTCCAACGGGGCAAAGGCTTTTGCTCCTGTGGAACATACTCCATATTTATTACAAGCTTGATTGGTCTGTGGTCACTACCTGCTAATTGGTCAAGCACATGGCGATCGATTTTGTGGAGGATGTCTCCTGTGCAGAAAGCTAAGTCTGGAGTAGAAGTGGTAATCCATCTTCTGGAGTAGAAGCTCGGTGTGTCATCCGCTTTGTTGAGTAGATGGAGATTTGAGTCTATTTCCCAGTCCTCCACTTCATCTCCTCTTTTGTCAGTATCTGGGTATCCCCATCTTTCTGAACGGCTATTAAAGTCTCCGACAAACAATGCAATTTGTGTCAGTTATTTCCATGTTTGAGAGTCTAAGATCCTTATCTGCCGGGCTATACAGATTGTAAATTCTTATTTTCACGTTCTTTATCATTATATCAACACCTATAATTTCCGTTTGGTTGTCAGATATCACAGATACTTCGCTGCAAGGTATTGTATTTCGTGTAAGTATTACAACTCCTCCTTTGTGTCCTTCGCGGTCAAAACGTGTGGCCTGATATCCCTCGACTGAAAATGTGCGATTGGCGTTGAGGTGTGTCTCTTGAATGCATGCCACATCTATTCTATCTTTATGAAGACGCTGTGTTAGGGAGGCTTTCTTGTTATAGACTCCTTCTGCATTCCATTGTAGTATGTTGAGTGTCCGGGGTGTTTGGTCAATAGCTCTTAACCTACTCCTCTGTGCCTTGACTCCACAGCACAGGGGAAGGTGACCACCAGTAGTCATGGGTGGACCCCCTCGAGGCAGGGGGCCCGGCACTATCACCGCCTGATGGGACTTCACGGGATTAGCACCATAACGATTAATTTTCATCTGTGGCATCATGAAATGATAAAGTTACGTTGCACTTCTTTGTCAAGCCTGTGGCTCAGTACATCCGTTTTCGACAAGCATGTGTTCGGGATGCTTTCCCTAACCTTTGACGGTCCCCAGTCTACCTACAAGGCAGCAGGTTTGTGCGTCGCTACGTCTGGTCCCTCTCCCTTGACCTGTCCGACATGGGTGACCCTACCAGTAGCTGTGCTACCGTCGGCATAGCTCTTGGGGTCATTGGAACGCGCAAGCCCCTCTACCTCGTCAAGGTGGACGCACGGCAGAGGGGAAATGCTGGGTTTGACTGCTACGTCCTGTGAAGGACATGCAACTTAATTGTGTGTGTGTGTATATTTGTTTGCTGATGAAGGCTAACCACCGCAACGTCCTGTAGATGTCGTAATTCTGTTCTGTAAAGCTGCATGACTATTTTATGTTATTTTATTTGTGTTATTTTACATGTGTTATTTTATGTGTTATTTTACATGTGTTATTTTATATGTGTTATTCTATATTGTCGGCTCCGTGGCGACGAAGTTATGGAAGCAGTTCGTAATCTCGCATACCCACGTTCGAAACACAGCTGCGGGAGATTTGGCAGCAAACTGCCTTGTGTTGAGTTTTCTTGAAGTGGTATGGGTGCCTGTCGTTCAGAAAGCTATGGCAAATTACTGAACGTAAACAGGCTTAGAGATCACAGCAGCAAAAAATGTTGGTGTTGACTGCAACGTCCTGTAAAGATAACGGGCGGGAGGGAAACCAGGTACCCCAACATTTTCAAACTTTATAATCAGGGGGAGTTAACCGTGAGATCACACAGAGAATGAGGACTGTCTCCATCAATCATTCACGCGGGAAACCGGTTACACGGTTAATTGCCGACGTACCCTGGGTAGCTGTAGTGTCTCCGTGTGTGGGAGGAGGTGGGATGTGTGGGAGCCTGAAGCGTGCCTAGGGGGTAACGAATCCCACGGTCATAAATTGTGTCCTTTGTTGGTAGTTTCGTCACAAGCTCCCAGATAATCCTATTTATAATTTGGTTTCCCTCACTGCAAAACCTGGCAGTCGGGTGTTTAGGCAGAGAGGCGAGGTGAATTGTACAATGGGAGTTGTGAGGCGCCTCTTTCACTCCGCTGGACACCCCATGGGCAGAGTTGGAGTAACCGCTAAGTCCGTCCGGTCTGGGTTACGTCAAGTCCAGGCAGGGGGTGGATGACAGCGATGAAGCGTGTCCCAGGTCTGGTCATCGCTGTATATCATCCCTGGTCAGTGGCTGGGGCAAATTATCTTGTCCTTCTTTCATGGATCATAAGAAATAAATGGGGAGAACCGTTGAGGCCACAAAGACGATTACATAAATAGACACACATAGTATTATTTGGCGCTCACAGAAGGAGAAGAAGGAAATAGAGATTAGAAGACGCACTAGACAACATAAAATCTGAAAGCTATAATGGTTACCGACCGTGATCGAACCTGTCGCCTTCAAATGACGACGGCGCTTCGCTGCAGGAACAAGTGTACTTCGACGCACGCCCAACTAGAATGTCACTAGTGCGTCACTAATCTCTATTTCCTTCTTCTTTTTCTGTGAGCGCCAAATAATACTATGTGTGTCTATTTATTTCATGGATCATACAATGGTATGGGTGCAGGTCGTTCAGAAATCAATAACAAACTACTGAAGGAAAACTAAGAGCTAAAAATGTTGCGATTGACAGCGACGTCCTGTAAAGGATAAGCAACTAACATTGACTTAAAGTGGCGAAACAAATTGTTGCAGACTGCTTTTACACACTGCCTCTTAAAGATATCAATTATAATGATAAGTAAGTCAACTGTAGAATATGGTGTCATATTTGTTGATATGATGATGATGATGATTGTTTATTATTATTATCGTTGTCGTTGTTATTGTTATTATTAATGTCGTTATTATTTTTCTTATTTGTCTTCTTACTATTATTATCATCATCTTCACTAGAAAGTACAGGGTACCCTCCCACGCATAAGGTCTCTATACCGCCCCGGCACTCTATGATGATTCAGGGTGTATGATAGTGATGGTGACATGTTTACATACCCACACTACAGGCATTTCTCTCAGGAACCAATTTATATAGCCACACTACAGGCATTTCTCTCAGGAACCAATTTATATAGCCACACTACAGGCATTTCTCTCAGGAACCAATTTATATAGCCACACTACAGGCATTTCTCTCAGAAACCAATTTATATAGCCACACTACAGGCATTTCTCTCAGGAACTAATTTATATAGCCACACTACAGGCATTTCTCTCAGGAACTAATTTATATAGCCACACTATAGGCATTTCTCTCAGGAACTAATTTATATAGCCACACTATAGGCATTTCTCCCAGAAACTAGTTTATCTAATGATATAGCTAGACGCACGTATCCTACAACACTGACGCATGCGTGTCTCAGCCGTCCACACATCTCCATGATGAAGTGAAAGAACAAAATACTCTCGAGTAACTATCTAGTGCCGTGTTGTGAGGCGGGGCGTGGCTCTGGATACACAGACAAAATGCCGGGACGGCGTCCTGGTGTGACCTAGCTTCACGACACCACCGCGTCTATGGGACCTTGCGCTCTCTCACAGACAGCAGTCGCCACCTGGTGGGAGTGCACATGCCACGGAGGGCGAGGTCAGTCTGCAAGTAGTCTACAGACTGGACGAGATTGGGGGGGGGGGGGGTTTAGGAGGGAGGGCTTGCCTGTTGACGTCAGCAAAACTGACTAGATTATAGTGAGCAGGGGAGCACCGACTTCAGGTGCCCTCTCTGTTTGTTGTTGTTGTTGTTGTTGTTGTTGTTGTTGTTGTTGTTGTTGTTGTTGTTGTTGTTGTTGAGTCAGGTCTTAGTCAGATATGACTGAGCTACCGTATGACAGTAGACGGTACTACCTGCTTTCTGTCAGCGCCGAATGTTGGGCGGCGCTTACCAAACCCGACACCCCACATTGTGCCAACGGCTTCGGGCGGAAGAGCGCAATTGGGAGGGTACTAGCCTTATCCTGGTGCGAGGAAATGCAACCCAAAGACAAAATAAGTCATGGCAGGGCAGTTAAGCAAGGTTGTGTACTAGTCCCCCACCCTCTTTGGGATATACTTTTCACTTCTACTGAAATATGCCTTTCGTGATCAGGATGACGGTATATACATTCACTCACGCTCAGATGGTGGCCTCTATAATGCTCAGATATTGAAGGCCAAGACCAAAATTAGCAGGGTACTAATCAGAGAGTTGCTTTTTGCGGATGATGCTGCGATTACGACCCACTCTGAGGAAGAATTACAACATCTACTATCTGCATTCTCCAATGCTTGTTCTGAATTTGGTTTAACAATTAACAAAAAGAAGACACAGATTATGTCACAAGGTGCACATGGTGTACCATCAATCTTTATTGATGACGCCGAACTGGAGATAGTAGACCATTTTACATATCTAGGATCAGTGGTAAATAGCAAATTATCCCTCGATCAGGAAATCAACATCAGGATTGGCAAGGCAGCAACAACAATGAACATGTTAGCAAAAAGAGTCTGGGAGAACAGGAAGCTTACTGCCAAAACAAAAGTCCTCGTCTACCAAGCCTGTGTCCTTAGTACTCTTCTTTATGGCAGTGAAACCTGGACAACTTACTCACGCCAAAAGAAACGTTTAAACAGCTTTCATATGCGGTGTCTGCGAAGAATACTTGGTATTAAGTGGCAAGACAAAATCACAAATACTGAAGTATTGGAAAGATCAGGTTGTGTGACGGTGTATTCCATGCTCAGTCTTCGTAGACTTAGATGGATAGGACACATTAGGAGGATGGATGATGGTAGAATACCAAAGGACATCTTTTTTGGTGAATTACAGACGGGTAGGAGATCTCAGGGTCGGCCTCTACTACGATACAAAGATGTGTGTAATCGGGACATGATTGATACAGGCATTGATAATGCACATTGGGAGCACGTCGCCGTTGAACGTTTTGCATGGAGGGCAACTATCAGAACTGGAATAAAGACAAAGGAGAAAATAATTGCAGATAAAGCACACACAGAGCGTGAGAGACGTAAGATGGTACAAAATGGTGGAAGTGACCATGTTTTCACATGCACCTACTGTGGGCAAACATTTGCAGCAAGAATTGGCCTTACCAGCCACACTCGCCACCGCCATGGATCGTAGTTATTAAGCCTTTTTGAAGCACAATGTACCAAACTATCGTCTGTCAAGACGGAAAGGTGCCTATGGAATGTTGTTGTTGTTGTTATTGTTCGCATATCTTTTACAGGACATCGCTGTCAACATCAGCATCTTTCAGCTAATCGTTGATTTCTTGGCAAGATTACGCTCAGTAGTTTGCCATTTGCTTTCTGAGCGACCGGCTCACATACCCCGTAAGTTACCGACGCGGAGAGAATCGCTACCTATTCTCGCAGACGTCACGTTACTCACGAGAGTATATGGTATTACGGAGAAAGTCGTGTAAACCCTAGACACCAGGGAGATCGGACTCTGTGTATTACATCAGCTAATTGACAAGGCAGAGAAGTAGAATACAGGAGTAGAGATTAGAGAACACACTAGACAACGTCAACCTTGAAGGCCATAGTCACCATGCTGGGGTTCGAACCTGTCACCTCCACATGAAGCCATGACTCCCTGCAGGGACAAGTGTACTTGGTTACATGACCAACTTGACAACCCTTAAAAAGGTGTCATCACTAGCCAGGTGTAGCACCCACCTGAACCCACAACTGTGTCATCATTATCAAGGTCTAGCACCCACCTGAACCCACAACTATGTCATCATTAGCCAGGTCTAGCACCCACCTGAACCCACAACTATGTCATCATTATCAAGGTCTAGCACCCACCTGAACCCAAAACTATGTCATCATTAGCTAGGTCGGTCACCCACCTGAACTCACAACTATATCATCACTAACCAGGTCTATCTTCCACCTGAACTCACAACTATATCATCACTAACCAGGTCTATCTTCCACGTGAACCCAAATATATGTCATCACTTACCAGGTCTATCTATATTCCACCTTAACCCACAACTATGTCATCATTAGCCAGGTCTATCTATAATCCACCTGAACCCACGACTATGAAATATGGACAGAACCCGAACCATACTACAGGGATTTATTTCGGGAATATATTGTACCAAATGGTAGAACATCCCCGTTTCATAATTTCTAGGATACCAAGCCGTCTGAGATAAGGGCGACAAGCAGGGTGTGCCACGTACCAGCTACGCACCTGTAAACTTTCAAGGCAGTTCCACATGGCAAGCAGTAGGCCATAAGACCGCTTCCCTGGCAGAACTGTTCAGAAAGAAAACGTGCACGGGTAGATAGGGGTGTCTAGTTGGTCATTCGTCGAAGCACACTTGTTCCTGCAGCGAGGCATCGTCGTCATTTGGAGGAGGCAGGTTCAAACCCCGGTCGGTAACTATAGCTTTCAATAGGTATGTTGGCTGGTGCGTATTGTGTGCTCATACAAGATCGGTGATTGTGTGAGATGACGAACCATGACCGCCCACGGTCTTTCGACATGTCACATGATGATGATGATTATTCTCACCTACCATCATACATTCCTTTAGCTATTGTTCCGTCCCAGAGACCATGTTCTCTGGTGTTACTTCGTGACCTACTCCAGGACTTTGGGCGCAAGACAAACAAGTGGAAGGTAACTCTGTTTGAATTCAACGGTTTTGAGTTCGAGTTATCTGCCGGGGAAACACGACGATCATGGCGGATGAGTGAACGCTGGGCAGATAAGCTGACATGACAGAATGTTGGTACAGGTGGCAGACCTGACCGTTGGCACGTTCATCAACTTGCTTGTTGTTCTTGGTGTGACAGCCGCGGCTAGGGAGCAATGTTCGGTCTATCAGGGCTAGGGGTCAGTCTCTCACTCCGGCGTGATAGACATCTCGCACACGTTCATTTGTTTAAACTAATTAATTAAACTTCTTGTCTCTGTTTACAAAGACACTGCTATATTTAAGCTTGTCTCACACAGATCTGTCTCCAGTAGACATGTGTGCATAGGTCGTCTTTCCTTCAATCGTCTGTCTACGTTCTGTTCCCACATCTGTCTGTCTGTCTGTCTGTCTGTGTGGTTGGCTGGCTCTCTCTCTCTCTCTCTCTCTCTCTCTCTCTCTCTCTCTCTCTCTCTCTCTGATATGCAGGTGTGTGTCTCGATGTATTTGTTTGTTTATTAGTAGTCAGACAAGCTACAGTCTGGTAAACACACAGAAAAATCTTCACTGGCATAACGTTTGGATGTTGTAAGGAGGAAGGGAAGAAGAAGAGGAAAATTAAGACGAAGAACGCGAAACTGCAGCAACAAGAACAACAGGAACAATATTCACATATAGAATGGAGTAATGCACGGGCTGTTGGAACACAGCCGAGAGGCAGCGACAGTCGACCCGTTGTCCTGAGAGTATAACATAACTGAGTCATGTAATCATACGTGTACAATAACACACTTGAGTACAATGTCGCAATCACACACTTGTGTACAACGTCACAATCACACACTTGAGTACAACGTCATAACCACACACTTGAGTACAACGTCACAACCACACACTTGAGTACAACGTCACAATCACACACTTGAGTACAACGTCACAATCACACACTTGAGTACAACGTCACAATCACACACTTGAGTACAACGTCACAATCACACACTTGAGTACAACGTCACAATCGCACGCTTGTGTACACCTCGTCACAGTCACACACTTGAGTACAATGTCACAACCACACACCTGTGTACATCTCCTCACAACCACACACTTGTGTACATCTCACAATCACACACTTGTGTACATCTCCTCACAATCACACACCTGTGTACATCTCCTCACAGTCACACAATTGGGTTAGGCCAGGGCTGCGCGTTTGAGTACATCTCCTCACAATCACACACCTGTGTACATCTCCTCACAATCACAGACTTGTGTTCATCGTCGACATTTCTGTTACTGCCACCTTGACTCCATCACTGTACACGTCTCTCCTACTTGTCTGATTTGTAAACAGCCTCCCAGTAACGACATCTTTCTCTTCCCCTCACCCTCCACCCATGTCTAACTACCGTTATCACGCTCTTCCTTTAACTTTCTACCTCCAGGAAAAGCCTCGAACCAAACTTGTCTGTCTTCGTGTCCTATCTTCCGGTTATCACTTGCCAGATTTCTCAACGTGGCTTGCCAAACACGGCAGTAAACAACCATCAAATACTCGTTTCATTCAACACTCCATGTATTTACTATGTTAATTATGCTATTCCACGCACCCACTCGGTCCCACTAGCTGACCCACACGCCTTGACCCCACTAGTCGACTTCCTGATTGGTCTTACTGATTTACTGCTACAATGGAACTGGCTGATGAAGCACAAGTAGGATCAAGCAGATATTTGCGCGACTAGCTAGCCAACTGTTGTACAACCAGCAATCTGGTGCTGACGTCAGCTTGATTGGGGCTGATTGTAGGGTTGTGTGAGTTCTGGGGGATTGGTGTGTGTGTGTGTGTGTGTGTGTGTGTGTGTGTGTGTGTGTGTGTGTGTGTGATGTATAATTGATGTGTGATGTATGAATGATGTGTGAGTGATGTGTTTTGGATGATAGAGTGTGTGATAAATGGTTGGTGTTTGATATATAGTTGGTGTGTGGTATATGATTGGCGTGTTATATATGAATGGTGAGTACTACGTGATTGGTGTGTGTGTGTTGTGGATGATTGGTGTGTGTTGTGGATGATTGATGTGTATTGTGGATGATTGATGTGTGCTTGGTGTGTGTGATTGATGATTGGTGTGTGATAGATGATTGGTATGTTTGATAAATAATTGATTTATGGCGGAAAACTGATGTCATCATCCAATGCCTTGCCGGCTGGCGTGGGCTATCATGTCTCTCCACAAATTACGATTTCCGACGGCATGGATCAACTCGTGTATTGACTTCTTTCCTTGCCATGACACAGTACTGTTACGAAACTTCTCACGCTATCTTCCTCCATCTCTCTTTCCGCAAATCTTTCTGGTTGTCACAAGTTCCAGTTTTTGTTTTCTCATCATGTGGCCAAAACACGATGACTGCCTCTTTCTGATGTTTCTGATAAGTTGTCTTTACGACTTAGCGTCCCTGAAAATGTCCAGATTGCTCTATTTGGCTGTTCAATTAATTTTCAGTATTCGTCTGTAAAACCACATCTCCAAGGCTTCCATGGTGTGTGTGTGTGTGTGTGTGTGTGTGTGTGTGTGTGTGTGTGTGTGTGTGTGTGTGTGTGTGTGTGTGTGTGTGTGTGTGTGTGTGTTTTATCCCTTCTGATACAACTGATGTTGGCGGATAATTGATGTGTGGCGGATAAATTACGAGGGTAAGTTAACTGTAATACTGTAATAAGTAACTGTAGAAAAATAACTAACTATGATAACAACTTGAAACCAGTTTAGTTTTATACATACATGGTCCCTTTATTTCTCAACATAATTTCCACCAACATTGATGCACTTATCACATCGTCTTATGGGACGCAGAGGTGTTTCCAAGGCACCAGAGCCGGGTTATATACTGGCCAAGACCTATTGACGCGTCCTCGTCGAGCGTCCTGGGCAACAGGTCCCTTCGGGGTCCTGGCTAAAGTCAGTAGGATCGCCGATTCCTCCGAAGTCGGAGTGTCTGCCTGTACGGCGAGGAACCACCAGTCTGCATACCAATAAGCCAGACATGGGACAACGGATACTCACGCAAAACTCAGGTCCTGTATGACATCACACTGATGTTGGACAACAGGATGCCTTCATCCGACATACAGGACTTCGCGTTGGAGCTCAAGCCAACGAACACAAGCAAGCAAGCAAGCACATCGTCTTATCAGTCCTCACAACCGGCTGCATAGAACTGCGTGCTCTGTTTTCTAAATCACGTTTTCACTTCAAATTCATCTTCGGCGTCACTCGCGAAATGTTTCCCGAAAAGGTGGGTTTTCAGTGGACTTAGCCACTAACGATTTTCCGTAAAGCGGTGCATAGCTGGGAAGAAAAAGTTACGAGTGCGAGTCAATAAGTAAGTCACACAGTTCTGTGGGATGGCAGGTAAATGAAAACAGAGCACGCAGTTCTATGCAGCCGATTTGAGAGGACTGATAAAACGATGGGATAAGTGCATCAATGTTGGTGGAAATTATGTTGAGAAATAAAGGGACAATGTATGTATAAAAATAAACTGGTTTCAAGTTATCATATTTAGTTATTTTTCTACAGTCATTTGTGACTTACTTATTAACTTACCCTCGTATGTTGGTGGATAATTGATGTGTGGCGCATACCTGACGAGTTTGGCGAGTACCTGACTGATGTATGGCGTATAATTGAACTGGGTGGGTTATCAATAACGGCAAGTAAAGCCAGGGACCCTGTCTACCCACCCGGGGGAGTTTTCTAGACGTGGTGCTACACCCACAAGTTTATAGACCAGTGGACACTAGAGTGGTGGCCAGTATCACGTCTGCTGATCTCTGATTGTTGACCTTGACTTGCTCACTGACCGCGTCATTGCCGGATTGTAGCTAACTGCCGGCTGATTGGATGACTGCCCGGATACAGGATCCACTGTCTTCCGTCATCTATTTCTTGCGTCCTGTTATCTTTACTTTGGGAATGGTTGTTTCTGCAGCTTGGTTGACTGATTTCTTTAATATTTCCCATTGGTCATTGACATCTTGAAATAATATTTCCATATCGGACAATGCATCGAATCTGTTCTTTACCTCTACGTTGAGTTTATCTTTTATTTCCTCACTCTTCAGTGCCTGTAGATCAAATTGTGTGTTTCTTGGTGGTGAATATTTAACTTTCTTTAATTTTATATGTAAATTGCTTAAGATTAATCTATGGTCGCTGTAGCAGTCTGCGCTTGGTATAGTTTTTGCGACTTTTAAGGCATTTCAAAATCTTCTGTTGATGAGAATGTAATCAATCTGATTTCTGATCTCATGATCAGTACTCCTCCATGTCCATAATATACATACATCAGGTGCACACTGCAGTGTTATATATGATATGAAGTGAATAAATAAATAATACTTTAGCTGAAATAATTAAAACATAGTCACAGGCATTTTTCGAATGTAGAACATTAAGTGAACAGGGTATAAATGACTTTCAATATAAATATTATAAACGGGTTCTAAGAACATCTTGGGTACAGAACAGAACAAACGCATCCATACGACAAGATATGAATATTGAAGAAGGTTGGCTACTGAAGATCATAAAACAAAGAAAATTGAAATATTTTGGTCACTTGAAACGTCATGAAGGTTTGGAGAGAACAATAAAGGATGGGTATATGCCTGGGAAGAGAGGAAGAGGAAGGCCAAAGAGAAGGTGGGTGCAGGATGTGGTGGGTGATCTCCGGATGGGTGTACCGGACGCAGGACATCTTGCTTAACAGAGAAGTTTTCCGGAAGGTTGTTATGGGAGTAAGACTCTGCAAATGACATGCTACTTAATGAGTTAATGAATGAATGAATGAATGAATGAGAACATTAAATGACTTGACTGAGAGACCGAGTCACGGACTAGTCGTACTGAACTCACAATGAGCGCCCACATTAAGTTGTTGGGACAGTTTCCACTCCAGTGGAGATATGTCCGCTGCTTGAAACTTCCCCCATCATGTGTTTGCCGAGCACTCAGCAGCTCTCAGAGCTAAGCTGCCCTTTACACTGACCATATTTCTCACCTGGTTATCTCCCTGGATAAGTCGGATGTTTGTGACCTAGATTTTCCAGCACTTCAACCCGACCTTACAGGTACTTCAACTGTCCGATTAAGCCAGGCCTGCGCGTTTGAACTGGCCCCTTGTTTGCTTGTTTGGCCACTTAAAGGCTTACCGTGGTCTTCTGTGAAGAGATATTTGGAGCGTCTGTTGATCCCGCGCTAAGCCTTTGTCAGGTTGCAGCCATATCTAAGTGATATGACCAGGTCGGAGCTGGATAGGAGAGTGTGTTCAAACAGATTATGAACGTGGGCGGGGTGGTAAGGGGGTATGCTTGCAGATATTCGGGATTGAAGGTCTGAGATCAAATCTTTAATGGACGGTTTGAATCGTTCAATGTTGCAGGAAATTAAGCTGTTAGTTTTTATAATAGGATATGTGTACATGTTATAATAGTGAGAATATAGTTACATGTTATAATAGTGAGAATATAGTTACATGTTATAATAGTGAGAATATAGTTAAATGTTATAATAGTGAGAATATAGTTAAATGTTATAATAGTGAGAATATAGTTACATGTTATAATAGTGACAGGACCTGCAACATTTAGTAGATGCGGTTGTTGCACACAGTGAACAACTGGGGTTAGAATTGAATTATAAGAAGACACAAATTATGGTCGTTATTAGGAAGAAAGAAGCACCACAATATATAATATACAAGTAAATGGGCACATTCTTAAGCAAGTGAATCGGTACAGCTATTTCGGAACAGTCATAACATCTGATGGGAGATGCCTTGAAGAAATTAGAACAAGAATCGCCGTGGCGAAGGAGGAAATGACAGAAAAGGAGAAAAGAAAAATAACAACAACAGAATGTAAGATTCCTGAGAAGAATAGTCAATGTATCAAGAAGAGAGAAAATCAGAAACGAAGAAATCAGGACTAAAGTTGGGGTTACAGCAGCGCTAGATTTTATCAGAAAACAGCATGTTTGGCCATATAACTATAATACCAACTAATAATATACCACAACAAGCAATGATGTACAGACCAGAGGGAAGCAGAGGAAGAGGCCGGCCACTTAACCGATGGACACATGGAATTACAGAGACCATGGGAACCTCTATGTATGAAGCGCATAAGCGGGCACTCTCCCGCTGTGTATGCTTCATCTCGACACCGCAAGGTACAAGAGGAACATGATGAGATGAGATCAGATGAAGGATGCTTTTGCAAGATGGAAAGCATACTGACTAATAACTTGATGTCAATTGCAACGAGAACAAGAGTGTTGAGGTGCTACATAGAACCTGTGCCTTTGTATGGATGTGAAGCGTGGACAATGAGCAGTCAAGCTGAAAAACTTCTAATGAAAGTGGAAATATGGTTTCTTAGGAAAATACATGGACAGACAGAAAAACCAGTGAACAAGTCCTGCTAGAAACAAATGAAAACCGCAAACTGATTAGAGAAATTAGACATAGACAGTCACTTTTTTGTTGACACGTTATAAGATGAAATAAATTAGAGAACTTGGTGACAACTGGCAAGGTTGAAGGAAAAAAGAACAAGGGGATGGCAGAGAAGTAAATACCTGGATGGTTTGGCCACGTGGTATGGTCGAGACAATAACACAGAGCTGATACACGACTCTCGTGATCATGTGAGACGGCGAAACATGACCGCACAAACTTATCGGCGTGGCACATGATGATGATCGAAGATTACGACCCTTGACCGATCCTAGACTCTAGTACTTGACCTATGTTGTGATAGATTCCGACCTTTGACCCCTGGAAGCTGCCAGAATATGCCGGCCCCAATCAACACAGTTGGCAGGATGTTTGACTGAGATTCCGTTAAGACAACAGCTGCGAGCAGAGAAACCTTCCTGTCTTCATTCAGCATCTCACTTAAGGTAACCCCGTCAGCTCTCGGCGGCCCAACTCCGCAAGTCTACCGGCAGCCCTTCCCCCGGTCCCCGCGTCAGGGATCAATTACGGGGAAACAATCCGGCAACACAGCCTCGCCGAGTGTCAGCGCCGCCATTTTATCCTCATTAATGATAACAAGGGCGGTAAATCTACGGCCATCATCTCCCGGCGATTTGCTTACACGTCATTTTCTCCCGGAGAGCGGCATTTCTCTGGGAATCTGCGGGAGATTTTTGCGGGCGGAGATGTCTAAACATGTCCTTTGTCTTCCGCGCGGCTTCATTTGTCGTGTGGCTAATAATGATAGCAAAGCACGCGGATAAATGGGTGTGCACATTCCTCTGTTTCTACTGTCGTCCTTGTTGGAGTTAAGGGAATCTTACGTCCTGGTGTACAATGTACAGACGTTGAGCGTGACACACTGACGTCTTGGTGTACAATGTATAGACGTTGAGCGTGACACACTGACGTGCCCGTGTACATGTATCTTCTGCCTTACAGTACACATCCGACTCCCCGGCAACCAGCTTGGTCATCCAGAAATGCCGGCACTTCACCAATACGTTTGTGATCAAATAAACCCACTTCCATAGCCACACTACTGGCGTTCTGGAGTAGGTGATGATGTCGCTTCCAAAACCATGTATCCCAGTGTTGTGAGAACATGATTATGTTCAAGACATTGTATTCCTTTACAGAATGTAAACACAGAGGATACAAACAAGATGTTGCACGATTTATTGCCTGGCATATTTTACTGTTTCTCGTCAAGTGTATACTATAGTTGTATATAGTTAAGTGAATAGATGAACTATACTCTGGATAAACAACAACAGTGATGAGTAATGATGAAGTGCTTTGATGATATGTGACTATGGATGTAATAGGCTGACAGCTCATGTGAATTGGGTCAATTCTCCTACTGGGTTGGCAGCTCATGTGACATGGGCGAATTCTCCTATGGGGTTGGCAGCTCATGTGACTTGGGTCAATTCTCCTACTGGGTGGCAGCTCATGTGACTTGGGTGAATTCTACTATTGGGTTGGCAGCTCATGTGACTTGGGTGAGTTCTTTTACTGGGTTGACAGCTCCTGTGACTTGGGTGAGTTCTTTTACTGGGTTGGCAGCTCATGTGACTTGGGTGAGTTCTTTTACTGGGTTGGCAGCTCATGTGACTTGGGTCAATTCTCCTACTGGGTTGGCAGCTCATGTGACTTGGGTGAATTCTCCTATTGGGTTGGCAGCTCATGTGACTTGGGTCAATTCTCCTACTGCAGCTCATGTGACGTGGGTGAATTCTCATATTGGGTTGACAGCTCATGTGACTTGGGTGAGTTCTTTTACTGGGTTGGCAGCTCATGTGACTTGGGTGAGTTCTTTTACTGGGTTGACAGCTCATGTGACTTGGGTCAGTTCTCCTACTGGGTTAACAGCTCATGTGACTTGGGTCAATTCTCCTACTGGGTTGGCAGCTCATGTGACTTCGGTGAATTCTCCTATTAGGTTGACAGCTCATGTGACATGGGTGAATTCTCCTACTGCAGCTCATGTGACTTCGGTGAATTCTCCTATTAGGTTGACAGCTCATGTGACTTCGGTGAATTCTCCTATTAAGGTTGACAGCTCATGTGACTTGGGTCAATTCTCCTACTGGGTTGGCAGCTCATGTGACTTCGGTGAATTCTCCTATTAGGTTGACAGCTCATGTGACATGGGTGAATTATCCTACTGCAGCTCATGTGACTTCGGTGAATTCTCCTATTAGGTTGACAGCTCATGTGACTTCGGTGAATTCTCCTATTAGGTTGACAGCTCATGTGACTTGGGTGAATTCTCCTACTGGGTTGGCAGCTCATGTGACTTCGGTGAATTCTCCTACTGGGTTGACAGCTCATGTGACATGGGTGAATTATCCTACTGCAGCTCATGTGATTTCGGTGAATTCTTCTACTGGGTTGACAGCTCATGTGACGTGGGTCAATTCTCCTACTGGGTTGACAGCTCATGTGACGTGGGTGAATTCTCCTACTGGGTTGGCAGCTCATGTGACTTCGGTGAATTCTCCTATTAGGTTGACAGCTCATGTGACATGGGTGAATTCTCCTACTGCAGCTCATGTGACTTCGGTGAATTCTCCTATTATGTTGACAGCTTATGTGACGTGGGTGAATTCTCCTACTGGGTTGGCAGCTCATGTGACTTCGGTGAATTCTCCTACTGCAGCTCATGTGACATGGGTGAATTCTCCTATTAGGTTGACAGCTCATGTGACATGGGTGAATTCTCCTACTGCAGCTCATGTGACTTCGGTGAATTCTCCTATTAGGTTGACAGCTCATGTGACATGGGTGAATTCTCCTACTGCAGCTCATGTGACTTCGGTGAATTCTCCTATTAGGTTGACAGCTCATGTGACGTGGGTGAATTCTCATATTGGGTTGGCAGCCCATGTGACTTGGGTGAGTTCTTTTACTGGGTTGGCAGCTCATGTGACTTGGGTGAATTCTCCTACTGGGTTGACATTTCATGTGACTTGGGTGACCTCTTTTACTGGGCTGGCAGCTCATGTGACGTGGGTGATTTCTTCTACCGGGTTGGTAGCCGGCCCGTGGCTGGGTATGTCCTTGTATGGCTAATTCCCGACCACTAGCAAATGAGTGCACCAGAGTTAGTGTGCTGGCCAAGGTTCCATCACACACCTCCACGTGCCCTCGCGCTGGTTTCATTCAGTGCAGGCATAGACAGCGCTCAGATATTTGTTTCCGTCTGTTGGCCCGTTCTGATGTCCGTTCGTCCGTTGTATGTACGTATTACGTACGTACGTATGCATGCGCCTGTGCGGGAGCGTACGGGTAGGAGTATGTGTGTATGTATGCGTGTGTGTGTGTGTGTGTGCGTACCTGGCCTGTCTGTATGTTTGTCTGTGCGCGAGTGCTGCTGTGTATGCGCTCTAGTGTATAAGAATTCGCTAATATATGTCCGTCTTTATGTCTGCATTTATGATAGACAAGCGGGCAGAGAGACTGACTGACTGACTGACTGACTGGCTGACTGGCTGACTGAACGACAAGCAGACCCAGTATTTAAGGCTAGACAGAAAATTGTCAGATATTCGAATGTGGAAATGTATGGGAAAGTGTATATGTACATTTAAGACAGACAGACCGACGGGCGGACAGACAGACATGCATACGGACAGACAGACGGCGGCTGGCTGGACACAAGAACCGCTGTGAGATGTTCCAAAGTACAAGTCTGTGGGGAAGTTGACAGCAAACATTCGTCACCCGGTCCCGGAAATGACTTCTGCTTGCAGCAGAGAATCCGTATGTGCACGTTGATTGGATGTTTTGTGAGACAACATGGCGGCACCGCCAGCTTCGACAGCTGTGTTATTGTTGCTGCTCACAGCTCCATCATTGGTAGCCACGTCACAGCTCTGGCACCGACCACTTCAGACATCTCCGGCACAGGGCGTCAATGGCTGGG
Organism: Cepaea hortensis; assembly: GCA_963921405.1. NCBI lineage: Eukaryota > Metazoa > Mollusca > Gastropoda > Stylommatophora > Helicidae > Cepaea > Cepaea hortensis. The sequence goes on from OY992891.1 coordinate 99,733,836, forward strand.
GGATGTTCAAGTCTTGAAACAACACGAGAAATACAATCACGGGAATTGATGGTCTCCCATGGACGAGAAGGTTCATGGTGTCCTCAGATTAGTCATCTCTAGGGCTCCTGTTGAAGGGGTCAGCCCCTTCCCTCCGTTGTCCCAGATACTCACACACTCATCTACTTAAAGCCTACCCCCCAGTGTTCTGGTCTTCCTCTGAAGTTTACTTGTAGCGTTTTGTCCCCGTCGGTTCTGATATCCGGTGTTTCAATAGTGGACTGAAACGTGTCCATAAATAAACGTATTCTTGGAAAGATAATGTGGCAGTTTTCCCTTGACTTCTACATCCACATAGATGGTGTATGACGTCCGCCCTTGTCATAAATGTTTGCCAAAATGAGTGTCTTGTTCTGCTCATGTCCATCATGTCCAATTATCCACCTTTTCTATGCTTACTCGACCACTTCTTTCGGTGAATAATAGTCCGCCTCTTTCGGTGAATAGTAGTCCGCCTCTTTCGGTGAATAGTAGTCCGCCTCTTTCGGTGAATAGTAGTCCGCCTCTTTCGGTGAATAGTAGTCCGCCTCTTTCGGTGAATAGTAGTCCACTTTGTTGAGTGCATACACCCTTAGAACTGGGTTTATTACACCCTCAGAACTGGGTTTATTACACCCTCAGAACTGGGTTTATTACACCTCAGAACTGGGTTTGTTATACCCTCAGAACTGGGTTTATTACACCCTCAGAACTGGGTTTATTACACCCTCAGAACTGGGTTTATTACACCCTCAGAACTGGGTTTGTTACACCCTCAGAACTGGGTTTGTCACACTCTCAGAATTGGGTTTGTTACACCCACAGAACTGGGTGTCACACCCTCAGAATCGGGTGTGTGCAGTTACGACAAAGCACAACAAGACACCAGTGTGTGCAGTTACAATAAGGCGCCTGTGATCCCTTAGCGTTCTTTCCTGAGTATCAGCCTAAAGAAGAGGAACGGCAGTGTGCCATGTGCACATGTGGTTTGGCGTCGCAGACAGCAGAGCACATACTCCAAGACTGCCCAAAATATAACATATCCAGGCGAACCTTCTGGCCTAGAGAGACGACAGTGGAAGATAAACTCTACGGACCTCTGTGTGAACTGAAAAAGATAGTTGAATTCATACAAGAGACAACATTACAGATATAGACATATTTCATACAAGAGACAACATTACAGTTATAGACATATTTCATACAAGAGACAACATTACAGATATAGACATATTTCATACAAGAGACAACATTACAGTTATAGACATATTTCATACAAGAGACAACATTACAGTTATAGACATATTTCATACAAGAGACAACATTGCAGATATAGACATATTTCATACAAGAGACAACATTGCAGATATAGACATATTTCATACAAGAGACAACATTGCAGATATAGATATATTTCATACAAGAGACAACATTGCAGATATAGATATATTTCATACAAGAGACAACATTGCAGATATAGATATATTTCATACAAGAGACAACATTGCAGATATAGATATATTTCATACAAGAGACAACATTGCAGATATAGATATATTTCATACAAGAGACAACATTGCAGATATAGATATATTTCATACAAGAGACAACATTGCAGATATAGATATATTTCAAGCGAACGAAAGAAGGAAAAAATGTAATATATGTCACGGTCGCTGAGTAGAGTAGAATTCTCATGCAGACTTGTAGCGGAACGATCCCAGAGTTAGGTAGTGGACATCACTGAGTGTCTAGGCATCTCGTGCACACTGAACACAGCAATAAGGCACCCACATGCGTACGGGAGTGGACTAAAGTAACGGTACATCCACAACACATACTGGCGTGTGGGTTTGACGTGTCAAGCCTTCACATACTGGCATGTTGGTTTTACGTGTGAAAGCCTCACATACTGGCGAGTGGGTTCGACGTGTGAAACCTTTACACACTGGCGTGTGGGTTTGATGTGTCCAGCCTTCACATACTGGCGAGTGGGTTCGACGTGTGAAACCTTTACATGCTGGCATGTGGGTTTGATGTGTGAAACCTATTTCTTATAGCATCGGTACTAACGATTTTATGGGAGATAAGGCGGTACTCGTTATACCAACCACATCAGCCACCTAGTTGCGTTTGGTATAGAAACCTGCCTATGATTATTTCCCCACGTATAGCACGATGCCAGATAACCTGGCTATGATTATTTCCCCACGTATAGCACGATGCCAGATAACCTGGCTATGATTATTTCCCCACGTATAGCACGGTGCCAGGTCCACAGAGTCCCTGTCCTGACATCTGTACAATTCAGGCTGAAATGTGGAAGTGTATAAAGGACATGAAAGACACCAGAAAGCGTTATTGTTGCTTGTTATAGGAATAATAGAAAGAGGGAGGGGGTTCAGAGAGCGGGAGGTTGGGGAGGGGAGGATAGAGAAAGTGAATGTGACATATAGGGAGAAAGTGAAACCGTATTGTCCCTTGTCAACAAGATGGGCCCGGAGAGTGTAACTAGCAAAAGGACCCTCCCTCCCCTCCCCTCGCTCTCTCCTACTGCTATCCTGGAGTGAGAGAACCAATTCTGCACCAAGTACCGTGTGAGTGGTGAACAAGGAGTGGGTGAAGCCAAGTGGCTTGTGGCCGGAAGCGTTTTGGGAACTACAACTGCAAACAGCCAGCACACAACTTCAACACTTCACTTTCTATTGTCCCCGTGTGAACAAACAGGAAGAGAGCGACACCTCGGTGAGGCAGGGACCCGGACTTTGCTCGGCTCAACAAGGCAGCAATCTGTTCAAGGAGGGGTGTATCATCTCCACCACGTCTGGCGACATGTCCAAGACTGTTTGTTTCATTCCTGATGAAGGCGCTGGTGCCATACACACGCAGGAGTGAGAGGTCCTGTCAGCCTGAGGCGGGGTACAGGAGGTGTGATTTGTGTGGACATGAACATTTGATCTAGAGTCTGTGCGTGTCACAAGATGGACGGGGAGATTTAGATGGACGTTGTAGATGGACATTGACGGGGAGGTGTAGATGGACGGGGAGGTGTTGATGGACAGAAGGGTGTAGAAGTAAGGAGAGATGTAGATGGACAGAGAGATGTAGACGAACTGAGAGATTTAGACGGAATGGACGGAGACTTGTAGACGGACAGAGCTGTAGATGGACGGAGAGATGTAGATTGACGGAGAAATGTTGATGGACGGAGAGATTTAGACGGACGGAGAAATGTTGATGGACGGAGAGATGTAGATGGACGGGGAGTTGTATATGGACGGGGAGGTGTAGATAGACGGGGAGGTGTAGATAGACGGGGAGGTGTAGGCGGACGGAGAGATGTAGATGGACGGAGAGATGTAGATGGACGGAGAGATGTAGATTGTCTCTATGTAGAAATGAAGCGCCGGGTCTTGTGTATGTGGATATCATAAGGCAGACTTATCGACGGATGGATGGATTGACGGAGGGACGGTCGGGCGCATGGAGATATGCCGACATGACATGCTTGGTCTCAAGTTTGTGGATGTGCAAGATTGACAGACGGAAGCAGAAGCGTAGAAATCCAGTGTTTGGTCTACAATTTTTGGATCTCATAAGATGGATGGACAGACCGACGGACGAGCAGATGGGAGGACTTGTCTTCGCCGGTGTTATTGTGGCATTGGTCAGGAATAAGTTTCCCTGGACATAGATATCTCCATAATTACTCCTCCCATAGGTAACACAGGAGGCACTCGGACCAGAGGTGGGCAATGCTATAAAGCGCATGCTATAAATATTCTTTTGTGGTTGGGATTTTCAGATTTGATATATTGCCTGGCCGACCTTCACTGTTCCATGTCCAACTGCCGATGGGTTGTAGCATGTTCAGCGTGCACACGGGACCTGCCATATTCTGGCCTGAGTCCGATGTTGCCAGATATCCTAACCAGTCAGATTTTGCCAGATATCCTAACCAGTCCGATGTTGCCATGTATCCTAACGACAATTCCCAGGATCTTGAATCAGAAGATGGGGGAGTCTACCACTTATTTCTTGTGTACAGATCAATAACGTCCACTAGATGGATGGAAGTAGGCCCCGGGTCGCACCTCTGTTATCGTCTGCTAAGACAGGAGACGTCCAGTGATGTCAGCACGAGTAGCCCTCCAGCAACCCGCCTTAGTTGTGTGCAGTGTTGGAACCGTCCCATGTTGAAGGCCTCAGTGCACGGTTAGTCTTTTTCTCCCTTAGCGAACGTCGAGCCCAGGTAGCGAACCCTCAACCTTCGGCGCTCATGTCATTATCAGTGTAATGTTCTACCCCTACCCGAAGGCGTCCGCTCCAGCAGGGCCAGTCCTCCGCGGGTTTGTGATCTTACATCTAAGGCCACACAAGAGCAGGCCGACCCAGCGTCCACACATCAATGCACAGATGTAGCGGCCACACTCATGTACTCACACACTGAGCGACAGTTAGCCAGCGCACACGACGCGTCCGTGAGCATGCCAGGGTTCGCACAGAGAGATGAGAGCGTCAAACCTGCGTCATTCAAGACTGCGACTATCAGAAACTGCAGCTGTGTTTATCTCAAAGAAATAAACATGAACATTAGCGGCATCTTGGGCGCCAATCTTGTGCATAAAGTTATCATTACAAACTCGCGTAGAGGGATATTCATGTTCTCAGCGCACCGGACGCGGGGATAGCCAAGGAAATATCAACACGGGCCGGTCGATAACTCTCTGTTAATGTAGCATTGATGTCCCTGGGAGTTGTCTGCACATGACAGGACGTAGCTGTCTGTGACTGCTGGCGTCGGCGCAACCACTCACTTCTTGTGTATGTAGAGGGATGGTGACTGTATCTGTTGTAGGGATGAGGTGACTATATCTGCTATTGGGACGACATGACTTTGCTGTAGTCTGTGGGGTTCTAAGTGACTATATATATATATATATATATATATATATATATATATATATATATATATATGTGTGTGTGTGTGTGTGTGTGTGAAGACAAAGTGAGTGTATGTGAAGTAGTCTGCAGAGATAATATGACTATATCTGCTACAGTCGGTAGCGATAAGTTGAATGTTTAGTTTTCCCCTCGCCATTCTAAGAACTATTACTGAACATTTATCTAGACATGGCTTAGATGTGCTCCGTGTATAATGCCAATAACTACCTCAAAGGACAACTAGTGTCATAAACATTCCCCTAACTGTGGTAGTTACACCTACTTTCAGTAATAAACATTCCCCTAACTGTGGTAGTTACACCTACTTTCTATTTTTTTACGTTACACAATGCATGTGCATAATTTGCTCTCCAATTTTTACATTTTTGTGAGAATGCTCACGATAATCGTCAGTGTATATGTGTGTGTGTGTGTGTATGTGTGTGTGTGTGTAAAGTGTGGGAGTTTGTTCACATTAACTTCAGTGATTATGTGAGGCATCATGTATGTGTCTAGATGTGAGGATTGTGTTTGGGTTGGGGGATGGGTTTGTGGGTGGGGTTTGTGTGTGGAAGGATGTGTGTGGGTTGGAAGATGTGTGTGAGTTGGAGATGTGTGGGTGGGTGGGGGAGGTGTGGGTGGGCGGCGAGTTGTGTGGATGGGTGGAGGAATATCTGTGTGGATGAGGGATGTATATGGGTGGGGCTGTGTGTGGGTCGGTGGGGGTGTGTGTGTGGGTGAGAGATGTGTATATGAGTGGGTGTGTGGATGTGTGGGCGGGGGTGTGTGGGGATGTGTATAGGGGGTGTGTGGGGGATGTGTGTATGAGTTAGGGGATGGGTGTGGCTGATGTATATATGGATGGGGGAGGTGTTTATGGGATGGGATGTGTGTGTGGGTGGGTGGGAGATGTGTGTGTGTGTGGGTGGGAAATGTGTGTGGGAGTATGGGAGAATTGTGTGTGAGTGGAGGATGTGTGGGATGTGTGTGCGGGGATATGTGTGTGGGGGTGGGTGGGGAGATATATGCGAGTGGGGGATGTGGGTGTGTGGTGGGTATGTGTCAGTGGATGGTTGAGTAGGTGTATGGGTAGGTGGAGGGATGTGTGTATGGATGGGGTGTGTGTGGGTGTGGAATATGTGAGTGGGTGAGGGATGTGTGGGAGGGGGATGTGTATCTGGATTCGTGTGTTTTTGTGGGTGTTGGTGGGTAGTGCTATGTGTGGGTGTTGGCGGGTGGAGGATGTGTGGGTGTTGGCGGGTGGGGGATGTGTGGGTGTTGGGTGGTGTATGTGTGTGTGGGTGGGTGTGTTGGGGCGTGTGTAGGGAGAGTGGGGTATGTGTGTATGCGTGGGAGATGTGTGTGGGTGAGGGATTTGTGTGTGAGTGGGGGTGGATGTGAAATGTGTGGGTGGGTAGGAAAATGTGTGTTTGGGGATGTGTGTGTGTGTGGATGGAAAGATGTGTAGGTATGGATGAGTGATGTGTGAGTTGGTGAGGGATGTGTGTGTGGGTTGATGTGAGATGAGTGTGTGGGATGGGTGTGTGTGTGGTTGTGGTGTGTTGGTGGCTGGGTGGAGCATATGTGTGTGCGCGAGTTTGTGTGGGTTGGGGTATGTGTGTGTATGGAGAGTTGTGTGTGGGTGGGGATGTGTGTGAGGGATGTTTGTGTGGGTGGGTGGGGGATGTGGGTGGGGGATGTGTGTGAGGGATGTTTGTGTGGGTGGGTGCGAGATGTATGGGTTGGTGACGGGATGTGTGAGTGGTTGGAGGGATGTGTGGTGGGTGGGGAATATGTGGTGGGTGGGGGTATGGGTATCAGTTGGTTATGTGTGAGTGGGTGAGGGATGTATGTGTGGGTTGTCTGGGATGTCTGTGTTGGAGGGTGAGTGGGGGAGGGGAGGTGTGCCCAATAACATGATAATATGCATTGTTTATGCTTACAACATTAATTTGACAATGGTTTTTTTTCCCTATGTGAATGTATCATGCACTGTTGCTGAACGAAAGATGAGAGATTGGAAGGGCCGAATGTAAGACGGGCCTAAGTGCCCAATTTGTAACCCTTTTAAAATTAAAGTTCACAAAGTTCAAAGTACCTTCAGTAGTTATAATTGCCATGTCAGTAATTAGTGCCAGTGAGTCATGCATGATTGATTATTGCACATTTTTCATGAGTTGTAATGCATATTGTTGTCGGTATCCCTAGCCTAGGCGTTAGCGACTTTCTTCGTAAATCCGTATACTCTCGTGAGTAACGTGACGTGCGCGAGAATCGGTGGCGGTTCTAGCCGCGTCGGTAACTTAGGGGTATGTGAGCCGGTCGCTCAGAAAGCGATGGCAAACTACTGAGCGTAATCTTGCCAAGAAATGAACAAAAAATGCATATTGTAAATGTTGTCTATCTGAGAAATTTCCAGTTAAAAATCTACCCAAAGTATTTCAGGATCCTCGCCGGTGCTGCGGAGTTCGTGCACTGAGCTGAGTTTCTCCAAAACTCAGGTTTGAATTAGGAGGAGAACGAAGCGCTTATGAGTTACACCGTGTGTCGTGATGTTGATCCATGGACTAAACTAAACTAAACTAAACTAAACCCGTGTGCCGTGATGTTGATCCATCGACTAAACTAAACTGTCTGAGATTCGCTTCATAAGTGATGTATGAATGAAATAATGAATGAGAGCAGAGACATCAGATGGGAAGAATGTCAGACGGGCCTGCGTGCCCGATTCTTAACCCTTTGAAAATAAAGTGCGTTCGTTCTGTGTGTGAACGTGTGTGAGTGCGTGCATGTATGTGTGTATGCGTGCGTCCGTGTGGGTGCGTGCGCGCCTGTGTATCTGACAGACAGACAGACAGACAGACAGACAGATACCTCGGTCACTGTATGGTCACGCCAAGAGAACAGAGGATGATGAGCACTTGGAAAATGGAATGTTGTAGAGGCACAGGTCCACAGAGGGAAAAATGGAATGTTGTAGAGGCATAGGTTCACAGAGGGCAAGAAGCGGGACGGATTGGCAGTGGAGGATATCAGGGGAGGGTTGGCAGTGCAGACTACGAGGAGATGGGTTGGCAGTGGAGCATATCAGGAGCCGGGTTTTTATTTTTATGTTGCATATCCCTTACAGGGCGTTGCAGTCAACATCAGCATTTTTCAGCTGCTGTTGATGTACTAGGCAAGTTTTACATTCAGTAGTTTGCCATTGCTTTTTGAATGGCCGGCTCACATACCCCCGTTAGTTACCAGCGCTGTGCGAACCACTGCCGATTCTCGCTGCTGCTGTTTTCCCCACGTGGATATACGGGATTACGAACAATGTCGTTAACGCCTTGGCCAGGGAGACCGGCAGGCCGGGTTGGCAGTGGATATCAGGGGATGGTTGGCAGTGGAGAATATCAGAGTTTGAACTTAACCAAAAACTCGCAGACAGATGTAAGTGCAGGAACGCGATCGCCAGCCCCGCCCGGCAGGACACATGATGATGACCGGAATCAGCTCGCCATACTTTATCAGACGCTCATGGCTGTGTCCTAACGGGCCAGAAACCTAATCCTTGGTTTCCGGTAGCCAAAATACAAGAGAATTTAATCGGCCAAACCAAATTTGGTCGTGAAGATTACGGCTGAGACAAAGAGAGAGCTCCGGCTAGGAATCCCGTGTTTGAATAATGACTTGTGGGGTCACTTGTGCGGATCTGTCATCTGTGGTTTCGTGTGGCCACTCCATCTTGTCGCCGGCCAGGGGTCCGCCCCTGGGGGAATCCGTTTACTGAAAGGATTGGCGGTTGCGCAAGAGCTGACGTCATTTTTGGGGGACTCAAGGGGCTGTCTGGAGGGTCATTAGTTGTTCATCATTCTTGTAATTCTCATGGACAGTTGGTAATCTCGCTCTGTCTCTGTCTGTCTGCCCTACCTCCTTCTCTGGTTCCCTCTGTATCTCTCTCACATCTCTTATCGCCCCCCCCCCCTTTCTCTCTCTGACTCCCACACTCTTCCTACCGTTCACGCTCTCTTCTGTCTCTCTCTCTCTCCCTCCCTCTCCCTCCATCTCCCTTCCTCTCCCTCCCTCTCTCTTCTTTCTCTCTTCCTCCTCTCTATCTCTCCCTCTCTATTCCTTTCTTTCTGCACCCCCCCCCCATCTCTGTCTCTTCAGTGGAACAACTATATAAAGACTTTTGACAGTCAAGAATAAGTTTAAAGTAATCGTCGTCGTCGTTTATGGGGAAGTCAATAAGTAAGTCACAAATGGCTGTAGAAAAATAACTAAATATCTTCTTCTTCTTCTTCTTCTTCTTCTTCTTCTTCTTCTTCTTCTTCTTCTTCTTCTTCTTCTTCTTCTTCTTCTTCTTCATCTTCTTCTTCTTCTTCTTTTTCTTCTTCTTCTTCTTCTTCTGCGTTCATCCGGACTTTTTTTCGGACGTGATTGCGTTGTGCCTGTTTACAGCAGACCTGCGTTCTTGCACTGTTAGGCCGACACATCCGACTTCTGCGGGCATTTGTTGACCGTGTTAACCTTCCTGGATAACTAAATATGATAATAACGTGAAACAAGTTTATTTTTACACATACATTGTCCCTTTATTTCTCAACATCCAAGAGAAGTGATGCTGGATGGATTGAGACGGTGGCATGGAGGAATATCAGCAGCAGAGTTGATCCAGAAAACCAAAGACCGAGATCTATGGAGAGCCATGAACGCCTACGCCAGCCGGCACGGCACTTGATGATGATGAATTTCCACCAACATTGATGCACTTATCCCATCGTTTTATCAGTTCTCCCAAACCGGCTGCATAGAACTGAGTGCTCTGTTTTCTAAGCCACGTTTTCACTTCACATTAAACTTCGGCGTCATTCGCGAAATGTCTTCCACCAAGGTGAGTTTTCAGTGGACCAACAAGGTGGAAATAGCTAGGGGCTAAGTCGGGGCTGTAAGGTGGATGTTCCAGAACTTCCCATCTTAGTTGGTTAATTTTCTCCTGAGTTTCTCTTTGGTTGTACACACCGTAAGTACAGTCGCCATTTTTTATGCGCTGCACATGCGCATGAGACACCTAGCGCCACCTCACGAACGGGAATATAAAGTTCGATGTTTCTATCATCTAATGACACTTGTAGAAATCACCAACTACATTTACCTGCCATCCCACAGAACTGTGTGACTTACTTATTGACTAACCCTAGTATTTTTCGTCTTCTTCGTTCATTTCGTCTTCTTCTGTCATCTTCTTCGTTCACCTTTCATTTTCTTTTGTTGTAATCTATCTTTTTTTTTTTTTTTTTTACTGTGTATGTGTGTACTGAAATAGGTCATAGTCAGATAGGTTACTTTCTAGCCCAGCTGTCACTGTTCTGACTTCCGGCACGCCAGTGTGTCGACTGACTTCCAGTAGTTTGCCACTGCTTTCTGAATGAGAAGTCAACACTGAAAGTCCAACTGACCGGTGTAGTGGTTGTCCCGCTACCCCGTCGTCACCGCACCTGAAGTGTCAGAGCTCTGATATCCGGTCGGCCAGGTCAGCGGTGTGTATGTGTAGTGTTTAGTTTGACTTGTCCCAGCCACCTACAGCAAGCGAAGAGCCTGTCTCCACCAGATTAGACTCGAGTATGTGGTGCTATCGCCATGTGTGTACAGACCAGTCAGCACTCGCTGGGGGATGCTGAGCGCCTTTACTTCCAAGTTCACGTCCTGTCGCACATTTCCGTCGGTAGGCCTGGGCTGGGTGGAGGTGGGACACACGACCTGCGGGGCGGCAAGCGAGTGTGCTAGCCATTGCCAAGCCCCGCATTTTCATTGTGGGACATGTACATTTTGGGACGTGTACATTGTGTGCAGTGGCGTGCAGAGGTTCTTTGATGCCCGGGGCCAACCCCTTGATTGGATGCCCCTAAATTGTTCTTTACCTCATTCATTCCCCCTCTCCTCCGACTGCACTGTGCTGCCCCCTCTCCCTAACTGGATGCCCCCCTCCCGGCTAGATGCCCGGGGCCGTCTCACCCCCCGCTGCACGCCACTGATTGTGTGACCTGTATATTGTGGGAGGTGTATATATTGTGGGACGTGTACATTGTGGGACTTGTACATTGTTGGACGTGTAAATTATCGGACGTGTAAATTATCGGACGTGTAAATTGGGACCCGCGTAAATTTAGTGGGTGTGTAACCGTAAGAGTTTGTGTTAATGGTGTTAGTATGGATGCAGCTATGTAAATGGTCGTGTGTGTGTGTGTGTGTGTGTGAGAGAGAGAGAGAGAGAGAGAGAGAGAGAGAGTATGTATGTATGTATGTCTGCCTGCCTGTGTGTGTGTGTGTGTCTGTGTGTGTGTGTGTGTGAATAACTAAACTTGTGTTCATGAGTGTGTCATTGTGAGTGAGTATATGTATATGTGAGGGAATGTGTATTTATATGTTATTGAGTGAGTGCATAACTGTGAGAGTGTGTGTAAATGATGTAAGTATGTATGCAGGTATGTTTGTAAGTGTATACATGTGCGTGTGTATGTGTGTCTGTCTGCCTGTCTGTCTCATAACATATTAATATGCATTGTTTATGTTAACAACATTCATTTGACAATGTTTGTTTTCCTATGTGAATGTAACAGACACAATAGATAAGTTATGAGTGATTGGAAGGGCCGAATGTAAGACGGGTCTGCGTGCCCAATTTGTGAGCCTTTTAAAATAAATTGATTTATTTGGTTGTTTCGGGATTTGAGATTTAAATATTGAGATTTTAAAAATAAAGTTTGTATGTTCTCTGGCGGGTCGAGCCTTCTCGTAAAATTGGTATGAGATAACTATCAGTATTTTTCTGGAACTTCTCAGGGAATAAAATGTGGGAGGGAATAGAAGTGGTCTCCGCATGTTTTATATGTGGATGTGTTACCTTGACCGTGTTTGATGAGACTTGCTGTTGCTGTAACAGTTATTGGTGTCTTCCTCAGAGGTCCAAGGTCAAGCCGTGGAGTGGATTCAGCGACCGGAGAGTGTCAGTCGCAGAGAAGGAGAGAATGTGACCTTTGTGTGCAGACTGAATGCTGACGACCCCAACATTATCTGGGTCAAGGACACTGCAGGTAAAACACAGATTTACTAATGAGCTTTATCTACGACTGCCTAGACTTTATCTACCAATGCCTAGTCTATCTCTAGTCTATTTACCAATGCCTAGTTTATCTACCAATGCCTAGTCTATATACCAATGCCTTGTCTATCTACCAATGCCTAGTCTATCTACCAATGCCTAGTCTATCTACCACTGCCTAAACTTTATCTACCAATGCCTAGTCTATCTACCAGTGCCTAGACTTTATCTACCAATGCCTAGTCTATCTACCACTGCTTAAACTTTATCTACCAATGTCTAGACTTTATCTACCACTGCCTAGACTTTATCTATTAATGCCTAGACTCTATTTATCAATGCCTAAACTTTATCTACCACTGCCTAGACTTTATCTACCAATCAATACCTAGACTTTATCTACCAATACCTAGACTCTATTTATCAATGCCTAAACTTTATCTACCACTGCCTAGACTTTATCTACCAATGCCTAGTCTATCTACCATTGCCTAAACTTTATCTACCAATGTCTAGACTTTATCTACCACTGCCTAAACTTTATCTACCACTGCCTAGACTTTATCTACCAATGCCTAGACTTTATCTACCAGTGCCTAAACTTTATCTACCAGTGCCTAGACTTTACCTACCAATGCCTAGTCTATCTACCACTGCCTAAACTTTATCTACCAATGTCTAGACTTTATCTATCAATGCCTAAACTTTATCTACCACTGCCTAAACGTTATCTACCAATGCCTAAACCTTATCTACCAACGCCTAGACTCTATCTACCAAGGCCTAAACGTTATCTACCACTGCCTAAACTTTATCTACCACTGCCTAGACTTTATCTAAAAAAGGGGAAAATTTATCTACCAAGGCCTAAACTTTGTCTACCACTGCCTAGACTTATCTACCAATGCCAAAACTTTATCTACCACTGCCTAGACTTTATCTGCCAGTGCCTAGTCTTTATCTACCAATTCCTAGACTTTATCTACCAGTGCCTAGTCTTTATCTACCAATGCCTAGACTTTATCTACCAAGGCCTAAACCTTATCTACCAAGGCCTAAACTTTATCTACCACTGCCTAGACTTTATCTACCACTGCTTAGACTTTATCTACCAGTGCCTAGACTTTATCTACCACTGTCTAGACTTTATCTACCACTGCCTAGACTTTATCTACCACTGCTTAGACTTTATCTACCAGTGCCTAGACTTTATCTACCACTGCTTAGACTTTATCTACCAGTGCCTAGACTTTATCTACCACTGCCTAGACTTTATCTATCATATGCCTAGACTTTATCTACCAGTGCCTATTCTTTATCTACCAATGCCTAGACTTTATCTACCAAGGCCTAAACTTTATCTACCACTGCCTAGACTTTATCTACCAGTGCCTAGACTTTATCTACCAGTGCCTAGACTTTATCTACCAGTGCCTAGTCTTTATCTACCAGTGCCTAGACTTTATCTACCACTGCTTAGACTTTATCTACCAGTGCCTAGACTTTATCTACCAGTGCCTAGACTTTATCTACCACTGCCTAGACTTTATCTGCCAGTGCCTAGTCTTTATCTACCAATGCCTAGACTTTATCTACCAAGGCCTAAACCTTATCTACCAAGGCCTAAACTTTATCTACCACTGCCTAGACTTTATCTACCACTGCTTAGACTTTATCTACCAGTGCCTAGACTTTATCTACCACTGTCTAGACTTTATCTACCACTGCCTAGACTTTATCTACCACTGCTTAGACTTTATCTACCAGTGCCTAGACTTTATCTACCACTGCTTAGACTTTATCTACCAGTGCCTAGACTTTATCTACCACTGCCTAGACTTTATCTATCATATGCCTAGACTTTATCTACCAGTGCCTATTCTTTATCTACCAATGCCTAGACTTTATCTACCAAGGCCTAAACTTTATCTACCACTGCCTAGACTTTATCTACCAGTGCCTAGACTTTATCTACCAGTGCCTAGACTTTATCTACCAGTGCCTAGTCTTTATCTACCAGTGCCTAGACTTTATCTACCACTGCTTAGACTTTATCTACCAGTGCCTAGACTTTATCTACCACTGCCTAGACTTTATCTACCACTGCCTAGACTTTGTCTACCACTGCCTAGACTTTATCTATCATATGCCTAGACTTTATCTACCAGTGCCTATTCTTTATCTACCAATGCCTAGACTTTATCTACCAAGGCCTAAACTTTATCTACCACTGCCTAGACTTTATCTACCAGTGCCTAGACTTTATCTACCAGTGCCTATTCTTTATCTACCACTGCCTAGATTTTATCTGCCAGTGCCTAGACTTTATCTACCAGTGCCTAGACTTTATCTACCAGTGCCTAGACTTTATCTACCACTGCTTAGACTTTATCTACCAGTGCCTAGACTTTATCTACCACTGCCTAGACTTTATCTATCATATGCCTAGACTTTATCTACCAGTGCCTATTCTTTATCTACCAATGCCTAGACTTTATCTACCAAGGCCTAAACTTTATCTACCACTGCCTAGACTTTATCTACCAGTGCCTAGACTTTATCTACCAGTGCCTAGACTTTATCTACCACTGCCTAGACTTTATCTGCCAGTGCCTAGACTTTATCTACCAGTGCCTAGACTTTATCTACCAAGGCCTAAACTTTATCTACCACTGCCTAGACTTTTATCTACCACTGCCTAGACTTTATCTACCAATGCCTAGACTTTATCTACCACTGCCTAGTCTTTATCTACCAATGCCTAGACTTTATCTACCAATGCCTAAACTTTATCTACCACTGCCTAGACTTTATCTATCATATGCCTAGACTTTATCTACCAGTGCCTATTCTTTGTCTACCAATGCCTAGACTTTATCTACCAAGGCCTAAACTTTATCTACCACTGCCTAGACTTTATCTACCAGTGCCTAGACTTTATCTACCAGTGCCTAGACTTTATCTACCACTGCCTAGACTTTATCTGCCAGTGCCTAGACTTTATCTACCAGTGCCTAGACTTTATCTACCAAGGCCTAAACTTTATCTACCACTGCCTCGACTTTTATCTACCACTGCCTAGACTTTATCTACCAATGCCTAGACTTTATCTACCACTGCCTAGTCTTTATCTACCAATGCCTAGACTTTATCTACCAATGCCTAAACTTTATCTACCAGTCCCTAGACTCTATCTACCAAGGCCTAAACTTTATCTACCACTGCCTAGACTTTATCTACCAATGTCTAGACTTTATCTACCACTGCCTAGACTTTATCTACCACTGCCTAGACTTTACCTACCAATGCCTAGACTTTATCTACCACTGCCTAGACTTTATCTGCCAGTGCCTAGACTTTATCTACCAGTGCCTAGACTTTATCTACCAGTGCCTAGACTTTATCTACCAAGGCCTAGACTTTATCTACCACTGCCTAGACTTTATCTACCACTGCCTAGACTTTTATCTACTAGTGCACCAATGCCTAGACTTTATCTACCAAGGCCTAAACTTTATCTACCACTGCCTAGACTTTTATCTACCACTGCCTAGACTTTATCGACCAATGCCTAGACTTTATCTACCACTGCCTAGTCTTTATCTACCAATGCCTAGACTTTATCTACCAATGCCTAAACTTTATCTACCAGTCCCTAGACTCTATCTACCAAGGCCTAAACTTTATCTACCACTGCCTAGACTTTATCTACCACTGCCTAGACTTTATCTACCACTGCCTAGACTTTATCTACCAATGCCTAGACTTTATCTACAACTGCCTAGACTTTATCTACCAATGCCTAGACTTTATCTACCAATGCCTAAACTTTATCTACCAGTCCCTAGACTCTATCTACCAAGGCCTAAACTTTATCTACCACTGCCTAGACTTTATCTACCACTGCCTAGACTTTATCTACCACTGCCTAGACTTTATCTACCAATGCCTAGACTTTATCTACCAATGCCTAAACTTTATCTACCAGTCCCTAGACTTTTATCTACCAAGGCCTAAACTTTATCTACCAGTGCCTAGACTTTATCTACCACTACCTAGACTTTATCTACCAGTGCCTAAACTCTACCACTGCCTAGACTTTTATCTACTAGTGCACCAATGTCTAGACTTTTGTTCCCAACAATTTTGCCAGGGCAGCCACTTACAGCCTACAGTTTGCAACTGTCAACAGCCCTGAGATGCTTAACCTGTAAAACTTGCCAAATTCATGTCCAGTTTTACGCCTCTATCTCAGACGGCTAGGAATCCATGCCACTACCCAAGATATCAGAGCGTGTTGCGATATCATTAGACACAGTGGTTCTTGTAACAATTGCCAGCCCCATGTTAGGATTCAAACCCAATCCTTTCTGAGACTGACACCAAGACTTCTGAGCTACGACATCCCCTTGCCTAGGAGGTGTAAACATGTCACTCATTGTCAACCCCGCCCTCGGCATCTGAGAGACCTCCATGGCAGAAGATGGCGTACGGGGTGCGGCTGTACAACAGGAGACAGACACCCAGGAGTCTTAACTCGATCACACGAGAATGTAAAGAAACGTCCGAGAAATTGGTGGAAGTTGGGACTGGTTCTGACGATAGGAGTCCCCGGCTGGCTTGTTCTATGTGGAGATATAATGTCAGTTAAAGGGAAATAACCATTACAATACCATCAGCGTTGGTGAGTTAGTTACCTTATTTCTAAAGTTGGTAACTGCAGACATTCTTCGATTTCGCGAATCATGATAAACTAGGCAACTTTAAAGAAGGTAGTTTGCCGTTGCTTTCTTCCTTGGCAGTGACTATACTGGCCGGAGACCGTAGCCATTGTCCTGTTAAAGAGATTGTCTGCCTACCGTTGCAAAACTTGAGACCATAACCAACAAATATCCATCGGCTGCCCTCAAAATTTCATCCACCACCTGCCTTCCGTGGTTTCTTGTGAATAACTTCCGAAAACGGATACAAAAAAACAGCACATCCTCCACAGAAAACACAAAAATATCATCCTACGAAGAAAAAAAATCACAGTTACGCCGTCGCCATTTTACCGGAAGTAATTATCTCGGAACAGTCATACGTCTAATGAGAGATGCCTTGAAGAGATTAGAATAAGAATTGTCATTGCGAAGGTAGCCTTTTGCAAGATAAAAATTATACTGACCAACAGAAAGATGTCATTTGCAACGAGAAAAATAGTGTTGAGGTTCTACATAGAATCTGTGCTTTTGTATAGATGTGAAGCGTGGACAATGAGCAAACAGGCTGAAAACACCTGATGGCTGTGGAAATGTGGTTTCTGAGGAAAATGCAAAGAATACCATGGACAGACAGAAAAAGCAATGACCAAGTCCTACAAGAAACAGATGAAAAGCATCAACTGATTAGAGAAATTAGACGTAGACAGTCTACATTTTTAGGCACGTTACGAGAAGAAATAAATTGGAGAACTTGGTGACAACTGGCAAGATAGAGGGGAAGAGAACAAAGGGAAGACGGAGAAATAAATACCTGGATGGCTTGACCATGGCATGGTTGAGACAAGAACACTGAGCTGGTCCACGACTGTGGTGATTGAGTGAAATGGTGAATCATCACTTCCCACGCTTACCAGCATGGCACATTATGAATGAATGAACTGCAGACAGCACTTCGAATAACAACCTGGAAATTATAAGTTTGTCTGACATTCAAAACACAGCGGGGGAAAAAACATTGTTTTTTCAATATGCATGTAACTGTTGGCGTATAATAATTTGTAACACTGGACATATTGTAACACTGGACATATTGTAACACTGGACATATGATGTGTAACACATTCACCAATGCCCTCAAACAAAACTATACTTTTTTCTATTATATGAAACACAACAATTAGTTTCTTCTTCTTCTTCTTTCGTTCGCTTGAAATATGTCTATAACTGCAATGCTGTCTCTTGTATGAATTGAACTGTCTTTTTCAGTTCACACAGCGGTCCATAGAGTTTATCTTCCACTGTCGTCTCTCTAGGCCAGAAGGTTTGCCTAGATATGTTATATTTTGGGCAGTCTTGGAGTATGTGCTCTGCCGTATGCGACGCCAATCCACATGTGCACATGGCTGTTTCACCAATCTTGAATTTTGTATACATGAGGTTGCGTAATCTATTGTGCCCTGTTCTGACGCGCAGAATAATGACTTGTTCTGGTCTATCCATAACGTGGTAGTCATCTTGAGCAGGTTTTGGTGGCTTTCTGACTGATTTGATCATTCTTTTCTTTTGGTGGTATGTAACGGGCACATCAGGCTGTTCTTCTTTGGCTCCTTCCTTAGCCAATTGATCAGCTCTGTCGTTTCCGGGTACTCCACAGTGGGATGGTATCCACTGTATGGTGACCTTATGCTGACTGCTAAGTTCAGAAAGTAGTGTCCTTAGTACTGGCAATTTCCCAGACAGGAGCGCCTCGAGTACTGATTTTGCATCTGTCAATAGCACCACAGGTTGTGTACCATTGCTGGTATTTAGTAATTTCTCTGTTGCTATCTTAATTGCCTCAATTTCAGTACCGTAGTTATGGCAGTACTTTCCTGTTGGTACTCTGGCCGTGTCCCTAGTATTATTTGGGTATTCTATGTACACTCCCGCTCCTCCATTTTGAACAGCATTTTGTGCTGACCCATCTGTGTAGACTCTGATCCAGAGGTCCTGTGGGTATTCTTCATCAAGGAAGCTGAGAGTGGCTGTTCTGCGCTGCACACTGTTCTGTTCTTCCTTGTCAAATATTCCTCTCACTTTTGTCTGGATTTGTAAGGATAGTCTATGCTCATCTTTCCATGGAGTTCACTCTGGAATAGTTGTTAGGGGGATACCAACTGTGGGCAGATCGGTGGTTTCTCTGCAGAGTCATTTGGCCTGGTGGATAAAACTACTTCTTTTCAACCGCCCCATAGCTAGGTTTTCAAATCTGTTCTTCATAGGACAATTAGTTTGTATTATAGTGTAGAGATGTTACACACAGGTTAGAAGGCACGTGATGATCGTACAGCACACAAGTCTCCGTTGTTTAGAACATTCTTTATTAGTCGAATCGTTCAACTACAGCATAATGATGTTATGCTCAAATTCTGATGTTTACATGTTTTTCTACTTCCCTGCTGGCTGGACCCCAAGTGACGTGTGTGCCAGCCTAGATACCCTTCTTCATTCGTGCACACACGTTCACTAGCTATGGTTTTCCCACTAGTCAAGGAATGCGCAGCATTCCTTAACTCTTTACTCCTAAGCTACTCCCTTTACTGTTACATATGTCAGTAATATAATACACCACTATATGTTTGTCTTTGACAGGAAACACCACAAATAATTTGTCAGTAAAATAAAACACCACTTCATGTTTGTCTTTGACAGGAAACACCAGCATCCTGTTTGTGAAGAGCGATAGATTCGAGGCAGACAGGCGGTTTAATGTCATCAACCGCTACGACCTGGTCATTATCAACATCGTCAAGAAGGACAACGGCGTCTACGCCTGTCGAACCAAGGATGCAGGAATACAGACAGCAACATTGACTGTCATGTGTCAGTAATTGCAAACTAAATACTGTCATATCTGTTGGCTTACTTTCTCATTGTCTTATCTACGTAGTTTCATATTTATCTGCCCACATTGAAACGTACATTCCTACCTAAATACCTACCTACTTTACTTATCTGTAAGTAGATGGTATGCATGGTACAGAGACATGAGACAGGCAGAATGTCAGACAGGCCTGCATGCCATATTCTTAACCCTTTGAGAATAAATTTGTTTGTACGTTGTTTGTTCGTTGTCTGCCCATATAACTAGCTACCTATATAAATGACTATCTATTTAACTACCTACTTAACTACCTTCCTAATTAACTACCTACCATTCTGACATCCACCCATTTACAAAGTTACCTACTCATCTACTTCCTTGTTTACCTGTCCACCTATTTACACACCTATTTACCCATCCACCTGCTTATCTACCTACATTCTTACCTAGCCATCTGTCTTCCTACCACCTTACTCGTTTACATATTTATTTACTCACCAATCTGGCTCAGATATTGTTATTGTTTTGTTAAATCTTTCAGTAAGATTTTAACTTTGTTTACCATTAGTTGTAATTGTTTCTTTTGTTACTCGATTACTCCAAACAGTAAACTTGTTATTTTTGCTACAGCTAGCAGAAAAAACTATTACTTCTATGCCAACAGTAAAATTATTTTATTTACTTAAAAATAAAATTGTTACTTTGGTTAGCCTAACAGTAAAATTTTACTTTGGTTCGTCCAACTGTAAAATTCTTACTTTGTTTATAAAGTAACAAAGCAAATGACTCTTTTACAAGAGCCCTTTACTCTATGTTTTGTTTCCCCTGCTACAAGCTTTGAGGCAGATTGGGCATATTTTATGTATGGCTTTCATGGACCAAACGCCATCGATGGCTGATGTGGCCAAGATCCTGCCAGGCACATTTACTTCCTACAACATTTCCTGGTACCCACTTTAAGTGCATTGACCTGGCAGGCTGGGTCAGTTGTACGCATCCACATTGAGTGAGAGTCCAGCACATGGTCATTGGGCTGGCAGGCCAGTAGCCCAGCCATTGTGCTACCATGGCTCCCCACTTTGTTTATGCTAACAGTAACATTGTTACCCAACAATAACATTATAGTCTTTGTTATCCAACAGTAAACTTTTAACCTTAGTTACACAACAGTAAAATTGTTACCTTGGGATACCCATCAGAAAAATTGTTGCCTTGGTTATCCAGCAGTAAAATTTGTGTTTCGGTCAGCCAACAGTAAAACTGCCATTTCGATACTCATAGTAATTTGTTGCTTTGATTGTCCAAACAAATATTACTTTGGACAACCCCCCCCCCCCCCCCCCCCCCCGGCCTCCCCCAAACTGTAACAATTTTACTTTGGTCACCTAGCAGTATAACTGTCATTTAAATTCCTACATTTGCTTTGTTACTTTGGTTACACAAATTGTAAAATTGTTACTTTAGTTTAGTTCAGCTCAGTCGCTGTTCCAACATCACAGCAACGGGTCGTCCCCATTATGTTCCGTTCCTCTGTCAGTGAATATCACATTAAATGTTCCTCACTGCCTCATGTGAAAAGTGGAAAAGACAGGAGTCTCGACAAACAACAGCCCGCTCAGGCAGACTGTGCATAATGCCGCCACCACAATGTCACAACAAATGTCCTCCATGCAATATTCATCCTTGATGGAAGTGGCAGTCACTTTCCCAACCAGATGTTCACCTACAAAGTCTCAATATTTCTAGATGTTGTTGTTCCGTTTCTAGATGTTTTCTAGCCAGACACGCCATTTTGTTCTCCAAAATGCAGTTCACACAACAAAACAACCTCGAACAGATGGGGGAAAAAACATTTCACTGTACATAATACCGTTGCCAGAATGCCAACATAAAAGTCCTCTACGAAAGTACAGTTCATCATCGATGGAAATGGCAGTCATTAGAAAACAAGGCAAAAAAAACGGTCATTTCTGCGTCACAAGCTGCCATGCATGCAGATATTTCTAGATGTTGTTGTTCCATTTCTAGATGTTTGTTACTTTAGTTATTTAAAACTAAAATTGTTACTTTGGGTTTTTAAACTAAATGTATTACTCTGGCTACCCAAACTGTAAAATTGTTATTTTAGTTATTTAAAACTAAAATTGTTACTTTGGTTGTCCAACAGTAAATTTGTTACTTAGGTTACTCAAACTGTAAAATTGTTACTTTAGTTATTTAAAATGAAACTGTTACTTTGGTTATTTCAAACTAAAAGTGTTACCGTGGTTGCCCAACAGTAATTTTGTTACTCTGATTACCCAACAGTGCCTCCTGGCCCACCCAGCATCACAAGAGATGACAAGGGGCTCGTCTACACCGAAGGTGATGTGGTCAAATTCACCTGCTCATCCACCGGAGGCAACCCCAAGCCTACCATCACCTGGCTCAAGAATGGAAACATCACTTCATGTAAGTGTCACTCACCTGTCCAAAAATATATAAACATCACTTCAGGCAATTGTCACTCACCTGTCTCAAGATTTAGAAACATCACTTAAGAACATGTAGAAAAATCACTTCAGGTGAGTGTCATTTATCTGGTTAATTGCCCACATATAGATCCTCTTCAAATGTATCGATTGATTGATTGACTGCTTGATTGGTTGCTTGATTGACAGTTTTAACAATTCTACCCTAGATGTGCCACACTGTCTGTATAGTTTGTTTGCGTATACCTCGAGGAGTTGTGGCGGGGCAGTGTTTGTGTATACCATTGGGAGTTGTGGCGGGGCAGTGTTTGTAAACATGAACCTGGCCCTCAGGTCGACCAGCCTAGACCAGACACCAGCAACTGTCCGGGCAAGTCGAGGCGGCCGGGGGGTGGAGTTGACCTCGAGCTGGCTGGTCTATACAACTGTGGGACTGGCATCATGTATCCGGGGTGGCTTGAGGCATGTGACTTTACATTTACCAACCATATACCCAGTACCCCGCAAGGCACGGACAAGGGTGCTGACGTGGAAACCTTGGGGTGCCAAGTATTCCAGTCTTCTATTTTGTCTGTCCTTCTTTCTTTTAGATGTAGAGATAACTGTAGGTACTTGTTTTATCTTTCTTTCTGCCATATATAAAGTACAGGGCCCTCTTCTATTGCTTGAGGTGTACTGGGGTATATGGTGCTAAACATATCCTTCTCTTCCCCTGGGCCATAGCCACCAATCACCCTGCTCACTTTGTCATAGCTTACTCTCACATTCCAGTTTCCTAAGTGTTGCACTGCATGCAGCTATGTTCTCATTATAAATTATATCTATATCTATTCCTGTGCCGTCTGCTGTCAGAGTATATGCTTGTATTCTGTTTATAACAAGAGGTTTGCCACGCAGTTTCCTAATAACACTCTCTCAGATTGTCTCAAATCCTGAAACTGTGGCCTAGCACTAGTTTTGTGTAAGTGTTCTGAGATTAAATCCCACAATCAATGTTTAAGCCATTTTTTAATATTTAATTTGCATACAGTAGCATGAAAACATTGGGTGTCATGTGTAGCACATGATGTTCCCACCAGCTGAGGTGACTCCGCTGGACTCTGTTAGATCCATTTTGTTGAGCAGCGTGTATCACCAGCGATGTGGACAACCATTTTGTTGAGCAGCGTGTATCACCAGCGATGTGGACAACCATTTTGTTGAGCAGCGTGTATCACCAGGGATGAATATGAAAGTAGTTTCTCCTTGCCTTCTACTGATTTCTGTGTGGTTTGACTCTTAAGTCTTCACTGCAAGGCAGCGGGTGGGAGAAGTTATGCATGGCACCTGACTCCCGCCAATGGCCGTGTCGCAGTTTTGAGGTATTTACTGCCTCTCAAAGGCCACCGACTGTGCTGGTCCACAGCCAAGTATTCAACATATTTATGGCTACTCTCTCTGTCTAGAGGCCAACCCACCATCCACCACCCGATGGACATAGCTAGTGGTATGACAGGCTCCTGGCTTCGGCTGCTGTACTGTAGGCTAACACAGGACAGACAATCAGTGAACTGACCAACACAATCATGATTTGTTGTATGTGTGTGCTTGTTGTTTCAGACATTCCAAACATTAGCGAAGATCCAAGCATCGGTGGCACCATCAACAGCACCATCAGCCTCCGCATGGACCGCTCTGATGACCGCGCCAACTACTCCTGTCTGGTGTACAACGAACTCAACACCAACAACAAAATGATTGACGGCATCATCCTCAGCGTGAAATGTGCGTAGTGTTTGTTTGTTGATCTCAGTGTGAAATGTGCGTAGTGTTTGTTTGTTGGTCTCAGTGTGAAATGTGCGTAGTGTTTGTTTGTTGGTCTCAGTGTGAAATGTGCGTAGTGTTTGTTTGTTGATCTCAGCGTGAAATGTTTGTTGATCTCAGTGTGAAATGTGTGTAGTGTTTGTTTGTTGATCTCAACGTGAAATGTTTGTTGATCTCAGTGTGAAATGTGTATAGTGTTTGTTTGTTGATCTCAGTGTGAAATGTTTGTTGATCTCAGTGTGAAATGTGCGTAGTGTTTGTTTGTTGATCTCAGTGTGAAATGTTTGTTGATCTCAGTGTGAAATGTGTGTAGTGTTTGTTATCTCAGTGTGAAATGTGTGTAGTGTTGATCTCAGTGTGAAATGTTTGTTGATCTCAGCATAAAATGTGTGTTATGTTTGTTGATTATTATATTAAACATATATGTCATCAGTCCAGCAACAGATGAAAATTTCTCAAACATAAAGAGAATAGTTAATTCTATCAAAAGACAGTGGAGCTTAACATCTTATGTTGAATGGTTTTTACCTTGCTGCATAACTAACATCAATGAGGACTGTTTATAAGAATTCATAAGGAGGCAGGACATAGTACTGTACAGGTTTAATAGTAGTGAAATCAGTGGTACACCAACAGCAAACAAGTAAATATTGTAGAATTGTGCATATTTCCTGGGAACATGCAGATGTGTCACAGACAATGTTTCTATCCCTAAAGAAGAAAATAGGTGCTTTTGAACTTGTAAGTGACAGAAAAATTCTTAGAATACCATGGACCAAGTTTAAGAGCAATACTGGCATTCTAAATGACCTGAACATGAAAGAAAACTGGCTCGTGAACCACATTGTGACACAGAAACTGCCAAACTGTGGCCATATTGAACGTTACTGTGGCTTTGAAAAAAATCAGAGATGATTCCTGCAGGACAAGTCAAAGGTCAACCAGCACAAAGGTCAACCAGCACAAAGGTCAACATGGGGCATTAAAGACACCTGGGCCGTGAAAATGCTTGAGGTAGAGGAACTGGCCAGAGATCTTTTTGGCCAGCTGTGATCAGAGCCATGAGCACACTACAAGATGCTGTACATCAATTGCATTTCTATTTCTGGAAGGCTTCAATGAGTGATCTTGTCAGTCTGACAGTTATGCATCTGTTCATGTATCCACCTAGGGCCATGATGGTACAGTGGTTATTCCACTGGCTTGCCACAGCAGTGGTCTGGGTTCATTTCCCAGCAGTCTTAGGGTAAATTTTTGTCCAACCGGTATGGTTTTGAGGTTGACAAAGTTTTGTAAAATTGGGCTACCTCTGGGAACTGTCAGGGAAGGGAAGGTCATGAGGCAGGGAAGTAGTCACCACACCTCATATGAGAGGCCTAGAATACATGGAGGATTAGAATCTGTGGAGGCCTAATGCTTCACACCCCAGTGTTCTTCCGAAGTCGAGAATATCTGCCTGTACGGCGAGGAACCACCAGTCTGCACACCAATAAGCCAGACATGGGACAACGTATACTCACGCACACCTCAGGTCTGGTATGACATCACACTGATGTTGGACAACAGGTTGTCTTCATCCGACATACATGACTTCACGCTGGAGCTCAAGCCAACGAACACAAGCAAGCAAGCACACCCCAATGTGAGAACTTGCCAGGGACTTGTGTTGCTTTACTTGATGATGATGATGATGTTCTTGGTTTGTTCATTGAAACATTTAATGTGTGTGTTGTTTGTTAGCCTCAGTGATCCTCGTTTGCCTGTCTGACCGCTTGTCTATTTGTTAGTCTCTATGTTACAAATATGATTACCAGGAGAGAAGTAATGTTGGTGAACATACTAGACGAAATGCCCTACTTTCCTAAACAGCTGCCTTTCTCTTCCATAACCAGATGCCCCTTCCATTGCCTTCCGACCCTACTCTCCAGTCTATACGGTCAAGGTTGGGGACAGCGCAGAAATCCTGTGTGACGTGGATGCCAACCCTGGAGTTAACTCAGTCACATGGTTCAAAGATGGCGTCAGACTAGCTGGTATGTCAACGTGTTTGTATCCATGTGTATATTTTTAATTATGTTACATCCATACAAAAATATGTTCATACATTATACCCACACTGACATGTGTTCACACATTACACCAATACAAACATGTGTTCATACATTACACCCACACTTACATGTGTTCACACATTACACCAATACAAACATTTGTTCACACAATACACCATTACAAACATTTGTTCATACATTATGCCCATACAAACATTTGTTTACACATTACACCAATACAAACATTTTTTCACACAATACACCATTACAAACATTTGTTCATACATTATGCCCATACAAACATTTGTTCATACATTATGCCCATACAAACATTTGTTCACACAATACACCATTACAAACATTTGTTCATACATTATGCCCATACAAACATTTGTTTACACATTACACCAATACAAACATTTGTTCACACAATACACCATTACAAACATTTGTTCATACATTATGCCCATACAAACATTTGTTCACACATTACACCAATACAAACATTTGTTCACACAATACACCATTACAAACATTTGTTCATACATTATGCCCATACAAACATTTGTTCATACATTACACCAATACAAACATTTGTTCACACAATACACCATTACAAACATTTGTTCATACATTATGCCCATACAAACATTTGTTCACACATTACACCAATACAAACATTTGTTCACACAATACACCATTACAAACATTTGTTCATACATTATGCCCATACAAACATTTGTTCATACATTACACCCACACTTACATGCGTTCACACATTACACCAATACAAACATTTGTTCATACATTATGCCCATACAAACATTTGTTCATACATTACACCCACACTTACATGCGTTCACACATTACACCAATACAAACATTTGTTCATACATTACACCCATACAAACATTTGTTCATACATTACACCAATACAAACATTTGTTCATACATTACACCCATACAAACATTTGTTCATAAATTACACCCATACAAACATGTGTTCACACATTACACCCATACAAACATTTGTTCATACATTACACCCATCATTTGTTCATACATTATGCCCATACAAACATTTGTTCATAAATTACACCCACACTTACATGTGTTCACACATTACACCAATACAAACATTTGTTCACACAATACACCATTACAAACATTTGTTCATACATTATGACCATACAAACATTTGTTCATACATTACACCCACACTTACATGTGTTCACACAATACACCAATACAAACATGTGTTCATACATTACACCCATACAAACATTTGTTCATACATTATGCCAATACAAACATTTGTTCACACAATACACCAATACAAACATTTGTTCATACATTACACCCATACAAACATTTGTTCATACATTACACCCACAATTACATGTGTTCACACAATACACCATTACAAACATTTGTTCATACATTACACCCATACAAACATTTGTTCATACATTACACCCATACAAACATTTGTTCATACATGACACCCATACAAACATTTGTTCATACATGACACCCATACAAACATTTGTTCATACATGACACCCATACAAACATTTGTTCATACATTACACCCACACTTACATGCGTTCACACATTACACCAATACAAACATTTGTTCATACATTATGCCAATACAAACATTTGTTCATACATTATGCCAATACAAACATTTGTTCATACATTACGCCCATACAAACATTTGTTCATACATTACACCCACACTTACATGCGTTCACACATTACACCAATACAAACATTTGTTCATACATTACACCCATACAAACATTTGTTCATACATTACACCAATACAAACATTTGTTCATACATTACACCCATACAAACATTTGTTCATACATTACACCCATACAAACATTTGTTCATACATTATGCCCATACAAACATTTGTTCATACATTACACCCATACAAACATTTGTTCATACATTACACCAATACAAACATTTGTTCATACATTACACCCATACAAACATTTGTTCATACATTACGCCCATACAAACATTTGTTCATACATTACACCCACACTTACATGCGTTCACACATTACACCAATACAAACATTTGTTCATACATTACACCCATACAAACATGTGTTCACACATTACACCAATACAAACATTTGTTCATACATTACACCAATACAAACATGTGTTCACACATTACACCAATACAAACATTTGTTCACACATTACACCAATACAAACATTTGTTCACACATTACACCAATACAAACATTTGTTCATACATTACACCAATACAAACATTTGTTCATACATTATGCCAATACAAACATTTGTTCATACATTACGCCCATACAAACATTTGTTCATACATTACACCCATACAAACATTTGTTCATACATTACACCCACAATTACATGTGTTCACACATTACACCATTACAAACATTTGTTCATACATTACACCCATACAAACATTTGTTCATACATTACACCCATACAAACATTTGTTCATACATGACACCCATACAAACATTTGTTCATACATTACACCCATACAAACATTTGTTCATACATGACACCCATACAAACATTTGTTCATACATTACACCCACACTTACATGCGTTCACACATTACACCAATACAAACATTTGTTCATACATTATGCCAATACAAACATTTGTTCATACATTATGCCAATACAAACATTTGTTCATACATTACGCCCATACAAACATTTGTTCATACATTACACCCACACTTACATGCGTTCACACATTACACCAATACAAACATTTGTTCATGCATTACACCCATACAAACATTTGTTCATACATTACACCAATACAAACATTTGTTCATACATTACACCCATACAAACATTTGTTCATACATTACACCCATACAAACATTTGTTCATACATTATGCCCATACAAACATTTGTTCATACATTACACCCATACAAACATTTGTTCATACATTACACCAATACAAACATTTGTTCATACATTACACCCATACAAACATTTGTTCATACATTACACCCATACAAACATTTGTTCATACATTACACCCATACAAACATTTGTTCATACATTACACCAATACAAACATTTGTTCATACATTACACCAATACAAACATTTGTTCATACATTACACCAATACAAACATTTGTTCATACATTATGCCAATACAAACATTTGTTCATACATTACGCCCATACAAACATTTGTTCATACATTACACCCACACTTACATGCGTTCACACATTACACCCATACAAACATGTGTTCACACATTACATCCATACAAACATTTGTTCATACATTACACCCACACTTACATGCGTTCACACATTACACCAATACAAACATTTGTTCATACATTACACCCATACAAACATGTGTTCACACAATACACCATTACAAACATTTGTTCATACATCACCCACGCTTACACATGTATCTGGATCCAGCTTACAAACACAAGGGACTGTGGTGGTCTGTGGACACAAGCTGGCACTCAACCCAGTGGCACCGTGGACACAAGCTGGCACTCAACCCAGTGGCACCGTGGACACAAGCTGGCACTCAACCCAGTGGCACCGTGGACACAAGCTGGCACTCAACCCAGTGGCACCATGGACACAAGCTGGCACTCAACCCAGTGGCACCGTGGACACAAGCTGGCACTCAACCCAGTGGCACCGTGGACACAAGCTGGCACTCAACCCAGTGGCACCGTGGACACAAGCTGGCACTCAACCCAGTGGTCTTGTAGTCGGATCCCAATCAAAGCAGAGATTTTTAAATTGACCGGGGCAACCCAGTTAACCCAGCTTACAACAAGTAACCAGACATGTTCTGGGAAGTACAGGTGACCCATGAGGTACTGACAAACCATTCAGTGCCAGTTCTGGGAAGTTCATGTGACCCATGAGGTACTGACAAACCATTCAGTGCCACTTCTGGGAAGTTCATGTGGCCCATGAGGTACTGACAAACCATTCAGTGCCACTTCTGGGAAGTTCATGTGACCCATGAGGTACTGACAAACCATTCAGTGCCAGTTGCTGTAAAGCAGCATATACGGATGTGCATAAAGGCTCAGACAAGGCTCCTTTACCTGAACACACCCCACTGTAATAAATCCTGGGCAGATAATGCTGAAATATGGACAGGCATAGAGGTGTGGCTTCAGTTAGGAGGCTGCCACAAGCCTAACCTGGGATTATGTGCGTCAGTGTAGCCTAATGACAGTCTGGTGGGAAATGGGGTCTAAATGTAAGAAACAGACACATACATAGAACATGTACATAGACATGTACATAGACATGTACTTCAGGTAGGGAGGGTACTTGATGTTGATGAAATGTTAACAAATTTTGTTTTAAAATTATGATATCTAAATTTATAAACGCAAACTATTTGAATTGACACACACAAAATGCCTGTAATCTTCAGTCTCTGTTTTCATGTTGAATTGTCTGAGGTGACCCGCAGGAAGTGGTTGCTGTCCCATGTAAGTGTACCATTTGTGGTGTGATCTAAATTCAGAAACTGAACAAACTTTTATATTTTTGTATTGGCTACGTCTGCTTGCAGGGACCAGCACACAGCGTGTGTTCACTCTAGTAAGCAAGTCTAACCATGGAAACTATACGTGCACGGCTAAAAACAGTGTCGGAGAAAGATCTGCATCTCTGGAGGTCAATGTTCAGTGTAAGTCTGTGAGTTTTGTAATCTCAGGCCAGGAAGAGTTCTTCAAGTTCTCCAACTCCAAGGCTGACTAGTCATTGGTTGGAAATTATGACATGGTATCACAATACTTGCTAACAGATAGAAGTGGCTGTGGTTATGTCCAGGGTATGTTAGTGTGAATATTATGCCGGAATACTTACCAACAACTATGAGTCAATAGAGAACATCGGTTTGCACACACCAAGTTCATTTAATTCTAAACGAATGCAATGACAAAGCCTTTTCCATTAACAGTCAGACACCAATTTACATAATTATTTTGTGTTACTGTGAATATACCACTGCCTCCTATAGGCTTTCTTAATATAGTGAACATAAACAGTTATACTGGACTCTCCATTAGCCCGACTATAACTAACTCCTCTGAGTATGTTCTCTGGGACAAGTTTCCCCAACTTGCCCGATACTCAATTCCCCCGGCCAGCCTCTCCCCTCCGTATACAACCAGCCAGCTAGTTACCCCTGTGAGAATCCAGTTAATCCTTGGCCAGTTAACTCAGCATTCCCATGACTCTTCGCTATGCTACATTTCAGATTTGCTTTTGTTAATTGTCTTTTTGGCACGTTTTCCCCATTTGCCCAGGTTTTCCCAGATGTTCCCAACACCATGATGCGATGCTATTTTCACATTGTGTTCCCAGATATTCCCAACATCATGAAGCTATTTTCACATTGTGTTCCCAGATATTCCCAACATCATGAAGCTATTTTCACATTGTGTTCCCAGATATTCCCAACATCATGAAGCTATTTTCAAATTGTGTTCCCAGATGTTCCCACACATCATGAAGCTATTTTCACATTGTGTTCCCAGATATTCCCACCATCATGATGCTATTTTCAAATTGTGTTCCCAGATATTCCCAACATCATGATTCTATTTTCAGATTGTGTTCCCAGATATTCCCAACACCAAGATGCTATTTTCACATTGTGTTCCCAGATATTCCCAACATCATGAAGCTATTTTCACATTGTGTTCCCAGATATTCCCAACATCATGAAGCTATTTTTACATTGTGTTCCCAGATATTCCCAACATCATGAAGCTATTTTCACATTGTGTTCCCAGATATTCCCAACATCATGAAGCTATTTTCAAATTGTGTTCCCAGATGTTCCCAACATCATGAAGCTATTTTCACATTGTGTTCCCAGATATTCCCAACATCATGAAGCTATTTTCAAATTGTGTTCCCAGATGTTCCCAACATCATGAAGCTAATTTCACATTGTGTTCCCAGATGTTCCCACCATCATGATGCTATTTTCAAATTGTGTTCCCAGATATTCCCAACATCATGATTCTATTTTCAGATTGTGTTCCCAGATATTCCCAACACCATGATGCTATTTTCACATTGTGTTCCCAGATATTCCCAACATCATGAAGCTATTTTCAAACTATTTACCCATTATGTTCCCAACATCATGATGCAATTTTCACATTGTGTTCCCAGATATTCCCAACATCATGAAGCTATTTTCACAGTGTGTTCCCAAATGTTCCCAACATCATGAAGCTATTTTCACATTGTGTTCCCTGATGTTCCCACCATCATGAAGCTATTTTCACATTGTGTTCCCAGATGTTCCCAACACCATGTTGCTATTTTCACATTGTGTTCCCAGATATTCCCAACATCATGAAGCTATTTTCACATTGTGTTCCCTGATGTTCCCACCATCATGATGCTATTTTCAAATTGTGTTCCCAGATATTCCCAACATCTTGATGCTATTTTCACAGTGTGTTCCCAAATGTTCCCAACATCATGATGCTATTTTCACATTGTGCTCCCAGTTGTTCCCAACATCAAGAAGCTAATTTCAAACAGTGTTCCCTTTATGTTCCCAACATTATGATGCTATTTTCACATTGTGTTCCCAAATGTTCCCAACATCATGATGCTATTTTCACATTGTGTTCCCAGTTGTTCCCAACATCAAGAAGCTATTTTCAAACAGTGTTCCCTTTATGTTCCCAACATTATGATGCTATTTTCACATTGTGTTCCCAACATCATGATGCTATTTTCACATTGTGTTCCCAAATGTTCCCAACATCATGATGCTATTTTCACATTGTGTTCCCAGATGTTCCCAACATCGTCATACCATCAGTCATGACTGTCAACGAAGGAGAGGATGTTGCGGTGTCATGTGACATTGATGCCAACCCCACCCCACATGAAGTGCAGTGGTCAAGAGTCCTCCCTGGAGGGTCACTACATTCCCTGGTCAACGGAGCCTCCCTGAAGATCACAGCAGTAAACAGGACACATGCTGGAAACTATACATGTAGAGCTCAAAGTCACTTGAGAGTCTCTGGAAAACCTGTGGAGTTTGTTTCCTCTGAAGCTTTCACGTACATTTACGTCCAGTGTGAGTAATTAAGCAATTTATGTTCAGTGTGGGTAATCAAGCAATTTATGTCCAGTGGATAATCAAGCAATTTATGTCCAGTGTGGGTAGTTAAACAATTTACCTCCAATGTGGGTCATCAGATAATTTACCCCCAGTGTGGGTCATCAAACAATTTACCCCCAGTGTGGGTCATCAAATAATTTACCTCCAATGTGGGTCATCAAATAATTTACATCCACAGTGGGTCATCAAATAATTTACATCCACAGTGGGTCATCAAATAATTTACATCCACAGTGGGTCATCAAATAATTTACCCCCAGTGTGGGTCATCAAATAATTTACCTCCAGTGTGGGTCATCAAATAATTTACATCCACAGTGGGTCATCAAATAATTTACATCCACAGTGGGTCATCAAATAATTTACCCCCAGTGTGGGTCATCAAATAATTTACCTCCAGTGTGGGTCATCAAATAATTTACATCCACAGTGGGTCATCAAATAATTTACCCCCAGTGTGGGTCATCAAATAATTTACCTCCAATGTGGGTCATCAAATAATTTACATCCACAGTGGGTCATCAAATAATTTACGTCCACAGTGGTTCATCAAATAATTTACATCCACAGTGGGTCATCAAATAATTTACATCCAAAGTGGGTCAACAAATAATTTACATCCACAGTGGGTCATCAAATAATTTACCCCCAGTGTGGGTCATCAAATAATTTACCTCCAGTGTGGGTCATCAAATAATTTACATCCACAGTGGGTCATCAAATAATTTACATCCACAGTGGGTCATCAAATAATTTACCCCCAGTGTAGGTCATCAAATAATTTACCTCCAGTGTGGGTCATCAAATAATTTACCCCCAGTGTGGGTCATCAAATAATTTACATCCACAGTGGGTCATCAAATAATTTACCCCCAGTGTGGGTCATCAAATAATTTACCTCCAGTGTGGGTCATCAAATAATTTACCCCCAGTGTGGGTCATCAAATAATTTACCTCCAGTGTGGGTCATAAAACAATTTACCTCCGCTGTGGGTCATCAAATAATATGCATGTTTATTCAGCACAGAGTCTATGTTTACTATGACTGATTTCTGAATTCCTGTTGATTTCACCATTGAAGGAAAGAATGTATGCAAACAGTGGGGAAAGAGGCAGACCAAGAGAATTAATACTGGATGGATTGAGACGGTGGCATGGAGGAATATCAGCAGCAGAGTTGATCCAGAACACCAAAGATTGAGATCTATGGAGTGACATGAACGCCTATGCCAGCCGGCAGGGCACTTGATGATGATGATGTTGATGATGGAAGCAGCACTGGCACTGTAGTTAGCACACATGCCTGCCCCTCAGTGGTACAGGTTCAATTCTCCAGAAGAGGCAGGATTAATGTATTCCACCAATACAGCTTTGGACCCAACCCAGCATCATAGAACAGAGTACAAGCAATTTTCAGAAGCTTGTGGTAATTGCCTGGGAAGGACAGATGATGAGGAAATAAACCAGCCACCCCATCTCATATGTCATGGCCTAAAATATGTTAAAGCAGCAGTTATGATGTTCACAGATAACGCCATCACAGCGGTTGGATGAGGGTTTGATGCCGGCTCACATCATTTGCTACGGGAGGAAAATACTGACCCTTTATTCATCAGTGAACTTGGGCTTACAAAGATGTGATGGTGGTAACACTTCACATACCCAGATTACTGCTACAGGACTTGATTATTGTAGAATATGTGAAGGGTTTATGTTTCATACAACAATGGCAGTATCTCGATGGGACTATCTTTACTGTATCACAGAATTTATGTTGATTTCATTGGTTTAAAATGTATGTTATAATTGATTGGATAAATAATTCTTGCTTTTGAGAGTGGTTACAGAATTTCTTTATTTTTTCATTGGTTAAAATATGTGTGTCATAGATAAATAATTCTTGCTTTTGTGAGTGGTAACAGAATTTCTTTATTTTTTAATTGGTTAAATAATGTATGTAATATTTCAATGGTGAAACAAGGTATATCATATTTTATTGACTGTATAAATTATGTTTATTTTTTCATCAAAGAGTTTATTGAAAGTTGTTTACAACTAATGACCACCGATTCCCTTTCACAGATAAACCTGGTGCAGCTTCAATCGGGCCTGTGCAAGATCTGGACATTGGAGAGCGGCTGGATATATCCTGTACTGCCAGCCCTACAGGTGTGTGTATAGTGGACACGCAGGCCCATCTTACACTCGACCCTTTCAGTCACTCATCTTTTGCACACCAGTTATTATCATGAATGTTGTATTTACATTGACAAAGCAAATATATAGACAGACAGATGGACAGATTAAAATGAATGCTGTAAATACACAACAAACATAAACAATTCATTTTCATTGTTATGAGATGGGCAGGGAGAGAGAGGGATGGAGGAGACAGGTAGGGAGACACACACATACACACAGACTCACACACATTTACATACATGCATACATACACACATACATACAATCTGCACACCCATATACACATGTGCACACATACATACACACATACCTCAACTTTTGAGGTAATTGAAATTTACATACCCAAGTCAAGGACAAGGGGTCAACATTTAAGTCCAACTGATTGGTGTATGGGTTGAACCCGCTACCTCACCATCAGCACACCAGAAGGTTAAGACCTCTAGTTGTTAAATCATTACTTCAGTATTATCCCCACAGTAATTTCAAATTTAAAATCAAACTCTTTTTATAACAGATGTTCCACATTTGAACAGTACCCGAGACTGTGTTTTAATTGTTTCAGCTAAAGTATTATTTATTTATTCACTTCATGTCAGGCAATAAATCATGCAACATATTGTGTGTGGCTTCTATGTTTAGATTCACTGAGTGAGTACACTGTTTGAATATGTACTAGGGGCACAAATGTTGTCCCTGTGGATACTAACACAGCTTAGAGGCACCACGGCTGTAGGTTACAGTAAAGATGACCTTGGGCAACTCAGTGAGTGAATATGTGAATATATTTTGGTTTGCCAGGTTTCCCGGAGGCAGCGTACAGATGGACTAAAGATGGCAGACCTCTGACACAGAACAGGCCGACACTGACCATAGCATCGGTCAGTCTGTCAGACAATGGACACTACAACTGTACTCCGACCAATGTCCGTGGGACAGGGGCTTCAGCAGTCGTGGATGTGCATGTATATGGTAAGTCCATGTGTGTGGTAAGTCAGTGTGTGGGTGTGTGCAGATGTGTGGAAAGTCAGTGTGCATGTATAAAAGTAAGTGTGTGGGTTTGTGCTTGTGTGTGTAAGTCATTGTATGTGCATGTTTCATGTATATGATACATCAGTGTGTGCGTATGTGCATGTATATGACAACGTGTGTGTATGTGTGTGGCAAGTCAATATGTGGGTGTGTGGAACTATGGTGATATTCTTGGTTGGGATTTGCTGACAGAAAGACGCCCGAGAAGAAAATGGATTGACGACATCAAAGACATTACACAGTCACATGGAATGACACTATCCAGTGGCTCACATTGCACTGGAACATCCAAGTATTCCTCCCTGCGACTCTTGACGGAAAAGTGGATGATGATGATGATGGTGGTGGTGGTGATGGTGGTGCTGTTGCTGCTGCTGCTGATGATGATGGTGATGATGATGATGATGATGAAGAAGAAGGAGGAGGAGGAGGACAGCGGCGGTGGCGGCGATGAAGACGATGACGACAAACTCTGTAGCTCAAGCAGAAACCACCAGGATTGCAGAAAAAATTTGCTGTCACGAACCGAATGTAAGAGTTGTAAGAGTCTGAAATTTAAACCACCACCTTTGGAGTGTGCATGGCAGGCCACTTGACCATCAGCTACAGATTGTGCCTGGCAGGCTGCTTGACTGCCTCAGCATGAGCACTTTCATTTCCTTGTATGCGTGAATAATCATATTGTTTTCTGCATTCTTCTGTGAGAATCTGTGATCATCAAGTTAATTCTGTGAGAATCTGTAATGATCAAGTTAATTCTCTGAGAATTTGTGATGATCAAGTTAATTCTAAGAGCATCTGCAATGATCAAGTTAATTCTGTGAGAATCAGCAATGATCAAGTTAATTCTGAAGCCTGCAACAGTCTCAAATGATTAGATTGTTTTCTATAGCTCTGTAACAAGAATCCCAAACAGACAGATCCTTCAGTATTGTCAATTTAAATCAAATTAGTATCTGCATATCCTTGTTGGAACCTCTTTCTTAAATGACAGTTTTATTTCCATGTCTCTGCCATGAGCCACCACTAACGAGGTTTATTTCTGTAGGCACATTTACACAAATATTACAATGATGTATTCTATTTCATCAATGACAGAGCCTCTGAACAATAATTTCATAATTGCCTATCCCTAACAGAACCTCCATCAATCATCAAAGAACCCCAAGCGGAGATTAGCATTTACCTCACAGACACCAGCATCCTGAATCTGACCTGTGTGGCTAGGGGATATCCACAGCCACGGGTCACTTGGTACCAAGAAGGCGAGGCCCAGTCACTGAACATGAAAATGGATCTGTTTACTATTGTCATGACAACTACACATATTGACACCTACAGTGTGAAAGTTGAAAGCACCCTCATGTTTAAAGGTAGGGATTGTCTGCCCATGTTATTCTGTTACTAATGACACTAATATGTTATGGTATGTTATGTTATATTATATTATGTTAAGCTATGTTAGATAACCAATATGACTGCACTTTGGGTGCACCTGTGCATGCCCGTGACTCCAAGGCAACAGTCATCTCATAGTATGTCTGTCTACTCACTGTTTCCATGAGGAGCTGGTCAATATGTCTTCTCTTTTGCCCCAAAAGATGACACTAATAAAGTTATCTAAGGGAAGAATATGTTGGTTATCCACTCTGCCAGTCCCAAGAAATGTGTGATGTCTGATTGGGTCTTCCTCTTGAATCTCAACCACCGCACAAATGGTTTCTTACTTTTTTTACATATGATCAGAACATAATAAAGAAATCTGGCTGGTGCAACTTTATGCCTGATGGTCATCGTTGATACCCCAGGGAAGACTTGCATGTTCAGGCATGAGGTGTCTTTTGTGCAGCTGAGTTTGAATGTCATTGCTTCATTGTGCACCGTGTTCAGTCTGTCTAACTGGGTCTTGCTGACAGCGAGGGGGCCCAGACTGTAGTCTGTTGTGTTTAACACAAGACTCCAGTAGAGGAGGTAGAGCAGGCGGTGTTCAGAGTTGGCTACTGCCATCAACTTCACTGCCAGCAAGTATGTATGACCTAGTTTATAGTATTGTTGCTGAGATGTGTTCAGTGCCTTCTCTTGAGCTGTCATCTTTTATTCTCTGGTGCCACAAATCAATTCTGGTGCTATCATCTCTCCATACTTTGATGCACATGTGTTCTGAATCTCCTGGAAAATGCCAGCAAGAGAGACAAAGGAAGACAGAGAAAGATAAATGTGGATAGTTGCAACAGATGGTCGACAAACAATCACAATATCATCATTATCTTCATTCACATATCAAAGGTCAGCGTTACTGAGTGGACAAGAGCACTTGCTCTTCAACGTCCAGTGTGCTGATACATAGACAGTCAGTCACTGTACAGAATATGAGCTCAGGGAAGTATGTATAGTCATTGTGCTGGTGCCGAGGTAACAGGATCGCCCCCCCCCCCCCTACATTGGTCAGTTGAACTAAAATGTTGACTTCTCATCCTTGACTTGGCGACATAAATTGCAAGTACCTCTGTAGTCAGAGTGGGTACGCTTGTTGGTGAGGGACACTGGTAATACAGATAGCTAATCCACATGCAACAATCAGTCAAGTGCGCTAGAAGTAGTACCTCGTATAAGGACTACGATTCAGTTCAAAGTGAGCATGCAATTCAGTTCAAAGTGAGCAAACGCAAAAAAAAAGTGATTGTAATATCAGATGATGAAGAGGTTTGGATACCAGTGTCTGCCCTAAGACCAGAGAACTGAAGAGGTTTGGATACCAGTGTCTGCCCTAAGACCAGAGAACTGAAGAGGTTTGGATACCAGTGTCTGCCCTAAGACCAGAGAACTGAAGAGGTTTGGATATCAGTGTCTGCCCCAAGACCAGAGAACTGAAGAGGTTTGGATACCAGTGTCTGCCCCAAGACCAGAGAACTGAAGAGGTTTGGATACCAGTGTCTGCCCCAAGACCAGAGAACTGAAGAGGTTTGGATACCAGTGTCTGCCCCAAGACCAGAGAACTGAAGAGGTTTGGATACCAGTGTCTGCCCCAAGACCAGAGAACTGAAGAGGTTTGGATACCAGTGTCTGCCCCAAGACCAGAGAACTGAAGAGGTTTGGATACCAGTGTCTGCCCTAAGACCAGAGAACTGAAGAAGCAGAAGAATATATGCCTGGAACAGTGTAAGGTGTAAATTGTGTAAACAGTGTAAATTGTAAAGTGTAGAAGTAAAATGACTAGATGTTATTACCTATATCTTATCAAACAAAATACTGTTTCAGGCTAGGAAAATATCAACAACCAGTACAAAATTGAATATGTGAAAAAGCAGTCCAGACAAGAATTCTCTAGTAGCTTGCCAGTGCTGGGAGAACACAAAGAACATATGTCTTCATATTGATGGGCCTAGGAAGAAGAGGATGAGTGATGAGTGAGATGTAGATGAGTGAGAAGGAGGAAGCTGATAAGTAAGAAGTGTAAGAGAAATCTAACATGGGGATAAAAGCAAGATAAAAGCAACCTCTGGAGTCTCTGTGGTGAAGTAGTCAAGCCGTTTGACTGGGGCTCCGAAGGTTATGGGTTCAATTCCGGGCCGCGTCCTTCAGTTCACGAGTTAAATTTTTCGGAGACTTCTGTGGGTCGTCGCCAGAGCTACGGAGTTCGTGTTTGGTGTGACGCTTTCCACGCTGCGGAAAGAGACCGAGCCATATGGGATCAAACCCGGTGCAATGAAGTCAACCCTGTCGACTTTTAAGCGACTTTTTAAGCTCAAGAAATGTCAAGTCTGAAAAGTTATTGCTGCAGTGTTTTTAAGCAGTTTCAAACCACTTGTATTTATTATATTACAAATTACCTCCCAGGCAATTTTGGATGTCCTTCATTCAACTGTTAATACATTCTGTAACAGCCAGATTTGTTCCATGTTTCCATCTTCAGGTTCAGCGAGAGAGAAGCCATCACAGTCTCGTCAAAATATGGCATTGCAGATACGAGACATGGGCAACTATTCTTGCCAAGCAGAGTCAGACAAACATTCGGATAAAGCCGTTGCTGACACACAACTACTGATCAACTGTAAGATTTTAATACAAATTATATCACATAGCTGACATGCAACTACTGACCATTTGTAAGATTTGAATATCAGTTATAAAGTTAGTTGCATATCCTTTACAGGATGTTGCAGTCAATCCCAGTATTTATTGGGCTGTTCGTGGTTTTTTGGCAAATTTACATTCAGTAGTTGCACACAGTAGCTAACACATGAGTACTGATCATTTGTAAAATTTTAATATCAGTTATATAACAAAGATAGTGATGTTTGCCTCCTCTCTGTGTGATTGTTTCTAAGGAATATACAGTACATAACTCTTTAAACTTGGAACACAAAATCTAGAATATACAGGAGATAGCTCTTCAAACTTATTACACAAATTTAGAATATACAGAAGATAGCTCTTCAAACTTGGAACACAAAATCTAGAATATACAGAAGATAGCTCTTCAAACATATTACACAAATTTAGAATATACAGTAGATAGCTCTTTAAACTTAGAACACACAATCTAGAATATACAGTAGATAGCTCTTTAAACTTGGAACACAAAATCTAGAATATACAGAAGATAGCTCTTCAAACTTGGAACACAAAATCTAGAATATACAGTAGATAGTTCTTTAATCTTGGAACACAAAATCTAGAATATACAGGAGATAGCTCTTCAAACTTATTTCACAAATTTAGAATATACAGAAGATAGCTCTTCAAATTTATTACACAAATTTAGAATATACAGGAGATAGCTCTTCAAACATATTACACAAATTTAGAATATACAGAAGATAGCTCTTCAAACTTGGAGAAAATAATGTAGAACCACCGAAACAGACAATATATGTGTCAGTTTTTCTATTAGAATTGTGAACTGACATTCATGCTTCTAGGTTTCATGTCACTTGTCTGTCATTACTTGACATGTCATTTGTCTGTCATTATTTGACATGTCACTTGTCTGTCATTACTTGACATGTCACTTGTCTGTCATTACTTGACGTGTCACATGTCTGTCATTACTTGATGTGTCCTTCTGCTAAACACTATTCTACATTTTCTTTCAACTAGAATGTTCTCATCATCTTCCATCATCATCTCCATCATCTTTATGTGCATAGCGAACTGGCATGGGCAACTCTCCATAAATTTTAGTCCCTGGTATGCTGGATCAGTTGTCTCATCTTGTCTCACCTCATCATGTTCCTCTTGTACCTTGTGTGTCGAGGTGAAGCATAAATAGCAGAGAGTACCCATGTATGGACTTTCAGGGTATTGATATTCCCACAGACTCTGCTATTCCCTCCGTCTATTGTTTACGTGGTCGGCCTCTTCTTCTGGTTCTGTTTGGTCTGTAATTCATTGCTTGTTATGGTATACTGTCAGTTAGTAGTGTAGTTATATGGCCAGATCATTTAACTTACGTTTTTCTAATTAAATCTAGTGCTGCTATAACCCCCACTTTAGTCCTGATTTCTTCATTTTTGATTTTCTCTATTCTTGATACATTGAGGATTCTTCTCAGGAATCTCATTTCCCCAGCCTCTTCCATTGCTGCTTACTGTGTCAGTCCAAGATATTTGTAACATTTGTTTCTGAAACCACATCTACTGTTATCTGTAGGTCAAGCCCTTAAGGAACCCTGCTCACCCCTTGAGGCATGCTGGGAATGTTAGTGCTGACCCCTCCTTCCTGTCTGTAGCCTTGACTCCACCTTCCTGTCTGTAGCCTTGACCTCACCTTCCTGTCTGTACACCAATCAGCACTCAGTGGATGATACAGTGAATAGTGTGCCAGTGGTCTTGACCCCACCTTCCTGTCTGTAGCCTAGACCCCCACTTCCTGTCTGTAGCCTTGACCCCACCTTCCTGTCTGTAGACCAATCGGCACTCAGTGTATGATACAGTGAATAGTGTACCAGTGGCCTTGACCTCCCAGCATATCTTCTGGTACTCGACTGAGGCTGGGTCAACCTGAGAACCCAGGCCAGTTTTGTTTTTAAATCTGTCTCAATGGGGATTTGATCACGTGACCACCAGGCGAGTGAGCTCACCATTGTACCGATTGTTACATATGCTGAGACAACTGATCTCACAAATACTGAATACACCACAAAATAATGATAGTCTGTCAACATGCATGTTGTGAAGAGTTAAACCATGTATTTGGTCACACTTAGCTTGATGTCGCATTGAAACTGCTTAAGTTGATGTTCCGTTGAAACTGCTTAAGTTGATGTCCCATTGAAACTGCTCATATTGATGTTCCATTGAAACTGCTCAAATTGATGTTCTGTTGAAACTTCTCAAGTTGATGTCCTGATGAAACCGATTTACACTTAACTGAGACAGCCAAATCAGCACAGAATATTACCCTAGTGAGAGCTCAACAAAAGGAGATGAACAAAGTCAAGTATTTTATCAGTTTATTTCAGAGAATAGAAAATAGAAAACACAAATACTGATCTTACACTGAAATACTACATCTACAAGTGACAAATAGGAAATGGAAGGCAGAAACATTGATTTTACACTGACATATTACTTGTGAAATGACATTGTAAATAAATGCGGTGGGGCAGAACAAAACTAATTTGTGACATTGCTTTAATGCACCAGGTCTCTGTTGGGGAAGAAAACTGGTCAATAATCTCTTTATGCTGTGACCTTTACTGTGTGCACAATGTCACACCCTGATGTCTGTATCAGCATGAGATAAACTGTGACCATGATATTTACATGTGCAGACAGGAAGTAATAGTTTCCATATTTTGGTTTGCCTTTCTATATGCCATGTTTCCTCATCTCTTGCAGTTGCACCAGTTCTAGAAGCTACACTTTCCCGGCTAGCGGTCTCCAAACAGGAAAAAGCAGAACTGGTTTGCTCAGCTCAAGGTCACCCAGAGCCCAGCTTTCTATGGTTCTTCCAAGGGCAGCAACTGACGTCTGGCCGATCAGGGGTCATGATCACACAAGAGTCACTAGGTGGCATTGGTAGAATCAGGAGCAAGCTGGTTATAATGACGGTGGCCGATCGGTCGTATGGACTCTACCGATGTCTGGTTAAAAATGTCCTTGGCAATATATCTAAAGACTTCACACTTTCCATGAAATGTGAGTGCTTTGTTCTGTCTTTGTGTGTTTTATTGCACTCTG
Source organism: Cepaea hortensis (assembly GCA_963921405.1). NCBI lineage: Eukaryota > Metazoa > Mollusca > Gastropoda > Stylommatophora > Helicidae > Cepaea > Cepaea hortensis. The sequence continues at coordinate 99,777,380 of OY992891.1, forward strand.
ATCTTACATGACACACGCCTGCTGATGGTCTAGCTCATTGTGTCTTGTCCATTCATTCAGTTTGTCTTCTGTGTTTTACATAGAACCCATTCTGCTCTATGGCAGTGAATCATGGAGCGTGAGTGAACAGATTAGGAAGATCTTGGGAACAACATAGACATGGTTTCTGAGGCAAATGTTCAGAACACATAGGACAGCAAAAGTAACTCATAATGACTGGCTGGAAGAGGCACATGAAAGTATATTTTATTTTTAAAAAAACATTCTCACGCACGCGTGCACACACACACATTTACGGACGGAGAGAGGGAGAGGGAGGGAGGGAGAGAGAGAGAAAATGAATGTTCTGTGGTCAAGTGGATGACAAACCAGATGTTGGAGAACGGTGTCCTGACTGGAAACGTCAGCGGTAGAAGAGACAGGGGAAGGCTGAGAGAAATGGTGCTGGACGGACTGGAGCATGGTGGAATATCATGAACCTGTTGTCACCTCAAAAAGTTCCTTTACTGGTTTAACTAACCACATTGGCAACATGCCTCTACTATTTGAATCACATCCATTGAACATGTACATTTCTATAAGTGTCTCAGTCTCCTCCCATAGACTGCTCCAGGGGAATCTCAGCACACCGCACAAACTCTGTAACACCAGCGAGGATGCACATGTGTATACCAGTCATTCACACATGTATACCAGAATCACATATTTACACCAGAATCACATGTTATAGGTATTCATTTGAGATTAGGTTTTTATGGTTTTAAAATTCTGAAATCATCACTTTGCTAGGGTTATGTGATGGTTTGGCAGACAGAGTTTGAAACTGTCAACATCAGCAGAAGTCACAATGCCAGGAATTTTGACAATCTGCATAGATGCAAGAAGATCTGTTGTCTGAACTTTCAAGATGGCAGAATGTCTCCCGCTGCAAGAGTACATCCCTATTGTGTTTGGGCTGTGCAATAAGATTTAGTATCATCATTTGGTGTATCAAGCCTCTTCCATCGACTCTGCCAAACGTTTTACATTAATTATTATCTCTTCTCTCATTGTTCTGTTCTCGGATAACATATGTGAATACTTTCTCACAGCTCGCCCAGAAAGCCCCACAAACCTGACATCACTGTCCACCACGTGGCAGTCGGCCATGTTAGTCTGGACTCCTGGCTTCAATGGGGGATTAGACCAGAAATTCTACATCCAGAGGTCAGGGACAGGTGAGGAGGTCACAAGAATCGAGGTCACGCCTGTTTCATCTTCATCGTTTAATGTTACAAGTGAGTGTTTAAACAAGTTCTTGGTTGTTGTTTTTTTTTTTTTCATATCCTTTGCAGGACTTAGCTGTCAACACCAGCATCTTTCAGCTGTATGTTGATTTCTTGGCAAGATTACGCTCAGTAGTTTGCCATTGCTTTCTGAGCAGCCGGCTCACATACCCCGTAAGTTACCGATGCGATTCGAACCACTGCTGATTCTAACCGTCATCACGTTACCGACGAGAGTATACGAGATTACGGAGAAAAGGCATAACCTCTAAGCCACGAAGCCGGCAGTTCTTGGTTTACTGCTTATATTTTACAGTTTCTTTGTTTCTTTCAAGGATGCATGTTTTTAGTCATCATTTTTTTCAAGAGACACAACTCTACAGTTAGTCTTTGATCGGTGATGGGCCCTTTGGAATATTAATCATGATTATATTAACAATGGTGTTGATTTTGATAATTGATTTATTTGGTTGTTTCGGGATTTGAGATTTAAATATTGAGCACAACTCACTACTGACAACGCTGATCGCATTCTGATATGAACCTAAGGCCTTTCCACGTCAATGTGGAAGCACTATACTCGAGTTTCGCTCTCATTTGAGCTCGTCAGTAGTGCATATCCTTGACCAGATCCGGAAACAAACCCCATATCACTGGCGTGTGAAGTGGGTGTGTATCCACGCGGCACATGCTGGACACGGCCAAATTATCATAACAGAACACTACATCACATATCGTAGGCTGCAGCTCAAGATTTGCCCGATCGCCGCAATTGACGTCCGTCAATCGATGTGGACCCGAACGATCAGGTCTTCTCACTGGCAAGGCACACCAGGCCGCCTAAAGTCCAGCGAGCAATAATCACAATTGATTTATTTGGTTGTTTCGGGATTTGAGATTTTAATATTGAGCACAACCCACTGCTGGCAATGCTGATCGTATTCTGGTTTGGAACTGACGTGGATAGGCCTTAGGTTCATACCAGAATGTGATCAGCGTTGCCAGTAGTGGATTTTGATAATGTTGATAATGAAGATGATTATGATGATAATGACACGCACAAATAATATCACTGATTATATTAGTTTTTAATAATTTAAAAAAAATGAAATTATATATTATTTTGCAGAACTCCGTCCATCAACAACTTACACATTCCAAGTGTTTGCAGAAAATATTCTTGGTTCGAGTCCACTCTCTCAGCCACTGACTGTAACCACAAACTGTGAGTCATTTCAACACTTCATAATTTCAGTGTGCTGTGTACACATTGTTTGTGTCTCATATCTCACACAGTGTACAGTGTTCACAATGTGTGGTTCACATATCATCTCAGTCTCTCAATATAAACACACTTGTACCTACATTCAGAACTCATACATACATAATACATATACTCACATTTACACATGTGTGAATATACAAATATGAATATATACATGCATGAGTAAACATACCCCCCTCATATTTGTGACATAAAATGTTTCTTGGTGGCATTTCATTTTGTCATATACCTTCCTATAACATTATTTATCATTCCCATTTGTGGACTTTATATGTGGACTTTATCTGTGGACTGTGCGAGTCAAATGAATTTGTGGACTTTACATGTGGGCTGTGCGAGTCAAATGAATTTGTGGACTTTACATGTGGGCTGTGCGAGTCAAATGAATTTGTGGACTTTACATGTGGGCTGTGCAAGTCAAATGAATTTGTGGACTTTACATGTGGGCTGTGCAAGTCAAATGAATTTGTGGACTTTACATGTGGGCTGTGCGAGTCAAATGAATTTGTGGACTTTACATGTGGGCTGTGCGAGTCAAATGAATTTGTGGACTTTACATGTGGGCTGTGCGAGTCAAATGAATTTGTGGACTTTACATGTGGGCTGTGCGAGTCAAATGAATTTGTGAACTTTATATGTGAACTTTACATGTGGACTTTATCTGTGGATTTTATATGTGGACTTTATCTGTGGACTTTACATGTGCACTTTATATGTGGACTTTATCTGTGGACTTTATATGTGGACTTTATCTGTGGACTTTATATGTGGACTTTATATGTGGACTTTATCTGTGGACTTTATATGTGGAGGGTGTGAGTCAACTGAATGTGAGGACTTTGTATGTTAAGTGTATGCATAAACACATTATGTTGACAATGTTTATGTAATGGGTATGTGGATACTGTTTCTATTCAATATGTGAAGTACTGCGATTATACATTTTTATCCTTGATCCTCTTTCAGACTTACAAATCGCGAATCAATTGAAAGTTCCAATATTTGACGCCCGGCACCGGAAACTGATGGTGCAGCCACCGAGTCCCAGCCAGGACTATTGTCTGCGGGTGGAAGTCCGGAGTAACCGGGGTGACTGGAACCAGGTCAACGGTTGTATCAAGGTGATTAGCATTCATATTTTCCATGATTCACTTCACTTTGCCATACATATGTGGTGCAGTCTGTTGTATATCATTATCTGATCAGATCAAGTGTCATCTCCACATCAAATGCCGGCTGATGTTCTGTCTGTGGCCATGATCTGCAGCTTCTTCTGTTCTGCATATTCATAGATGTTATCTTCCCATGGAATGTGTCTGATTGCACAATTTCATTGTCAAATACATCCTCGAGCTGCAGGCAACCAGCTGCTATCATACAGTGACATCATTTCACCGATTTAGAAGAACCTGATGTATCCGTTACATTCCCCCAAAAGAAAAGAATTATCAAATCAGTCAGAAAACCACCAAACACCAGTTCAAGATGATTACCACATTATGGACAGATCATAACAAACCATTATTCTGTGCCTCAGAACAGGACACACTAGATTACACAACCATATGTATACACAATTCAAGATTGGTGAATCAGCCATGTGGATTGGTGCCGCAGACAGCAGATCACATACTCCAAGACTTCTGAAAATATGACATACTTAGGCAAACTTCTGGCCTAGAGAGACGACAGTGGAAGAAACTCTATTGACTGCTGAGTGAACTAAAAAATACAATTAAATTCATACACGTGACAACATTGCATATAGATACATTTCAAGCGAACAAAAGAAGAAGTACAGACATTCCCATTGTCCAGGCTTTGATTAGCTTCACTAGTCATAGACATTTCCATTGTCCAGCCTGTGATTAGCTTCACTAGTCAGACATTCCCATTGTCCAGCCTTTGATTAGCTTCACTAGTCAGACATTCCCATTGTCCAGCCTTTGATTAGCTTCACTAGTCAGACATTCCCATTGTCCAGCCTTTGATTAGCTTCACTAGTCAGACATTCCCATTGTCCAGCCTTTGATTAGCTTCACTAGTCACAGACATTCCCATTGTCCAGCCTTTGATTAGCTTCACCAGTCACAGACATTCCCATTGTCCAGCCTTTGATTAGCTTCACTAGTCACAGACATTCCCATTGTCCAGCCTTTGATTAGCTTCACTAGTCACAGACATTCCCATTGTCCAGCCTTTGATTAGCTTCACTAGTCACAGACATTCCCTTTGTCCATCCTTGGATTAGCTTCAATAGTCAGACATTCTCATTGTCCAGCCTTTGATTAGCATCAATAATCAGACATTCTCATTGTCTGCCATTGATTAGCTTCACTAGTCAGATATTCCCATTATCCAGCCTTTCATTAGCTTCTCCAGTCACAGACATTCCCATTGTCCAAGCTTTGATTAGCTTCACTAGTCATAGACATTCCCATTGTCCAGCCTTTGATTAGCTTCACTAGTCATTCCCATTGTCCAGCCTTTGATTAGCTTCACTAGTCATAGACATTCCCATTGTCCAGCCTTTGATTAGCTTCACTAATCAGACATTCCCATTGTCCAGCCTTTGATTAGCTTCACTAGTCACAGACATTCCCATTGTCCAGCCTTTGATTAGCTTCACTAGTCACAGACATTCCCATTTTCCAGGCTTTGATTAGCTTCACTAATCATCTGTAAAGGATATCTTCTTCTTTTCGTTCATCCGGAGTGTTTTTTCAGATGTGATTGCGGTGTGTCTGTTATGCGCCCTTGGGCCGAAACCCGTAGGCCAACACATCGACTTTAGCGTGCATTTTTGACCAGGTAGCATTCCTGGGAGACTCTCACTTTTGTGGCGCCATCTGCAACCATGCTGGCCAAGGTGGAATGGTCGAAGACAACGGTCATCCCTCAAAGGAAGGCAGGGACAGTCCATAGCATTTTCCGCCATCCAAGGTTGCTTCCATAGTTGCAGGGCCGACACATAACGCCCTGGATCTGGGCTCACCGAGGGAGATCGTCACGTCCTGCTCATGGCTGCTTTAAATCCTCACTTCAATATATTGGTCATTTCGTTTCCCCGGGTCATTCCCGCACAAACCAGACAGGTTTGCAGACGGCATCCACTCAGCGAGTTTTCGGACATGTGCTTGTCGTTGCGCCCATCAGAGCTTTTCCAGGCTCAACAGACATTCGGAAAACTACCCAGTCAGAGCTGTTCCGAACAAGAGCGGCATTCGGAAACTAGGTAGTCAGAGCTGTTCCTAGCACGAGAGACATTCGGACGAGACATTTCACTCGGACGTAATTGCGTAGTGTCAATTTTTAGTTTGCCACCCGTAGGACGACACTTCCGACTTCAGCGGGCATTTTTTAATGAGGTTAGCCATCCTCTGGTTTCGAGGCACGTTGGACTGTTGTGATGTCGCTAACATCTCAGCTGGTCAAGATAGAACGATGAACGACATCGTGGTCAGCCATCAAGGGAAGGCAGGGGCAGACCATGAGCATTCCCTCGCTATCCAAGGAGGCTTCCATAATTGCAGAGCCGGCACATATTGCTCTGTGACTGGGCTCACCCGAGGAGTTGCCACGTCCTGCTCATGACTGCTTTAGTTCCTCACTTCCATGTATTGGGCAACTCGTTTGCCACTGATCGCTCAAGCACACACCAGGGACGGTCAGACTGCAAGCGACACCCACGCTTTTGACTTCGGACCACGCAATAGGTTCGCTCGCCGTGCGTTCCATTTTGCGTCATTGAGACGTTCTTCCACTTTTGTCTACACTCTCTATGAGTTAGATACAGTTTTCGCAGCCACTTTCTTCGACTGGGGCACTTTTGACTTTTTGTACTCGCTCACGAGGTAGGCTACTTGTGCTGCCGGATCAGCACCTTACCTTCGTGCAGCGGTGAACGAGAAGCGGCCTGGCCTCTCATCCGGTAATCTCTCATATCCTCCAGCTGAGAGCCTTCGAACTTCTATCAGACCTGAGCATGTAGCTTGCTCAGTACCACGCCTTTATTTTTCGAGAGGTGGCTATCGGCCCGGCTCTCAGGTCCGAGGGTTTGTGGCTTAGAGGCGTTCAGCCACAGCCCTCGACAGGGAGCCTTTAGTGTTTTGTCCGGACCAAGAACTTCTGCCTTCGTGCGCCTGATTTAAATTTTAGACTGCTATCCTCAGTCTCACCTGCAGAGCAGCAGGTTGTGTCTCTCTTAGTCTGGTCCCTATCCCATATGCTGTCCGATATGTAGTTTTTCACCCATCGGCAAGCACATGGGGTCGATGGGACACGCAAGCTCCCCCACCACGGCAAGGTGGAGACACATCGGGGGAGTGTAAAGGATATGCAAACATTTATTTATTTTAGTTTGTGTATAAAATCCTAAGTGTTTGACATCTGTACAACATTGACTATACAACTGCTGTCACCTCACACACAGGTGCTGGGTGATTCCATCGAGATATCTCACAGTGGAGTAGCAGCCATCAACGTGTCCGTGTGCCTGAGCTACCGACCGGATGTGTGTGGGACCCCCATGCTGGCCGAGATCTGTGAGTAGTTCTTGTCACCGATGTCATTCTGGGAATTCTGTGTGATACTGTCCTTTTAAATCTATTTGTTCTTCTTGATTCATGGCCACTGGCCATCAACTGTTCGTGACTGTTGTGCAGCAGTTATTTAATTGTTATGTTATATGTTAACGAGGTCACGTACAGTACACAAACAGTACACACACGCAGACGCTCGCGCGCGCACACACACACACCACACAAATGCACGCACGCATGCACGCACGCGCACATGCACACACACACACACACACCTAAATATTTCAACACAGGGGGTCAGAAAAATTGCTCTGTGAAAATCTGAGGAAGGAAACTGGGCATGTAATCTCAGAAACCTTTGAGATTGCAGACGTGAGCTCAACCCGAGTTTATTTTCTTGTTGATTACCTTCACCTTCACCATAATAACTGTCGACCTTTACATTTGTGCCCTGACCAAAGAACCCAAGGCAACACCAGGAAAATGTCATTTTCTGGCTTGTTCAGTAATTAGGCGATTTCTCTTTCTGTATGATGAGTGAAGCCTCGTATTTTTAGATCTTCTAATTCCTCATAGCCGGTCTCCCTGGTGAAGGAGTTAACGACTTTCTCCGTAATCCTGTATATCCACGTGGGGAACACAGCTGCATGAGATTCGGCAGCGGATCGCGTGGTGTTGGTTACTTACGGGGGTATGTGAGCCGGTCACTCAGAAAGCAATGGCAAACTGCTGAGCGTAATCTTGCCTAGAACATCAACAGCAGCTGAAAAAATGCTGGTGTTGACTGCAACGTTCTGTAAGGGGTATTTTTTTTTCCCGCATATCCTTTACATGACATCGCTGTCAACACCAGCATCTTTCAGTTGATTGTTGAATTCTTGGCAAGATTACGCTCAGTAGTTTGTCATTGCTTTATGACCGACCGGCTCACATACCCCATAAGTTACCGACACGGAGAGAACCGCTACCAATTCTCGTGCACGTCACGTTACTCGCGAGAGTATATGGGATTACAGAGAAAGTCGTGCAACTCCTCGACCAGGGAGACCGGCTGTAAGGGATATGCAACTTTAAAAAAAAATTCCACATATCCCATGTGGCATAGGTACTATACCACACCCCCTTCTCCCTCTCTATCTCCCCCTCTCTCTATCTCCCCCCTCTCTCTATCTCCCCCCTCTCTCTATCTCCCCCCTCTCTCTATCTCCCTCCTCTCTCTATCTCCCCTCTCTCTCTCTCTCTCCTCTCTCTCTATCTCTCCTCTCTCTCTATCTCCCCCTCTCTCTATCTCTCCTCTCTCTCTATCTCCCCTCTCTCTCTATCTCCCCCCCTCTCTATCTCTCCTCTCTCTCTATCTCCCCCCTCTCTCTATCTCCCCCCTCTCTCTATCTCCCCCTCTCTCTATCTCTCCTCTCTCTCTATCTCCCCCTCTCTCTATCTCCCCCCTCTCTCTATCTCTCCTCTCTCTCTATCTCCCGTCTCTCTCTATCTCCCCCCTCTCTCTATCTCCCCCTCTCTCTATCTCCCCCCTCTCTCTATCTCCCCCCTCTCTCTATCTCTCCTCTCTCTCTCTATCTCCCTCCTCTCTCTATCTCCCTCCTCTCTCTATCTCCCCCCTCTATCTCCCCTCTCTCTCTATCTCCCCCCTCTCTCTATCTCCCCCCTCTCTCTATCTCCCCCCTCTCTCTATCTCTCCTCTCTCTCTGTCTCCCCCCTCTCTCTATCTCCCCCCTCTCTCTATCTCCCCCCTCTCTCTATCTCCCCCCTCTATCTCCCCTCTCTCTCTATCTCCCCCCTCTCTCCCTCTTTCTTCCTCTCTCTCTCCCTCTTTCTTCCTCTCTCTCTCCCTCTCTCTCCCTCTCACCCCTCTCCTTCCCTCTCCCCTCTCCCTCCCTCTCCCCTCTCCCTCCCCCTCTCTCTCCTTTCACATATATCCCACGGCTGTCTATATAAGAGTTAAGTTGCATATCCTTTACAGGGCGTTGCAGTCAACACCAGCATTTTACTTTGATGTGATCTCTTGGCAAGTTTACGTTCAGTAGTTTGCCATCTATATAAGATTATCAAGGTGAAATTCATGTTAGTATCACAGCCTGGCCGGTCTCTCTGGCTGTGGGGTTACAACACTTTCTCTATGTAATCCCGTTTATCACGCAGAGTCTCGCAGCGGAGCGAGAACTGAGGTGGTTCGACCCCCGCTCGTGACTTGCGGATACTGAGCCGGCCGCTCAGAAAGCAATGGCAAACTACTGAGCGTAATCTTGCCAAGAGATCAACAGACAGCTGAAAGATGCTGCTGTTGACAGCTAAGTCCTGTAAAAGGATACGCAAAAAAAAAAAAAAAAAAAAAAAAAACAAAAATCACAGCCTGGGATTCTGAGATAAATAGCAAAAACAACATTTTCAAATTTTCATTTTCTCTGTGTTGTTCTCATTTTTCCAGCTTATTCTCTCATCTCGTTCATATGCCTTAATGTAGTCTCTGGGGAAGGTGGGTGGGGGTCTTCTCTGTGATTATATGTTGTGTTTTGTATATGTATTTGTGTGCTAATGAAGGCTAGTCGCCGCAACGTCCTGTATTTTTCGTAATTCTGTTCTGTAAAGCTGCATAACTTTGTGTGCGGCGACTGCACTAGCCAGGCGGCCTTAATTCCTCAGGCTCAAGGCCCCCTTGCCATACACCGCAAGGTACTATACTGGCAGTAAATGACAGTTCACATTGTATGAAAGTGAACTGGTCACATAATATCATAAACCCCGAACCTAGTATATATATATTCACATATTCACGCCTGCACCTGCTGGGAAGCGACTCCTACCTAGGCGAGGCAGGAGCCCGTTGTTTACCTGGATTTGTTTTCAAACACACCTGACTCGGGTGCAGTAAGGTGTGGGGTGAGGCGGGGGTTAGGTTGTGACCTTGAAGAGCTGAAGGCCAGAAGGTATTTCAGTTATCAGTAAAACATATTCTACCTACCTACCTAAAGTATGTCCATTCGTCTGTCTGTCTATCTAATGCAGTTCGTTCGTTCGTTCTATCTGCCTGCCTGTCTGTCTGTCCATTTATCCAACTATTTGTGTCTCTGTATCTGTCTATCTATCTATCCGCGGGTCTGCCTACTGATCTGTTTGTCTGTGTGTCTGTCTGTCCCCACTTCCCTCTCTTGGTCTAGATTTTTGCACACTAACACAGACTCCCTGGCACGCTACACACAGACCCGCGCATTCTGGCGTTCGTTAACAACAAAAATGCCCCGTAATTCCAACACAAGAAGTAATAGTTGGCTATGCTCGCTGTTGCTAAATTTCTTTGTTTCACCCCTCCCCCATCCCCCACCCCTTTCTCCAATCTCCACTTTTCCCAAACTTCCATCATGTCCCGATTTGTTTCCCCTGATTTGCTTCCCCTGATTGTGTCCCCTGGTGTGAGTGTGTCGCCATGAGAGAATGATCTCGTCAGCCCTGCCACGAGATTACTACCTCTCTTTGTTCCCCGGGGCCTAGGCACGGCTCTGGGTGATGTCCACGTACAATATTTTGCTGGCGTGACTACATCTTAATGTCAGTGACTTCAGACAAGCAAGAGAACTGGACACCGCATGCCAGTAGCTGGGGATGTAGGGACACTGATCACTCCACTGCGGTACCTGACATCCTGTAAAGCTACAACTCTCATTTTCTGCCAAAGTTAGTTGCATATTCTTTACAAAACGTCGCAATCAACCTCAAACGTCAATTTGCCTCTGTTATTTTCCTGTGCAATTTTACATTCGATAGTTTGTCATTCTTTCTGACGATCATGTCATGAGGAAAGCCAACATAAAGCAGTCTGCTCCATTACGCCGCCATTGTGAAACTGCGTAGACTGCCCATGAGCCACGGCGCCGACTCGTGGACCTGACTTCATGGTTAATATTGTTGTAATTATAGCCGCTGTTTCATCATTACGGTTATCATCGTATTATTGTTGTTGTCTGAATTATCACGGTACTGTCACCATCATCATCGCTCCATGCACCCTCTTTATCGACATTATTATATCAGTCAGTATATTCATAAGCATCGCTGTCATCATCATTGTTTCACCATCACTGTCATTATCACCGTGTTATTATGACTATCACTATCATCTTCACCAAGCTCGTTATCACCATCTTCTCTATTAACACCATCACTAGTATGATTATCATCACTGTTTTTATCATCAGCGCTATCATCATCATCTCTTATTTTACCACCATTACTATGACTATTATTGTCACTGGTATCATTATCATCACTATCATCAATGAATGAATGAATGAATGAGAAGACCACTAAGTGTGTGAGTGCCCGCGAGCACGCCCACATGTGTGCACCCTGTGTTGTGTGGGTCAGCGACATGTGTCCACGCTGGCTTGGTCAGTGTGTTACAGATTCCACCATTGTAGTAGCGACCTCCCTGTGTACACTGCAGCCCGCTGGCGGACAGGAGGGTCTCGACCCCCTTCCCCAAGAGAGGGAAGACCTTTAAAGGTTGCAGCGTTGTCCTTGTGACCTTTGCTCGCAAACAGACGTCAAACGCGCAGACGACAATCTACACCGAGGGCTCTCACACGGTTGGATCGTGTGGCCATTCTTCAAATGACTTTATTCTCTAAATAACTAGAAAACAAACCTACACCTAGTTCACTAGGCAAGCATGGAGACGCCAAGTCTAGTCTACACCGAGGGTTCTCACATTGTTGGGTCTTGCAGTCACGAATTTAAAGTATTCGCTATGTAATTCATCATCATCATCACCATCATCATCATCAGCATCAAATGAGCTGCCTTGCACTTTTTCGTCATGCCTCTGGCTCTGTACATCAGACCTCCATAAGCATGTTCGTGTTTGCTTTGATTGTCAACAGCAAGTTTATCGCTTCGTCTGGTTCCTATCCCTTGACCTGTTCGACGTGGGGAACCCACCAATTACTGCGTCATGGTAGGCACAGGTCATGGGGTCACTAGAGCACCCAAGCCCATCTATAACCAGAAGGTGGATCCACCACAGAGGGGCGTCGGGTAACAAATAACGGGTTAAGCCACCCTTTGGTTACCAACTGGGTCACAGTGCCAAGATAATGTCCAGGTTAGACCCGCGCTGTCACGTGTAGGTCGTCTGTATGTGAAGCGTTGAAGTGACATACAAAGCCTCGGCTGTAGGGCATTGTGTCCGTCTGTCCATCCTTCTGTCCACTGTATGTGTTGACTGTGTAGATGGAGCAGGCTGGGGTGTACCTGCTGGGAGATTGGTGGTGAATCCCCTGGGAGACTGTGGGAGCTTTAACTCTAAAGAAATTGACGTTCAGGGGGACGTGCATGGACGTGCAGGTTGTCTAAGCCCTGGAAACTTGGAGCTATAGGGGAGTGGTTGGTGCCGAGAGCCAGTGTGAAGCCAAGTCCCAGAACCCAGTGTCTCATTAGAGAGTTGAGTGTGATCACCCAGTGTGTGGCACAGGCACTGGTCGCCTCACGTCACACATGTTGGTAAATGTGATCACATAACTGGTATTGATATCATGATGGTGGGAGGGGGGGGGGGGGTTGGTTGGAGATGGGCAGGAATGGCGCTATATAATAATTGATCAGTAAAGTGTATGGTGGGTAAGTTTGTAGGTGGTGGGTGTATTGGGTCTCGTGTATCTATCTCTGTTTATTATATACAGAAACACTACATTTTTAGTTCTCTTCACCGACATCCAATCAGCTAATCAGACCATCCCTTCCCTACGCTGCAAGATTTGAGTAAACACGGGGGCCCAGGCATACCACTTTGAGAACCCTTAGGGATCGGGACAAATGTGAGGCCCGGCGACATTTACAAAAGGTGGCACTGTGAAAAGGGGGGGGGGGATGTGGTGTGTGATCTGTGAATAGTTTGTGTGTCAACGCTCCTTTGTCCTCCTCCAGAGTAACTTGCATCTGCATATGTGTGCACGTTTGTTTGCCTTTCTGTATGTTACGGTTTCTCTTAGTATGTTTTATATTTTTCATATTTATCTGTGTGTGTGTGTGTGTCTTCAAGAATCTGTAAACTGATCTCTCTCTCTCTCTCTCTCTCTCTCTCTCTCTCTCTCTCTCTCTCTCTCTCTCTCTCTCTCTCTCTCTCTCTCTCTCTCTCTCTCTCTGTGTCTTTTTTTAAATCTCTCTCTGTGTTCATTGTGTGTGTGTGTGGGGGGATGGGGGAGGGGGAAGATCTATAAATCTGTCTACCTCTTTATCCGTGGTCGCCGTGTGTGCGTGTCTGTGCGTATGTACAGAAACCCTCTCTCTCTCTCTCCCTCTCTCTCTCTCTTTCTCTCTCTCTCTCTCTCTCTCTCTGTTTTCATTATGTGTGTTTTTGTTGGAGTCTATAAATCTGTCTACCTCTTTATCCGTGGTCTCCGTGTGTGTGTGTGTGTGTGTGTGTACAGAACCCCCCCCCCCCACCCACCCCCTCCCCGATCTCGCTGTGTGTATGTGTGTGCAGGAATCTGTAAGTCTGTCTCTGTTTCTCTACCCGTGTTCGCACTGCGTATGTCTATTTATTTACTCGTGTTCACTCTGTGTTAACTATTGTTCCACAATCTAGGGTAACCGCTCCATGCCAATCATTAAGTGGCTGTACTCACTCTAACACCCGGCTGTAGGTTTCATTCATGGTAAACATTACAATGACAGTGCTAACGTATATAAACCTTCTGGTGATTTACATTCCGCTGTTGAGCATGAACAACTCTCTTGTTGTTGTTGTTGTTGTTGTTGTTGTTGTTGTTGTTGTTGTTGTTGTTGTTGTTGTTTTTCTTCTTCTTCTTCTTCTTCTTCTTCTTCTTCTTCTTCTTCTTCTTCTTCTTCTTCTTCTTCTTCTTCTTCTTCTTCTTCTTCTTCTTCTTCTTCTTCTTGTTTCTCTTCCTCTTCATCTCCTCCTCCTCCTCCTCCTCTTCCTCTCCCAATGAAACATAGGCCCTTAACAAACTCTCGTCAATTTCTTCTTTCCTTTTTTTTCATCTGCAGCACCTCTACCCGTCTACCCCGTATGATTTATTCGTCTGTAATTCTCGTCTCCATTGCTATAATTACCAACATAATCATTTGTTTTTTTATTAGTCTTTTCTCACATTTCTCATGCTTTTGTAATGTGGATATTGTTGTTGTTGTTGCTCATGTTTAGGAATGACCTAATAAGGGTTGTATGAATAAAATAAGTAGTGTGTGTTTTACTGCATGTTTGTAGGAGTATGTGAGGCAGTGTGTGTGTGTGTGTGTGTGTGTGTGTGTGTGTGTGTGTGAGAGAGAGAGAGAGAGAGAGAGAGAGAGAGAGAGGTTCATACCTGTCGTATGTTTCTGTATGTTTGTCCGAGAGAAGTGGGTATAATAGCCTGTTGTCGCGTGCGTATGTGCGTGTGGCTGTGTGCGTATGGGTCTATGCGCGCGTGTGTGTAAAGTTTACTTTTTCTGTAACTATTATTATCATGCCATGAAAACACGTGAAAGCGAGAATAAATTCAACGACAGAAACGAAGTCAATCACTGTGGTATGGTTGTAGTGTATGTGGTATGGTTGTAGTGTAAGTCGCCAGGCATCGATTGGTTGGTGGGTCAGCACCTAATTATACTGCTGGCTCCCAATCTTTATCCTTTCTTCATCCTCCTCCCCCCCCTTACCCCCCCCCCCCCCCACACCCTCGCGAAATGATTTTCTTCCATTGAGATTCGCGTGTGGTTGATTCAATGTTATAATTATTTTAATCAAATACTAACAGTAGATTGTAATCATCATTACCATTATCATCATTGTTGTCGTCATCATCAGTAGCTTACAATGGACGCACTTGTGGGTTTCTTAAAGAAGATATAGGGAGATGAATCCTCAGATCCTAATAGCCAACTGTATAAGAAACTTGAAATGGCTCAATAAGACTTTCTAGGGGTATAGACTAATTATAAAGAGACGTTTCCTAACAGAGGCTAATAGAGCACTGGAAATTTACCGAACTTCCGAGAGGATAGCACTCACTCTTTGTAAACCGAAAGTCCGTGTGGTTATCCAGCTGACAATCAGCTCCATAGTAATGCTGTCCGTTGACAAGTATTATCAATGAGAATACACATGAAAAGACTCAAACACCAAATAACAAGTAAATAATAAACTCTTAAATACAACCGATAACATTATATTGGGATAACCTGGGGGAAGGTGTCAGAATCTCGAATGTCTCCAACCGAGATGCAGGAACATCGTTACGCCCGCCAGGCAAATAGTCCCCAACCGGGATGCAGTAACATCGTTACGCCCGCCAGGCGAGTATTAGTTACCTGCCCGCAGGTTGCTGGCTGACGCGATAGCCAGCGGTCAGGCAAGGACAAAGCAAGACGCACGCAGTCCTCGTGAAGCCAATCCACAGAGGGCAAGTGCTTTGCGAGAAACAGACAGACAGCTTGGGTACTCGGACCAGACAGGACGTGTGGGTAGAGAAAGGCTTTGTGTATTTCTATGCCAATATATGTATTCTTATGTATTTCTATACCAATGTATATAACAACAGAAAGGTCGATTCTGACATGGTTAAAATATTAACCCGGTATGTATATAGAGAGTATACATGAAAGATGAGATCTTTCATGAAGAAGCCCCGGGGGAGCGTGTCAGAATCTCGAATGTCTCCAACCGAGATGCAGGAACATCGTTACGCCCGCCAGGCAAATAGTCCCCAACCGGGATGCAGTAACATCGTTACGCCCGCCAGGCGAGTATTAGTTACCTGCCCGCAGGTTGCTGGCTGACGCGATAGCCAGCGGTCAGGCAAGGACAAAGCAAGACGCACGCAGTCCTCGTGAAGCAATCCACAGAGGGCAAGTGCTTTGCGAGAAACAGACAGACAGCTTGGGTACTCGGACCAGACAGGACGTGTGGGTAGAGAAAGGCTTTGTGTATTTCTATGCCAATATATGTATTCTTATGTATTTCTATACCAATGTATATAACAACAGAAAGGTCGATTCTGACATGGTTAAAATATTAACCCGGTATGTATATAGAGAGTATACATGAAAGATGAGATCTTTCATGAAGAAGCCCCGGGGGAGCGTGTCAGAATCTCGAATGTCTCCAACCGAGATGCAGGAACGTCGTTACGCCCGCCAGGCAAATAGTCCCCAACCGGGATGCAGTAACATCGTTACGCCCGCCAGGCGAGTATTAGTTACCTGCCCGCAGGTTGCTGGCTGACGCGATAGCCAGCGGTCAGGCAAGGACAAAGCAAGATGCACGCAGTCCTCGTGAAGCCAATCCACAGAGGGCAAGCGCTTTGCGAGAAACAGACAGACAGCTTGGGTACTCGGACCAGACAGGACGTGTGAGTAGAGAAAGGCTTTGTGTAGTTATGTGCCCGAAAGTCGAGTGCTTGTACATCTTGTGAGATAGACTGTAAAGCTGTGGGTTGTCTGTAAGTGTATTGATGTATTGTATATGTATTGTAATGATCATCACATGCCAAACTAGATCGTATTGCATGTGACTTGTAAATAAATCCCTTGAACTTCGTGTCGTTGTGTCTCAAGTCCAATCATGTTGTACTTGTACTTGTCTCACATGTGTTAGGTATAACGAGCCAGGTGTAAGACCCTGACAGAAGGGGAAAGTGTGTGTATGCTCATGTGACATGGCATAATAATACACAACCACAATAAAAAGGACAATATCTCAATAAAAATATGTCAACAATATCTAATTAGTTAAGTAATAGTCCAGATGTTGACTTGATGAAGGAATTAAATCAACACCTTCCTAGATCCATTGAGATGCTACAGGCTTTCTGGATAACATCAGATGGTATCTCCAAGTTCATAAGTCCTGCTAAAATTACAAACTTAGGATGTTTCAATCTCTAACATACACTGGTAAAAGTCCATGTTTTAAAACACACGAGGTGAATATTCATTCCTAAACTTCAGGGATGAAAGGTCATTCCTAAAATTCACCGGGGGATGTCCATTGTTTAAACTACACAGATAAATGCCCATTGTTTACATGGTACAGATAAATGTCCATTCCTATGTAGGAGTCAGAAATGGAAATATTGGGTTCAAAATCCTGCGGGTGTTGGCACGGGGAATCCATGGAGTAGTATTAAAAGAGGCGTAGCACCATTTATCATGCTGGGGATGATGTTCGGACAATGGAGAGGCCAACGATTATTAAGGGAGAACCACTCTTCCCGCATTAGACAGGCATTCTCCTCCTCCTGCCTTGAGGACTATAACCCTCCTGTTACCATTCTTCATTATTTATGAAAATACCTTATTTTCAGCCAAACAAAGGCCTATTCAGCCCAATGAAGAAACCACTGTTCCCAAAAAACCATCATGAATTAAACTATACAACACCGCAACAGCCGAACTGGCCGACACGTCTTGTTCTGTCAAATCATTTCTGGTGACTGCGCCTCGACAATACAACTTTTTGCCGGTAATTCTCCTTGACAATGTAGGCAAACATCTTATGGGATTGGCTCCCTCCGCCATCTCTCTGTCTCGCCTATGATCAAACGCTAGGTGTTCAGTTCCACCGCTATTCTTAGCTGTTGTTTACAACTCCGGTCGTTGCCAATTTTCTAAAAGGGAAAGGGGCGAGGAGGATTATTGTCTCCGTTAATAATCAGGGAATGCCCTAGTGTTAACTCAGTGAACTTTGAAACAATTATTCCTCTCTATTCGGAAGGGGGATGATTGGCGCTTGACATTATAAATAGAAATGTCACAGTACATATCGACCTGTGAGGAAAAAATGTAAGAAAAATCAATCAATTTCAGCATCATCGATATGAATAATAGCACGACTGTCACCATCTAAATTCGGTGCTCATAAAACAACCTTTACAAGTTTGTTGCGAGAATTTACACAATGTTTAATTTTTGTTGTTATACGTTGCAGTCTGTATACGCCAGCTCCGTGTCGAAGAGCTTGTGGACACGGTTCGTAATCCCGTATACCCGCGTTCGAAAAACAGCTGCAAGCGATTTGGCAGCAGACCGCGTTGCTTTGGTTTTTGCGTTGGTATCGGTGCCGGTCGTTCAGAAAACAATGGCAAACTACTGAATGTAAACTTGACAAGAGATCACAGCGGCAGAAATGCCGGTGTTGACTGCAATGTCCTGTAAAAAGGATATGCCCCAAAAAGTTCTGTATACAAGCATTTATTTCTGTTTTCTAGCTCGTGTTGGAGTTTAGTGTGTGTGTGTGTGTGTGTGTGTGCGTGCGTGCGTGTGAGTGGTATGTGCGTATGTGTGTGTGTGTGTGTGTGTGTGTGTGTGTGTGTTTTAGTCCCCGAAGACGACCGTTGTGATGGACACATTCGATTTATTTACACGTGTTTATATCGTAGAGCCATGAACTCTTTTGAACTTTTGTTATGTTGTTCCGATGCTTTAATACACAGGCGACAAACACACGGACTTATAACACAACACCCTCGCAAGCTCTCTCTCTCTCTCTCTCTCTCTCTCTCTCTCTCTCTCTCTCTCTCTCTCTCTCTCTCTCTCTCTCTCTCTCACACGCGCACACACACACACACATATCTTGTGGATGTAACCGATACCCAACCGTATCACGCGTTGAAACAGTGCCTGTAGCAACTCTAACGTTTCACACAGACCCAGAGAGCAAGAATGCTGCCAGAAGCTGGGAGCAAGCACGGCTGCCAGACATAGTCACGCCCAATGTAATACTAAATATTGTGTAAAACTGCGTCTGTCTGACGTCTCCACCCTATAGGCGAGGTGGCTAGACTACCTGACGTCAGGCACAGTTCGTGCATCTAGTTGTCATTTGGAAGCTCAAATCTGCCTCTACGAGGTGAAGAGAAAGTGTGGAGACGCCGCGATGACCTCTCCAGGCTGCGTAGATGGGGGAAGCTCATCTGTTTGTGGGTAGTGCTTAGGATAATAGGAATCGGCTGATCGCGGAAGACCTGGTCCAGAATAGTGCTGTAGACAGTCGAAGGCTACAGTCGTAGGCTACAGTCACAGGCTACATTCGCTACAGTCACAGGCTACAGTCGCAGGCTACAATCACGGGCTCGGCTTGAACCGGAGTCCTTTCTTCGGTCCACTTTCAGGGAAGAACGTCATACATAGTTGTGCACCACAGAGGTCAGCGTGTCCCACTTCGCCATGTATTTCTGTCAGGATTGTTTCCCCCCTCTGTTCGCCCGTGGTATGTTTCCTTTGCTATCAATTTTGCCAAGATATCGGCTTTACGGCCTACCTACTCGTGGGGATTTTTCATTGCGTGGGATTTTTAACGTGCAAACATTGCACACGGCTCTTTTTTGTTCAACCTTTATCCGTGAAGGCTAAGCATCCGAGTTATTACCCAGGAGATCAGGTGTATGATAGTTAGTTAGTTGGTTAGTTAGTTATCTAGTCGCGGTTCCAACTTCACAGCAATGGTTCATCCCCATTATGCTCCGTTCCTGTGCCAGTGAATATCACTCAAAACACTCCCCACTACCCAATGTGAAAAGTGGAAAAGACAGGAGTCTCGACAAACAAATGCCGGCGCCAGAATGTCAACACAATAGTCCCCCACGAAACATTCTGATGAAATCGGCAGTCATTTTCCCATCTGGATGTTTCCTAGATGTTCACCCACACAGTCCACGAAAATACAGTTCATCGTCGATGGCAGTGGCAGTCAACCAGAAGCCCAGCAGCCACGCATTTCTGCATAAGGCAAAAACTGGTCAACTCTGGGACATAGCCATCTGCCATCGCTTCGAACATGCAGTCACATTCCAAAAAACCTCGGGCAGATTCAAAAGCATTTCACACGAAACCCACAGCTCACAGTGTCGCGCCACGCACTCACTCAGTAGCAGGGCGACGGAACCATCAAGCCTCCTTAGTCGCCTCTTACGACATGCGTGGTAGGCTACAGTGTTGCTATTCTTTGCTTCCCTTATGGGCCCCGGCAACACACGGGAGAGGTGTATGATATCATTAGATAGCAGCCTGGGCGGAGATCCATCTCCGCACCTTCTGAATGTTAGATAGGTGCGGTCACCACCCAGCCATGCTGTTCAAGTTAAGGATTGATGTGCAGCAATAGACACACCCATGCCATGTCTCCGGGCCAAACATCATCCCATGGTTCCTCATGTCCGTGTCCTTGACTCCCTGATCTCATGTTACTGAAGCCACCAATCTGGTGACAAGCTGTCGTGTGCTGCCTGATATCACCATGATAGATCAATTAAAGACATACCTGTTTAAGTTAATGGCTGCAGTGGATGTCTTGATGCCATTCCCATCATTGACATGGATGGAGTTGTGATTCTGAAAGTTGCAGATCAAATGGCACCAGATGCACCACCGCGGACTACATTTCTATCTGTTTTTGGAGTCGTGACAGAACAAGCCAGCAAATGGACATGGTATCCAATCAGCAGATCATCAACTATTACGACAGATATTAGACCGTTCAAGTAAATAACCAACCCTTATTACTGCATTTCACTGCTGACAGAAATGCCAACACAGGTCTTATTTTGCAGTTGGAAAATTCTCTTGAGGATGCATTGAAGGACATAAGCAAAGTTGTTAGTATGATGTAATATGTCTGAAATTGTTGGCCAATCATTTCATTTGACTATTTGTAACCACTAGTGTAAGGAGTGCTTCTCAATAGATGTTTTCATGTGTAGGCTATAGTTTAACAACTGAGTGTGAAAGATACTTGTAATTTTCCATGTGGGGTGAAGCTGAGTTTTTAAGTTATTTGAATTTGCAAATGCATTAAATAATACCTTTCAATAAATAATTATGGTTCTTTCGCCTTGCTGCTCAGTTGAGTGCGTGGAGCGACACTATGAGCTGTGAATTTCACGTTTAGTGCTTTTACATCTGTCCGCGGTTGTTGTAGCGCGAACTGCATGTCCGCAAAAATGGCGGCCGGCTGGTCCCTGAACTAACTGGGTTGCCTTGTGCAGTAATACATGGCTGCTGGTTTTCTAGTGACCGCCGCTTCCATCGACGAAGATGAACTGCATTTTTCATGGCGTACTTTTCTGCTGGCATTCTGGCAGTGGCATTATGCGTAGTCTACTTGTGTAGGCTGTTGGTTTGTCGAGACTCCTGTCTGTTCCACTTTTCACATGGGGCAGTGAGGAGCATTTTGTGTGGTTTTCACTGGCACTCAACGTTACGTAACATATTGTGAGAACAAGACTTTCATTGCAGCAGTGACTTAATAAAAGAAACCAAACAGCATGGACTGACACACAGATTTGAGTCAGTCTACAGCCCACCATCGACCCAGCCTGACAAAGTGCCTAGCTACACCCCACGACCGGCCCACTCTACACCCCACGACCGGCCCACTCTACACCCCACGACCGGCCCACTCTACACCCCACGACCGACCCAGTCTACACCCCATGAATGACCCAGTCTAACCCCACGTCTGACCCAGTCTACACCCCATGAATGACACAGTCTAACCCCACGTCTGACCCAGTCTACACCCCATGAATGACCCAGTCTAACCCCACGTCTGACCCAGTCTACACCCCATGAATGACCCAGTCTAACCCCACGTCTGACCCAGTCTACACCCCATGAATGACCCAGTCTAACCCCACGTCCGACCGTCTACACCCTACGTCCGACCCAGTCTACACCCCACGACTGACACAGTCTAACCCGACGCCCAGCCAAGTCTACACCCCACGACCAACCCAGTCTACACCCCACGACCGACCCAGTCTACACCCCATGAATGACCCAGTCTAACCCCACGTCTGACCCAGTCTACACCCCATGAATGACCCAGTCTAACCCCACGTCCGACCGTCTACACCCCACGACCAACCCAGTCTACACCCCACGACCGACCCAGTGTAACCCTACGTCCGACCCAGTTTAACCCCACGTCCGACCCAGCCTGATAAAGAGACTAGTCTACACCCTACGACCGACCCAGTCTAAGGAGGAGCCTAGTCTACACCCTACCACTGACCCACCCAGCCTGACGAAGAGACTAACCTACACCCCACGACCCACTCTAACGAAGAGCCTAGCCTACACCCCACGACCCACCCCAACGAAGAGCCTAGCCTACACCCCACGACCCACCCCAACGAAGAGCCTAGCCTACACCCCACGACCCACCCCAACGAAGAGCCTAGCCTACACCCCACGACCCACCCCAACGAAGAGCCTAGCCTACACCCCACGACCCACCCCAACGAAGCGCCGAGTGTACACGGCCCCGACTCTCCGGCCCGCGACCTGCAGCCGTCTGCCCGCCGCCGCCATCTTGCCCCGACTAGAGCAAGGAGGAGCCCCCGCCAACGCTTGTGTTTCTGTTCCTGCTGGCGCTGATCGTTCGCCTCGCCGTCCTGTGTTTGTCCGACAATTCTTGTTGACGATAGAGCACAAACATGGTCTTGTGGTCATGAAACAGCACAGTGCTGTGTGTTAGAAGGTCAGGATCATTCACAATAATTTAAATTATTGCTGTCCGAGTTCGTGCTTTAGTTTAAGTTCTCCCAAGTTGGAGAAACTGAGGCAGGGAAACAAACTTTTGTGGCATTTCTTCTCAAGTTGCACTAGCTGCACACCAGGAAACGTTGTACGGTTAATTTATCAGTATTTAAGTGGTGTTATTTAGTTGAATATTGTGTGATTAGTCAAATAATCTGGCGTGTGTAACGTAAACAGTGTTTTAGGCTAGGCAGTTTGAACAGTTCAGCCGCGGTGAGCCAACAAGGAGACATGGAGTTGTGGTTTGTGTTGTAGAGTAAATCATGGCTCTAACTTGTCGGCGCTTCTCTCTCCTCTTCTTGTAGTCTTCAACCTACAGCTAGGCTCTTGGCTTGTCTAGTCCGCCGGGACCACATATAGGAGGAATGTCTGTGGGTTTGTTGCTGTTACCTACACAGACAAGATAAGTTGAGGAGGACCTGTCACTTGTGGGAGGACGGCAACAAACACACATCGTGGTCTGACAGAATGAAGGTTGACCGAGAGAACACATGCACGGCATGATCTCTCAATGTTCTTCTAGTTTGTGTTTTATTAGAATGTGCCAGCATACATATAGTTTATTCATTCGTTCTCACTTCAAATGGCAGTGGTATTCTCTTTGTGTGGGTTGCTGTAAGGAGTGTATGCCTGAGACCGTGTGTTAGTGTGTGTCTAGTTGGATGTGTAGTGTCTACATGAGTGTACAAACCTTCAAAGGTGGGCTATTGATTTCCTGTGTCATTGTGTCAGTTGTTGGAGAAGGTGTGCAAAAATAAACCTGCTGGTTTTCCCCCCAGTGTGTTTTCCCAGGGAGTCATGGTTTAGTCATAGGTTTCCCCCCCAGCCTCCT
This sequence comes from Cepaea hortensis, assembly GCA_963921405.1. Classification (NCBI taxonomy): domain Eukaryota; kingdom Metazoa; phylum Mollusca; class Gastropoda; order Stylommatophora; family Helicidae; genus Cepaea; species Cepaea hortensis. Next base: position 99,800,849 of record OY992891.1, read on the forward strand.
GCCTGGCTGGTCAGTGTGTGCCTGTCTGTACAAGTTCAAGTCCGGCCATGGTGGGTGAGTGTACCCGGCAGGTGTGAGTGTACCCGGCAGGTGTGAGTGTTTCATCATGGAGACTGCTCTTGTTATCATTGTGTGTTAGGTCAGTGAAGGGGCAATATATGTGGAGAGGTCACTTCCTGGTCTACACTATATAATTTCTGGTCGTGTGAGGTACATGTCTACACTATATAATTTCTGGTCGTGTGAGGTACATGTCTACACTGTATAGTTTCTGGTTGTGTGAGGTACATGTCTACACTGTATAGTTTCTGGTTGTGTGAGGTACATGTCTACACTATATAATTTCTGGTCGTGTGAGGTACATGTCTACACTGTATAGTTTCTGGTTGTGTGAGGTACATGTCTACACTGTATAGTTTCTGGTCGTGTGAGGTACATGTCTACACTATATAATTTCTGGTCGTGTGAGGTACATGTCTACACTATATAATTTCTGGTCGTGTGAGGTACATGTCTACACTGTATAGTTTCTGGTTGTGTGAGGTACATGTCTACACTGTATAGTTTCTGGTTGTGTGAGGTACATGTCTACACTATATAATTTCTGGTCGTGTGAGGTACATGTCTACACTGTATAGTTTCTGGTTGTGTGAGGTACATGTCTACACTATATAGTTTCTGGTCGTGTGAGGTACATGTCTACACTATATAATTTCTGGTTGTGTGAGGTACATGTCTACACTATATAATTTCTGGTCGTGTGAGGTACATGTCTACACTGTATAGTTTCTGGTTGTGTGAGGTACATGTCTACACTGTATAGTTTCTGGTTGTGTGAGGTACATGTCTACACTGTATAGTTTCTGGTTGTGTGAGGTACATGTCTACACTGTATAGTTTCTGGTTGTGTGAGGTACAGGTCTACACTGTATAGTTTCTGGTTGTGTGAGGTACAGGTCTACACTATAGTTTCTGGTTGTGTGAGGTACAGGTCTACACTATAGTTTCTGGTTGTGTGAGGTGCAGAAAGCTACCTCCATGGTAGTGCTATAACAGTCCAGCAATTGATGTGGCCATTCTGGGGTTGGTTCCATTTCCCTCCAGCAGTTTGACCTCTAATAAATGAGTAGACTTCTGTCTGTGGTGAAGAGAGTGAATGTAAATTGTATTTCACTAGGTATGTTTGCTTCTACGGTTCTTCTTCCTGTTATTGGTACATTTGGCACCACACTCAATCTGTCGTTGATTTAGTGAAATTAGTATTTATTATTTCTGTGGTCGTTATACTACAGTGTTGTTATATGTCGACTTTATCATCTCTAGCCTTACTTCGTCATCTCTTGCTTTCTGATTGTGGCTGTTTTAACATTACTATATAACTCACTGCTGTTATCTCAAAGTATAAATCTTTCAATTTGAGGTATAGTTAATCCATCCTAATTTCTTATATGTAACATATTGAGGCTTAGTTTATTCAGCCAAATATAATATATGTAACATATTGAGGCTTAGTTTATTCAGCCAAATATAATATATGTAACATATTGAGGCCCATTGTACTCAGCCAAATATAATATATGTAACATATTGAGGCCTTGTGTATTCAGCCAAATATAATATATGTAACATATTGAGGCCCATTGTATTCAGCCAAATATAATATATGTAACATATTGAGGCCCATTGTATTCAGCCAAATATAATATATGTAACATATTGAGGCTTAGTTTATTCAGTCAAATATAATATATGTAACATATTGAGGCTTAGTTTATTCAGCCAAATATAATATATGTAACATATTGAGGCCCATTGTACTCAGCCAAATATAATATATGTAACATATTGAGGCCTTGTGTATTCAGCCAAATATAATATATGTAACATATTGAGGCCCATTGTATTCAGCCAAATATAATATATGTAACATATTGAGGCCCATTGTATTCAGCCAAATATAATATATGTAACATATTGAGGCTTAGTTTATTCAGCCAAATATAATATATGTAACATATTGAGGCTTAGTTTATTCAGCCAAATATAATATATGTAACATATTGAGGCAAAGTTTATAAGTACTTGTGTAACTGTGACAAGATGTTGTGCTGTCCTACAAGTGGATTGTTTCTCTTAATTAGATTGCTGTTGTAGTCGATGGTGGACCTTAGTTCGAATATTGATCTCAGTCCCCCAGCCTAGAACATGTACTTGGCTTAGAAATATGACCAGGGCTGGACCAGTAGCTACTTGGTGTGTGTTTGTGAACAGTTAATTGTCTGGAAGAGTTTACATGAGACCAAAGAGTTGATGATACAGAATTCTTGAGTGGGATCAGTGTCGGAACCATCTGATTGTAGGCTGGGACACTTTCTGTGGATCCATTTGGCTGTAGCTGGTCTCAGAGAGTGAATTAAGTGAATCGGTAACACCAGAAGTCACTAACGCGAACTGGGGAACGCACAAGATGGCAGGTAGTGTAACATCTGTTGTTCAGTGTTTGTGTTGTTATTTCACATCTTGTGTGGTTTGTTCTGTTGAATGTCTGTTGTATATATTGTCTCATGGCTGATGGTGTTGTTGTTGTCTCATGGCTGACGGTGTTGTCTCATGGCTGATGGTGTTGTCTCATGGCTGATGGTGGTGGTGGTGTTGTCTCATGGCTGATGAGGTTGTTGTTGCCTATACCTCACAACAATGCAGTCTGGACTAGACAGTGTGCTCAACATGCTGTACAGTGTCCTCTGTACTGTCTATACTCGCTACAGTTAGCAATCACAACGGGTTGGTCTAGGTTTAATCTCATGTAGGCTAATGTTTCAGATAAATATGCAACGTTAAACATGGCAGTTGAACAGCTGTTAGGTTAAGCCTCAGGACACTGGGATTCGAACCCATCACCCCTGAAAAGAAACAAGTGTATGTGAACTTATGACCAGTTAAACATGTCCTACCAGTACCTGCCAGTTATCTGTGAATGTACTTCATGTTAATGTCAGAAGTTCCCGGGCCAGGGTTGACAAATCCAGGACACCGGTCGCCATGGAGCCTGGTAATTTCCACCTCACATCTGAATTTTCAATAGTTTTCTTATTCCTTGTTTGCAACAACAATCCAGAATAATATGCTGACTCCCGAGAAAAAGGAGCTGGCTCCTGAATTATGTCCATATTTTGTTTGACCTGTGCCTCTAGGGTTCCCCTGACCATCTTGATAGTCGATAGTTTGTCAAATGGAGTTTTACCTCCATAGCACAAAGCCTGGGCTGAATTTAGAGACCATGTGTTGCCTATGCAGGATGTTCCCTCTCTAGGCCTGCCTAGTTTACTCCAGAGGAAAGGTAACACCACTATATCTGGAACAAGACAAGCTGCAGAAGCTGTCGGATCAGCAAAGCTGTACTCTGTCCGCCAATCCTAGACTAGTTACTGACTATGGCTTAGGGCCTGGTCTGCCCTGCCATGACATGTCTTTAGATTGCATTTCCTCACACTTGGGTAAGGCTTGTACCCTTCCAATTACGCTCCTCCACCCAAATCCGTTGGTACAATGTGGGGTTTTGGGTTTGGTGAGCACCACCCAACATTCGGTGTTAACAGAAAGCAGGTAGTACCATGTACTGTCATACGGTAGTTGTGTTATATCTACGGCCTGACTGATATACATACAGTGCAAACCGCTTAAGACGATCTCGGATGTGGCGAATTTCTGTTATGAAGATCAATATTGTACTGTACATTGTTAATGCATTACTATGTACTTGAACTTATAAGAGGAATTTCCAAAAGAATAACTATAATATATATATATATATATATATATATATATATATATATATATATATATATATATATATATATATATATATATATATATATATATATTTGTCCGCATATCCTTTACAGGACATCGCTGTCAACATCAGCATGTTTCAGCTGATTGTTGATTTCTTGGCAAGATTATGCTGAGTAGTTTGCCATTGCTTTCTAAGCAACCGGCTCACATACCCCATAAGTCACCAATGCTGCGAGAACCGCTACTGATTCTCGCGCACGTTACGTTCCTCACGTGGATATACAGTATTACGGAGAAAGTCCCTAACTCTTAGGCCTAGAAAGAAAGAGAGAGAGAGTATGTATCCCTGCTTCATTCTGGTAATCCAGGGGCTGACTGTGTGTGTGTGGAGAGAGAGAATGTATCCCTGCCTCATTCTGGCAAACCAGAGGCTGACTGTGAGGCTGGAAGCTGGCCACACGTGATGACCTAGTTCAGTGAACAGTTGTGTGTATAATGTCCAGGAGCAGTACATCACAGCCTGGTCATGACACTAGCCATTGTTTCTGGATGACGTGAGGTGCTGTCTTCCATTTGTCATCATGAATATGCACTCTGGTGCTATTGTTTTGTCTAGCATTGTTTCTGCTGATTGCTTAATTGCCCAGTGGGGACACAACCTCCCTGGGGGGCCTGGTGACTGGTTCATGCTAAAGCTGACATATTTACTATGTGGGTGTCCTTTGTTTCACACCCTGACCTGAGCCACACCTTTCTTGTTTTGTATCTGGATTTTATTGTACATGTGGGTTTTGTTGTACATGTGCTTTGTTTTTGTACATGGGAGTTGTTGTCAGTTATGTTGTTATACATGTGAGTTTTGTTGTCTATTATGTTGTTATACATGTGAGTTTTGTTGCCGGTTATGTCTGTTTTCTTGTTATACATGTGTTTTATTGTCTGTTATGTTGTTATACATGTGAGCTATGTTATACATGTGAGTTTTGTTGTTGTACATGTGGGCTTTGTTGTTGTATGTTGGTTTTGTTGCACACATGTATTGTTATTGGCATGTCATTAACGGAGGGACTTTCTGCCACATTAGGCATATGACATTATTATGTATGTCTGATTAAGTGTGGAATTATTCGGGTGTCAGTTGTGGGTGTTGTAGTGTTGGTTTTACGTGACTAGGGTATCATGTTGTGACGTGAGTCAGTGTGGTAAGCATCCATGTGTATTGTGTTGTGACGTGAGTCAGTGTGGCAAGCATCCGTGTGTATGGTGTTGTGACGTGAGTCAGTGTGGCAAGCATCCATGTGTATTGTGTTGTGACGTGAGTCAGTGTGGCAAGCATCCATGTGTATAGTGTTCCACTAACACTCCACTAGTGTCTGAGTCATGGCGTCTGCAGTGAAGAGTCTGCCGCGGTAATAGAAGAGACGATGCAGCTGATATACACTGTCAGTGCCAGCAGTTGCATTTACACGTCGACCTCTCGTCCTGTAAGCAGTGGCACACTGCTGAACGCAACATTCCCTACACAATCAACCCGGGGCTGATGGCGACGTCCTGCACAGAACAGACGTCATATTATGTGTGGTCACACCAGTGGCCGCCAATGGTTAGAGCTGATGACATTCTTAGTTCCAGGCTGGCCCCACCGGCTCTGTGTTGGGTAATACGTCAGCACAATGGAGCCGACCAGCCGGAACACTTCTCTGTTGTGACAGAACAAGGGCGACATTCTCCAGCATTGTGCCTGCCTGCCACACAAGGCCATCGTCCCGAGGCAGTCCCGAGTCGTTGTACACAGTTAAGTCTACCCTCAACACTGTGTCAGTAGTGCGTGTGTGTGTATTCAGGTGTGCATACAGTAGGCTCGTCGCCAAGGCCCAGCAACTCATACCTTCCTAGTGTGCTCAGCGCGAGCACGAAGCACAAGGACACGATTCAGTACTGCTGGGATCTCCTCGGCCAGCCGATACAGGAGATTCAGTCCATTATTGCTAGCCTCTCAATGACAATGTCTGACTTTAACCCCACCTCTCCTAGACATGTATGAAGATGAACTCTATCTCATCTAGTTGTTACATCTCTCTCCCAGTTACATGTTAACATGAAGTCACTCAGTGTGTGATAATTGTGCCCTAGGCTACAGCCGTGTCCGGACCTCAGCAAGTGACCCATGTTTTGTAGTTGTTTTAATGTAGTTGTATCAGTGTCTTTGTGTTGTTTAATGTGCTGACGGAGGTTGATTGTTTTGGCCGGACCGTCCACTGTGTCACTTGTGATTGTGTTCTCGTAAAGCTGACAGGTTGCACATGTCGTGCTGGTTGATCGACCCTGTTGACAGACCACGGACAATGACGATGCCAGGGGCGGCCACCAGTCTGGGTGATCTGCTAGCATATTTAACCCACACGGCGAGTGTTGTCCACCAGATGATGATGATGGCATGGCTGCCACACACGTGGATGCAAGTTTGAGAGCGGTCAGGTCAGGAGGAGTGCAGGGTGGCTGCTTATGTCACATGTCCCGCCTTCGCCTCCCACACACACACAGTCGTTGTGCCAGGTTGGGGAATCGTCATGCCCAAGGGACTGATGGGTCTGTGAGCCACGATGGCATTGGGTTGGTGTGAGCTACACATTCATCGGGGTTGATAGGAGTTTATAGAGGCCACAGGAGCGTAGTAGGCAGTAGAAGACGTCATAGACAGGAGAAATATTGCATGCCACGATACCACCACGGCACAGCCAGATACCCGACTGAAGGAACAAAGTGCTTCCTTGTACGACCTGCTAACTTCCCACTTCTGTCTAGTGTCTTCTATTGGCGCTCATCAATACCTGCTGTCTCCCGTACCTGTCGATTCGTGGTGTGTTAAGAGAAAACACACCAGTCCGCGCCTGAGATTACAGATAGGTGAAGGAACACCTGTATCACACACGGGGTCAGCGACTGGGGGTGTGAATATCCCCGGCCTTTTACCTTGTTCTCTCCGTGCCTTTGTTACCGCCAGGTCTGCAGTCGACTGCGCCTGGTCTCTCCCTGCCCGCCTGCCTGATCTCTGTGGTTGTGTAACCTGGTTCCCACGCACAAACCAGGCTAATCAGGCCTGCGACTTAAGCGTCTCTCCTCTCTCTCTTCCCTCCCCACACTCTTTCACTCTTCCTCCCCCCTCTCTCTCCCTCTCTCTGTGTTAGCTTGGACGAATGTGGAAAAAAATCAACTTGGGTCTCAACCGTGGCTTCTTGCACAGTGCACTGTGTTTGTGCATTCTCTCCCAGACACACTAGCTGTTATAGTGTATGGACTCCCAGTGTGGCGTGTCGTGCCAGTCTTGCCCATGTTGCCACGTTTTTCACTTTACTGGTCCATGTCTCTTCATGTTTATCCAAGTTGTCTTTTACTAAACCGTTGAGTCCCCGGATTGTTCTTGTGGTGAGTCTCTGTGGCGAAATGGTCAAGCCGTTTGACTCGGGCTCCGAAGGTTGTGGGCTCGATTCCAGGCCGCGTCCTTCTATTCACGAGTGAAATTTTTCGGAGACTCCTGTGGGTCGTCGCTAGAGCTACGGAGTTCGTGCTTTGTGCGACGCTTTCCGCGCTGCAGAAAGAGACCCAGCCATATGGGATAAAACCCGGTGCAATGAAGTCGACCCTGTCGACATTTAAGCGACTTTTTTTTATTGTTCTTGTTCTTCTTGGTCACAGTGTAATGCTGAACATGTTCTTGGTCACATGAAGTGCCTTATTGAGAACTGCTGCATTGTCTGGCGGTCAGGGCATGTCCGGGCAGCCCACCCTTGTCGCCGGCTGTTGAAGACGAGCACGTATGGGAATGTCGCGAGTGCTGTCATGTTGGTTCTCGAAACAAACAACTCTGTTGACAAGAAACATCATGTGGGAGCCGTGCCGACCGGCTCCGGCCGCCGCTAACTGAACTACTCGACTACAGCTTTTGACTGAGAGCTGTTTTCTATTTGTGGCTGCAGGAATTCCATGATGTCACGCTCTCTGCCCTGCCCTGTCCGATCTGTTTGAAGTGGATCGGTGTGTGTGAGTCACGTGCGCTCGTTTCATCTTACTTGGGGGATAGATTTGTGTGGAAGCGGGAGGGTGTTAATGAACTGCTCATATGCGTCGTTTCTCGTCATTTTATAACTCCTGTAAGTACAGGTATGTGCGCTTCATATTATTCTTCCTCCTCTCTCTCTCTCTCTCTCTCTTTCTCTCTCTCTCTCTCTCTCTCTCTCTCTCTCTCTCTCTCGTCTTCACCGTCAAAACATTATCCGTCATTTTCATCTGGACTATCGGAGTGCCACGGTGATGTGCATTTATCTAGTTATATGTAAACATTGCCGCGCCCATGCCTGTCGATTCGTGGACATTGTCACTGTGGGTCAGTAAGAGATGTAGTTGTGCGTTCCTTGGAGAGACGGCCGACGCGTTTCTAGATGAGAACCATTTTGTGGTGTTTACACGTTGGTGTTTGATTTTATTTGCTGACGAAGGCTTTTTGACGACAACGTCCATTCTGTCATGTGTGATTGCGTTGTTGTAAAGCTGAGGCTGTGAGCTGTCCGTGTTTGTGGAGGTTTATTCATGACATGTTGACCCTTGGTCTGCTGTAGCTGATCTGCCCGGGTTAGTGCCACCGCGGCACACAGAAGGCAGGGACGGGGGATATCTCTGGTCTCACACATGTCCATCAGTCTTTGTGTCCGGACACAGGAGCAGCACGACCTCAACCGCCACAGCTGGGGCGGAAGTGTTTGTTTGGTCTCGGTCGGCCTGGGATCGGCCAGTGTCCGCCAACTGGTGCAGAGTGTCGCACGTCAGCCTTGGGTCCTGGCTGTCATTGGCTGGTCCTGGCCCCACACCGGTGTCTGGGGGGTAGCTGGGGGGGGGGGGGCTTCTCCTCTACCCCCTCTATACACACGACTCACACACACGACACTAGAGGCTCAGGCTGGATGCCTGCGCTTTGGCGTTAGATACACATGGCATTTCCTGTTTGGCCCTCTGCCTTCCAGTTCTTTCTTTCTTTCTTTCTTTCTTTCTTTCTTTCTTTCTTATCTGTCTATCCACCCATCCATTGGAGAATTGGAAGCCTGCAAGGATTGGTTAAGTGGAATGAAAGATGATCATTGACAAAATACACAAACCCTGATTGTAGAGGAACATCTCTCAGCATGGCACATGATGATTGTGAATGTGGCTATGATCTTGGCACTTGTGTGCATACAATGTTTGAGAATCTACTTGGACTGTAATCTCACTGTGTACATATAGTGTGACTGTAATCTCACTGTGTACATGTAGTGTGACTGCAATCTCACTGTGTACATGTAGTGTGACTGTAATCTCACTGTGTACATGTAGTGTGACTGCAATCTCACTGTGTACATGTAGTGTGACTAATCTCACTGTGTACATATAGTGACTGTAATTTCACTGTGTACATGTAGTGACTGTAATCTCACTGTGTACATGTAGTGACTGTAATCTCACTGTGTACATATAGTGACTGTAATCTCACTGTGTACATGTAGTGTGACTGTAATCTCACTGTGTAATGTAGTGTGACTGTAATCTCACTGTGTACATGTAGTGTGACTGTAATCTCACTGTGTACATGTTCTGGGACTGTAATCTCACTGTGTACATGTAGTGTGACTGTAATCTCCCTGTGTACATGTACTGGGACTGTAATCTCACTGTGTACATGTAGTGTGACTGTAATCTCACTGTGTACATGTAGTGTGACTGTAATCTCACTGTGTACATGTACTGGGACTGTAATCTCCCTGTGTACATGTAGTGTGACTGTAATCTCACTGTGTACATGTACTGGGACTGTAATCTCACTGTGTACATGTAGTGACTGTAATCTCACTGTGTACATGTAGTGTGACTGTAATCTCACTGTGTACATATAGTGACTGTAATCTCACTGTGTACATATAGTGACTGTAATCTCACTGTGTACATATAGTGACTGTAATCTCACTGTGTACATATAGTGACTGTAATCTCACTGTGTACATGTAGTGACTGTAATCTCACTGTGTACATATAGTGACTGTAATCTCACTGTGTACATGTACTGGGACTGTAATCTCACTGTGTACATGTAGTGACTGTAATCTCACTGTGTACATATAGTGACTGTAATCTCACTGTGTACATGTAGTGTGACTGTAATCTCACTGTGTACATTAGTGGGACTGTAATCTCCCTGTGTACATGTAGTGTGACTGTAATCTCACTGTGTACATGTAGTGGGACTGTAATCTCACTGTGTACATGTTCTGGGACTGTAATCTCACTGTGTACATGTAGTGTGACTGTAATCTCACTGTGTACATGTTCTGGGACTGTAATCTCACTGTGTACATGTAGTGTGACTGTAATCTCACTGTGTACATGTAGTGTGACTGTAATCTCACTGTGTACATGTTCTGGGACTGTAATCTCACTGTGTACATGTAGTGGGACTGTAATCTCCCTGTGTACATGTACTGGGACTGTAATCTCACTGTGTACATGTAGTGGGACTGTAATCTCCCTGTGTACATGTACTGTGACTGTAATCTCACTGTGTACATGTAGTGGGACTGTAATCTCCCTGTGTACATGTACTGTGACTGTAATCTCACTGTGTACATGTAGTGTGACTGTAATCTCACTGTGTACATGTAGTGTGACTGTAATCTCACTGTGTACATGTAGTGAGACTAATCACCTCATTGCATGCATGTTAGTGTAACTGTAATGAAGTGGTAATCTGTGAATGTAGACTGTCAACCATTGCCACTAATCTCTGGCTAGTGTATGGTTCTGTGATGGCATTGTCCAGTGATGGCATTGTCCGTCCACTGTTAGCTGGGGACTAGAATAGAGACACTTGAGGTGCTGCCATTGTTGGCATGTTAACCTCTAGTCCCAGTCATGATTGCATTCTGTGGCCCTTGTGTTGCTGATGTGTGCATTTATGGCAGCACTGATGTCTGGCTCTGTTGTTGCTGGTATGGTCGCTTATAGCTCAGCAAACATGTGTGTCAGTACAGCAGTCTTTGCTCTGTTTGTATGCCTGCGTTTGGGAATTGGAAATCTTCTCATTTCTGTTCTTGTTCTTCTGCTGCTGTGTCTGCTTTTTCGTCATCTCCATCTTCTCCCTTTCCTTCTGTTTCTTGTGTGGTTTGTCCAGTACATGCTCTGTTTGGCAGACAGAAATATAACTCAGCAACCATCATGCTAGACTAAGCATGACCACTGATGATGCACTCTTGGCCATCCAGCACACATCACAGCACACATCAGTCACAGCAGCTGGGCACCCCTGAATTGACCTGAGCTGGGTCTTGTCCCCAGAGAATGAGTGATTTATTTGATCGATGTCTGGGTTGATCACACTTGACTGTGGTTGTTGTTTCAAGATAATATTTGATTGATACTTTGATCCATGTCATCATTAATCACGAGTAACTGTGATTGTTGTTTCAAGATAATATTTGATTAATACTTTGGTCCATGTCATCATTAATCATGAGTAACTGTGATTGTTGTTTCAAGATAATATTTGATTGATACTTTGATCTGTCATCATTAATCACATGTAACTGTGATTGTTGTTTCAAGATAATATTTGATTGATACTTTCATCTGTCATCATTAATCACACGTAACTGTGATTGTTGCTTGAAAACATTTGATTGATACTGGAGGGAGAATTGTGAAGGAAGAGTCTGGTGCTTGTGCTTTGACCACAAGTAGCCTTACTATGGAAGTCATGGCAGTAAGTAAAGCAATAAAATAGCTCCGAGACATGTAGATCCATGAACCAGGCTGATACACTGAGTGCTGTGTGAGATGTAAGATGTTTGCGAGGACTAAATGATGACTTAATCTACAACTATGTTCAGACTGCGAGAACAGAAGAGGTGTGGCCAGACGAGAGCACTAAGCATGAAGCAAAAGAAGATGAATAAATCCGCACAGAACTGGTGTCAACCAGCACAGAACTGGTGTCGTTAGCCGCTACATGCTGCAGGATTTACTGAGGAGGGGATCCGAGCACATATGGATATTTTGATTGATACTTTGATCCACATCATCATTAATCATGTGTGACTGCGATTGTTGTTTGAAGAGAACATTTGATTGATACTTTGATGTCATCATCAATCACGCGTAACCATGATTGTTGTTTCTGACATGGTTGCCTGTTGTTCTGCAGACACAAATGACAAAGAAACCACCCTGACTGAGGAGCATGTCATCATCATTGCCTGTGTGTGCGGCGTCATCATCATCACACTGCTCATCATCTTGTTCTGCTTCATCTTCAGACGGCGGCGAAATGCAGGTAAACTGTCTGTGTGTATCCCTCTATGTCATCATTGTTGTGTATCCCTCTATGTCATCATTGTTGTGTATCCCTCTATGTCATCATTGTTGTGTATCCCTCTATGTCATCATTGTTGTGTGTCCCTCTATGTCATCATTGTTGTGTGTCCCTCTATGTCATCATTGTTGTGTATCCCTCTGTCATCATTGTTGTGTATCCCTCTATGTCATCATTGTTGTGTGTCCCTCTATGTCATCATTGTTGTGTGTCCCTCTATGTCATCATTGTTGTGTATCCCTCTATGTCATCATTGTTGTGTATCCCTCTATGTCATCATTGTTGTGTGTCCCTCTATGTCATCATTGTTGTGTGTCCCTCTATGTCATCATTGTTGTGTATCCCTCTATGTCATCATTGTTGTGTATCCCTCTATGTCATCATTGTTGTGTATACCTCTATGTCATCATTGTTGTGTATCCCTCTATGTCATCATTGTTGTGTATCCCTCTATGTCATCATTGTTGTGTATCCCTCTATGTCATCATTGTTCCGTGTTCACATTGGTCATGCATTCCAAGCCACACCTAGGCACATCACAATATGTAGGGCCTCCCAGGTTGATAGAGCCTAAACTGGCTACCAGGAACCGTCCAGAGAATAAAGGCAGCTGACCTAACATTGACCTCATCACTGAGGACAACTGATTGACCTGTCCACATATGTTAGGACAACTGATTGACCTGTCCACATATGTTAAGACAACTGATTGACCTGTCCACATATGTTAGGACAACTGATTGACCTGTCCACATATGTAAGACAACTGATTGACCTGTCCACATATGTTAGGACAACTGATTGACCTGTCCACATATGTTAAGACAACTGATTGATCTGTCCACATATGTTAGGACAACTGATTGACCTGTCCACATATGTAAGACAACTGATTGACCTGTCCACATATGTTAGGACAACTGATTGACCTGTCCACATATGTTAGGACAACTGATTGACCTGTCCACATATGTAAGACAACTGATTGACCTGTCCACATATGTTAGGACAACTGATTGACCTGTCCACATATGTTAAGACAACTGATTGATCTGTCCACATATGTTAGGACAACTGATTGACCTGTCCACATATGTAAGACAACTGATTGACCTGTCCACATATGTTAGGACAACTGATTGACCTGTCCACATATGTAAGACAACTGATTGACCTGTCCACATATGTTAGGACAACTGATTGACCTGTCCACATATGTTAGGACAACTGATTGACCTGTCCACATATGTTAGGACAACTGATTGACCTGTCCACATATGTTAGGACAACTGATTGACCTGTCCACATATGTTAGGACAACTGATTGACCTGTGCACATATGTTAGGACTAGCACCATATAGGAGAACTGGTCTCCTGCATCCCACACACTGCCCTCAATGTGTGTGCTGTCTGTGAGGGTATGACATTGCTGGTAATATTGAACACCTGTGTCCCACACACTGCCCTCAATGTGTGCTGTCTGTGAGGGTATGACACATTGCTGGTAATATTGAACACCTGTGTCCCACACACTGCCCTCAATGTGTGTGCTGTCTGTGAGGGTATGACATTGCTGGTAATATTGAACACCTGTGTCCCACACACTGCCCTCAATGTGTGTGCTGTCTGTGAGGGTATGACATTGCTGGTAATATTGAACACCTGTGTCCCACACACTGCCCTCAATGTGTGCTGTCTGTGAGGGTATGACACATTGCTGGTAATATTGAACACCTGTGTCCCACACACTGCCCTCAATGTGTGCTGTCTGTGAGGGTATGACATTGCTGGTAATATTGAACACCTGTGTCCCACACACTGCCCTCAATGTGTGCTGTCTGTGAGGGTATGACATTGCTGGTAATATTGAACACCTGTGTCCCACACACTGCCCTCAATGTGTGCTGTCTGTGAGGGTATGACATTGCTGGTAATATTGAACACCTGTGTCCCACACACTGCCCTCAATGTGTGCTGTCTGTGAGGGTATGACATTGCTGGTAATATTGAACACCTGTGTCCCACACACTGCCCTCAATGTGTGCTGTCTGTGAGGGTATGACATTGCTGGTAATATTGAACACCTGTGTCCCACACACTGCCCTCAATGTGTGCTGTCTGTGAGGGTATGACACATTGCTGGTAATATTGAACACCTGTGTCCCACACACTGCCCTCAATGTGTGCTGTCTGTGAGGGTATGACATTGCTGGTAATATTGAACACCTGTGTCCCACACACTGCCCTCAATGTGTGCTGTCTGTGAGGGTATGACATTGCTGGTAATATTGAACACCTGTGTCCCACACACTGCCCTCAATGTGTGCTGTCTGTGAGGGTATGACATTGCTGGTAATATTGAACACCTGTGTCCCACACACTGCCCTCAATGTGTGCTGTCTGTGAGGGTATGACACATTGCTGGTAATATTGAACACCTGTGTCCCACACACTGCCCTCAATGTGTGCGCTGTCTGTGAGGGTATGACATTGCTGGTAATATTGAACACCTGTGTCCCACACACTGCCCTCAATGTGTGCTGTCTGTGAGGGTATGACACATTGCTGGTAATATTGAACACCTGTGTCCCACACACTGCCCTCAGTGTGTGCTGTCTGTGAGGGTATGACACATTGCTGGTAATATTGAACACCTGTGTCCCACACACAGTGCTGTCTGTGAGGGTATACACATTGCTGGTAATATTGAACAGAGTACACTGGATATGCTGTCATTGGTAATACTGACCTTACTGGACTGTCTCTGTTGATATGACAGCACTGGTAATACTGACCTTACTGGACTGTCTCTGTTGATATGACAGCACTGGTAATACTGACCTTACTGGACTGTCTCTGTTGATATGACAGCACTGGTAATACTGACCTTACTGGACTGTCTCTGTTGATATGACAGCATTGGTAATACTGACCTTACTGGACTGTCTCTGTTGATATGACAGCACTGGTAATACTGACCTTACTGGACTGTCTCTGTTGATATGACAGCACTGGTAATACTGACCTTACTGGACTGTCTCTGTTGATATGACAGCACTGGTAATACTGACCTTACTTGACTGTCTCTGTTGATATGACAGCACTGGTAATACTGACCTTACTGGACTGTCTCTGTTGATATGACAGCACTGGTAATACTGACCTTACTGGACTGTCTCTGTTGATATGACAGCACTGGTAATACTGACCTTACTGGACTGTCTCTGTTGATATGACAGCACTGGTAATACTGACCTTACTGGACTGTCTGTGATATGACATCTGTGCTAAGACTGACCTTGGTGACCTGTTGTGTTTTGTGTGTGAGGTCACTGGCCTTGAACTCTGACCTATCACTGGCCTGATGTTTGCCTGTTGATTAGCTTTCCCCATTTACAGTGTTCCCCCCCACAAAATAAAAAATATATCAGGTGAAATCACTCCGACTTCTGGAGTACTTGTAGTTTACATCCCCAAGACAAGGGACGAGATTTCAACATTTTAGCCCAGCTGACCCGTGTTGGGGTTGAAACCCTTACCTCAGCATCAGCACACCGGAACTTTAAGAGCAGGCGCTCTTATCCTATCGGCCATGCTGACCTTCTGTTTATGTTGATGTGACGTGACCTGAGTGATGTGACGTGACCAGAGTGCAGTGTCTGGTGACATGACGTCACTGTTGGCACTGACCTGAGTGCAGTGTCTGGTGACATGATGGCACTGTTGACACTGACCTTAACATACTATCTATGATATGATGTCACTGGTAACACTGTTTCTTTCTGTCTTTGTCTGCAGCCAAGGCTTACCAAGGAGGTAACCAGGGGTAAGTGTACATTGTAGATGTAAGGGGAATACCAGTTGCATGGGTGTGGCCATTGTCTGCCACTTCTCACATCTTGTCAAGAGCACATTATCTAGTCACCTCTGTAAAGTCTATCTGTATGACCTGGGATGTGTTTGACAAGTGGTTATCATCCCTGGGGTTGCACACAAGTTCCATCGGTACTGTCAGCCTCTAGGTTATGTTTATACCGTCATCATTGTATCTCCCATAGTCATCTTATTTTATATTTTAATATCCTGTATTGTCCTGAACCTTTTCTGACCTGGAGATGGTCAAGGGTGGAGAATGACCATGGCATACACTTCAGACGTGCAATAAGTAATGTCATTCTTGGGTTTGTCTTGGTGACAACTGGCAAAATAGAGGGGAAGAGAATAAGGGAAGGCAGAGAAGTAAATACCTGGATGGCTTGTCCGCATGGCATGGTTGAGACAAGAACACAGAAATTATCCACTGCTCTGGTGATCGTGAGAAATGTCGAAACATGACCGTCCTGCTCTTATTAGCATGGCACATGATGATGATGATGATACTGGGAACCTATAACAGTGTGGTTTGTGTGGTAGGTACACTGTGGGAAATGTAGTCATTAGATGATGTGGTAGGTACACTGTGGGAAATGTAGTCATTAGATGATGTGGTAGGTACACTGTGGGAAATGTAGTCATTAGATGGTGTGGTTTGTGTGGTAGATACACCGTGAGAACCTGTAATGGTGTGGTTTGTGTGGTAGGTACACTGAGAACCTGTAATGGTGTGGTTTGTGTGGTAGATACACCGTGAGAACCTGTAATGGTGTGGTTTGTGTGGTAGATACACTGTGAGAACCTGTAATGGTGTGGTTTGTGTGGTAGATACACCGTGAGAACCTGTAATGTTGTGGTTTGTGTGGTAGATACACAGTGAGAACCTGTAATGGTGTGGTTTGTGTGGTAGATACACCGTGAGAACCTGTAATGGTGTGGTTTGTGTGGTAGATAACTGTGAGAACCTGTAATGGTGTGGCTTGTGTGGTAGATAACTGTGAGAACCTGTAATGGTGTGGTTTGTGTGGTAGATACACTGAGAACCTGTAATGTTGTGGTTTGTGTGGTAGATACACAGTGAGAACCTGTAATGGTGTGGTTTGTGTGGTAGATACACTGAGAACCTGTAATGGTGTGGTTTGTGTGGTAGATACACAGTGAGAACCTGTAATGGTGTGGTTTGTGTGGTAGATACACCGTGAGAACCTGTAATGATGTGGTTTGTGTGGTAGATACACCGTGAGAACCTGTAATGTTGTGGTTTGTGTGGTAGATACACTGTGAGAACCTGTAATGGTGTGGTTTGTGTGGTAGATACACCGTGAGAACCTGTAATGTTGTGGTTTGTGTGGTAGATACACCGTGAGAACCTGTAATGTTGTGGTTTGTGTGGTAGATACACCGTGAGAACCTGTAATGTTGTGGTTTGTGTGGTAGATACACTGTGAGAACCTGTAATGGTGTGGTTTGTGTGGTAGATACACCGTGAGAACCTGTAATGTTGTGGTTTGTGTGGTAGATACACCGTGAGAACCTGTAATGTTGTGGTTTGTGTGGTAGATAACTGTGAGAACCTGTAATGGTGTGGTTTGTGTGGTAGATACACCGTGAGAACCTGTAATGATGTGATTTGTGTGGTAGATACATTGTGGGAATTGTAGTCATTAGATGATGTAGTTTGTGTGGTAGATACGCTGTGAGAAATGTAGTCATTAGATGGTGTGGTTTGTGTGGTAGATACACTGAGAACCTGTAATGGTGTGGTTTGTATGGTAGGTACACTGTGAGAAATGTAATTAGATTGTGTAGTTTCTGTTGGGTGTAAATTTTGTGCTGTGCTGGTATATTTCAACTCCAAGAATACATTGATTATGTGTGAAGCTAATCTTGTCAATGTTTATTTGATCTTCTTCTTCTTCTTCTTCTTCGTTCATCCGGAGTTTTTTTTTCGGACGTGATTGCGTTGTGCCTGTTTACAGCAGAGCTGCATTCTTGCGCCGTTAGGCCGACACATCCGACTTCTGCGGGCATTTGTTGACCGGGTTAACCTTCCCGGGTTTATTTGATCTAAGAATACATTGATTGTGTGTGAAGCTCATCTTGTCAGTGTTTGTTTGATCTAAGAATATGTTGATTCTATATGAGCTCGTCTTGTCAATGTTTATTTCATCTAAGAATAAGTTGATTCTGTGTGAAGCTCATCTCATCTTGTCAATGTTTATTTTATCAAGAATACGTACACAGTGTGAGCCCATCTTGTCAATGTTCATTTGATCTAAGAATATCTGATTCTGTATGAACCTCATCTTGTCAATGTTTATTTTAACTAAGAGTATGTTGATTCTGTATCAACCTCAATTTGTCAACGCCATGTCTGTCCTCTCATCCTCCAGGGACCCCCCGCCCTACACGGCTGTACCACCAAACAAAAAACCTCAAGTGTATGACAACCAAGGTATGGAGAGCAGCGACATGCAGCTGACAGTTTCTGGCATGCGGCCCACAGCGCCACCTCCTTCGTTTATGCATGCACAGTCCAACAGTTTTACTAACAGTAGTTGTGAGTAGTCAGTCCCTGACCAGTGGCTGCCTCTGACTGGTGACCCGTGCTGCTCTCCGGTGTCCTGCATGTGGTCTCGGATAACCAGCTGCCTCGGCTTCTGTCCAGGCTTTAGTGTGGCAGACACCAGAGATGGGTTCGGGTCATCCAAGAGGCACAGCTTGTCAGAGCGTGCATGTTGCTACTCGTCTTAAATAATCATTCTTCTCTGCATTTCATATTCTTTCTGATTGCTGTTGTTTCTTGTCTACAATCACTGTTGACTGAATCTATTCTCACTAAATGTCATCTTCTCTTCTTGCTGAATGTTGTCACATCAATTTCACATCAATTAATTTTTCTTCTCACTAATTTTCTTGTAACACGAAATGTCGTCTTATGTTCTCACTATATATTTTCTCATCTCACTATATATTTTCTCATCTCACTATACTTTCTCATCTCACCATATATTTTCTCATCTCACTATACTTTCTCATCTCACCATATATTTTCTCATCTCACCATATATTTTCTCATCTCACTATATATTTTCTCATCTCTATATATTTCCTCACCTCACCTCACTATATACTTTCTCATCTCACTATATATTTTCTTATATTAATGATTATATTCTTTTCTCTATATTTATTTTCTATCTCACACATTATTTACCCTTTTGACTATCTTCTCTTTTCAGTAATTGCTTTCTTTTCTCGTCTCATGAATTATTTTCTCTTGTCACTCAGTGTTTCTGTTTTGTGCTCATGAAACGTTTTCTGACTGAATGTCTGTTCTACCCCAGTATTACCATTGTCCACCTGATACATGGTGTATGCATCTTTGTGTGTGTGTATGTGTGTTGTCCTAAATTGAACGAGATATCTGCATGAGCATGGTGCAGCTTTTCTGTCAGTGAATGGATAGTGCTGACATGTGATGCTCCTGTTTGTCTGCTGCATGAGTTGTGAACAAAAGGCAACATTAGCATGGTCAGTGTCAGCTCACAGAATACAACTATCACACATCCCGTTGGGTTCAACAATTTGCAGCACATATGTGTGTAGCTGGTTCACATACGTGTGTAACAAGTTCACATATGTGTGTACACACACATAACATGTATCAGTGACAGCCACATGTAGGCTGGCTGACAGCACACGATCACATAGATGAGGACATGTTAGTGACAGCCAAATGTAGGCTGGCTGACAGCACACAATAACATAGATGAGACATGGTAGTGACAGCCAAATATATAGGCTGGCTGACAGCACACAATCACATAGATGAGACATGGTAGTGACAACCAAATGTAGGCTGGCTGACAGCACACAATCACATAGATGAGACATGGTAGTGACAGCCAAATGTAGGCTGGCTGACAGCACACAATCACATAGATGAGGACATGGTAGTGACAGCCAAATATAGGCTGGCTGACAGCACACAATAACATAGATGAGACATGGTAGTGACAGCCAAATGTAGGCTGGCTGACAGCACACAATAACATAGATGAGACATGTTAGTGACAGCCAAATGTAGGCTGACTGACAGCTCACAATCACATAGATGAGACATGGTAGTGACAGCCACATGTAGGCTGGCTGACAGCTCACAATCACATAGATGAGACATGTTAGTGACAGCCAAATGTAGGCTGGCTGACAACTGTAACACTAGTAGCTCACATTTGCTGACATTCCATAGCTTGGAGGGAATAGGGCATGAGACCTGTTATTATTGCACCTTGTCTAAACAGTCCACTATTGTTGTACAGTGTCAGAGATGTCCACTATTGTTGTACCGTATCTGTGATGTCCTTTGTTGTTGTACCTTGTCTGAAAAGTCCACGAAGAGAAGATCCTTGCGCTCCCTGTGTGGACAAAGCCTGTCCATAACTGGGTTCAAACCCTGCACTGTTGGGGCTAGAGATGGATGTACTAGCTATAGTCACTGACCCTTGGCATTAGGCTGCCATGTGACGTGACAATCCAGCATGTGACATTTGCTCTGTCTGTGACTGTTCACTGTAAACAGATCTGGTGGAGCTTGTCATGAAGGATGAGCCCAACAAAGGGACATTGCTGCAGTGCTGTGCTCTCTGGGCTACCAGGAGTGTGTGCTACATGTAGAACTGACCTGGGCTACCAGGAGTGTGTGCTACATGTAGAACTGACCTACAGCTCTCTGAGCTAGTTAGGGCTACACTAGTTGTCCTACCTGCTGTCTCAGTCACTAGAGGTAAGCCAATCATTGATCAGTTGCCTGTCCCTGCACCCCCACACATACACAGATGGACCCTTGGAGCTGTACCCCAGCCGCAGCCACCAGCCAGCCGCCCCTCAGGCCACCAAAGATGTCAAGTTTGAACCGTGGTCTACAAACCTCCAGAATCAACTGGGCCAGGTGCTCACAGTCGGTGGACATACATACGAGGATGGTCATCACTTAACGTATCAGTGTATGTCAGTGTTGTGTTGTCACGTGCTAAATGCAGCTAGTCTATTCCTGGGGCTTGATGGAACCGTTTTGTTTGCTTTGGTCAATATCCCAGATTTGAAGCATTTGCTTGTTGTATGTCTGTGTACCCCTGGGCAAGAACTTGAGCTATGAGAATAATACTGATCCTGTGCTGCACACTGCCTCGATGTCCATGTATGTCTTGTTTGACGAAGGCAGAGGTCAGCTATGTATATCTTCCCCATGCTGAACTAAGTAAGGGACTGACGCTGGTGTGTGCCCAAACAACTCAACCATCAGCTGAGATATGTTGTCATAGTCCGAGTGTCTTGCTGGCTTTATGTGTATCAAGTTGTGCTTGCTTTTTGTTATTCTAGCCATGTTCATTTATTGTTTCCCCAAGACATTGATTGTTCTTTGCACTCTGCTATACAAAACATTGTGTGCTGTCTATAACATGCTGTACTGTCAAAAACTGCTTTCCAAAACATTCTGTGCTTTCCTAAACTGTGTTTTCCAAAACATGTACTTTCCAAAACATTATGTACTTTCTAAAACATTCTGTGCTGTCCTAAACGGTGCTGTCGGAAACATTCTGTGCTATCCTAAACTGCTGTCCAAAATATTCTGTGCTTCCAATACATTCTGTTCTATCCTAAACTGTGCTGTTAAAAACATTCTGTGCTGCCCAAAACATTCTGTGCTGTCCTAAACTGTGCTGTCTGAAACATTCAGTGCTATCCTAAACTGCTGTCCGAAATATTCTTTGCTGTCCAAAACATACATTCTGTGCTGTCCTAAACTGTGCTGTCCGAAACATTCAGTGCTATCCTAAACTGCTGTCCAAAACATTCTGTACTTTCCAAAACATTCTGTGCTATTCTAAACTGTACTGTCCAAATCATTCTGTTCTGTCCTAAACTGCTTTTCAAAACAGTCAGTGCTATCCTAAACTGTGCTGTCCAAAATGTTCTGTGCTATCCTAAACTGTGCTGTCTAAAACATTCTGTGCTGAACTAACCTGTATTGTCTAAAACATTGTGTGCTGTCTAAAACATTGTGTGCTGTCTAAAACATTGTGTGCTGAACTAACCTGTATTGTCTAAAACATTGTGTGCAGAACTAGGCTTTGTTGCCCAAAAGGCACATAAGTTACGGCTGTACCATAGGGCACAGTGGTCAGTGTGAAACCTTTGTCTGTTGTGGAAGATATTATATGACAGTGTGTGTTATGACAGTAATCCTGACTGCAATGCAGATGTTAAGCTGTTTGAACCCAAAGATTCTAACCAAAGATTCTAATTCTTCTAAAGATTCTGACCACAGCGACAAACTGTTGGTCCATAAACTGGGCGTAGTTGTGTGAGCACACAAATTATTGAGTGCAGACACACAGCTCCAGGATTTGCTGTTATGCTAGTGTTTGATGCGGTCCCAGTCTGGACACTGGTGTTGACATCAAACATTGCCTGCTTGGTCACGTCTCCTTGAGCTGTGTACAGTCATTGATTTCCCCTTCTGTCTGCTGACACTTGTTGTTGACCCTGCTTGTTGCTGGTGTGGCTGGGCTGGGATATTTGCATGAGATGTTTGTTCATGGCTTTATTTGATGCAGCTTTTATATTTTCTCTCTCACGTTGATTGAGTCTTGAGTATAAATATAAATCTGTTATCGCCACATTAACTAACAGGTGCAAACTGCAATATTTTAACTATCTGCACTGGTTATTTTATGTAACTATTCATTGCCAAATCTGAGCTTGCTACTACTTTGCTGCTAGAAGCACATTTGTTGTACGTCTGCTGTTTTTGAAGGAAGTATGAATTGTTGGGGAACCCTTGAGGCCACTAAGACACACATAGACAAATTCATAAGCATTGATTGGTGCTCATAGAAGTACAGATGAGAGGCCAGTGTAGACAACATACCAGTTGACAGCTGTAGTTACATACTGGGGTTGGAACCTGTCACCTCCAGATAACAACAGCACCTGACTGCAGGAACAAGTCTACTTCCCAGGACCAACTCAACCACTGAGGTGTTACCATACCTTACACTGACCCTTCACATTGACCCTTCACATTGACAGCTATAGTTACCATACCTTACAGTAACCTTTCACATTGACAGCTATAGTTACCATACCTTACAGTAACCTTTCACATTGACAGCTATAGTTACCATATCTTACAGTAACCCTTCACATTGACAGCTATAGTTACCATACCTTACAGTAACCTTTCACATTGACAGCTATAGTTACCATACCTTACAGTAACCTTTCACATTGACAGCTATAGTTACCATATCTTACAGTAACCCTTCACATTGACAGCTATAGTTACCATATCTTACAGTGACCCTTCACATTGACAGCTATAGTTACCATATCTTATAGTAACCCTTCACATTGACATATCTTACAGTGACCCTTCACATTGACAGCTATAGTTACCATATCTTACAGTGACCCTTCACATTGACAGCTATAGTTACCATACCTTACAGTAACCTTTCACATTGACAGCTATAGTTACCATACCTTACAGTAACCTTTCACATTGACAGCTATAGTTACCATATCTTACAGTAACCCTTCACATTGACAGCTATAGTTACCATATCTTACAGTGACCCTTCACATTGACAGCTATAGTTACCATATCTTATAGTAACCCTTCACATTGACATATCTTACAGTGACCCTTCACATTGACAGCTATAGTTACCATATCTTACAGTGACCCTTCACATTGACAGCTATAGTTACCATATCTTACAGTGACCCTTCACATTGACAGCTATAGTTACCATATCTTACAGTAACCCTTCACATTGACAGCTATAGTTACCATATCTTACAGTAACCCTTCACATTGACATATCTTACAGTGACCCTTCACATTGACAGCTATAGTTACCATATCTTACAGTAACCCTTCACATTGACAGCTATAGTTACCATACCTTTACCATATATCACATTGAATCTAACCAGTCTGTGTTTGAGTTAACCACTTCTCTCTTGTTATAGGCATATTCAATGTTGACGTGTTTGTTGCTAACACAATAACCATAATTTTTTCAAGCACCATCAATAATTGTAATAGATTTTGTTCCGACACTTTTATTATTTATTATGAGCACTTCAGTTATTCTTTTGTTGCAAGCACTGTATGAGTATTGTGTGAATAGTAGTTTCTTGTAGTTTTATATGTTTGAATAGATGATTCTTGTAGTTTTATATGAGTTTGAATAGATGATTCATGTAGTTTTATATGAGTTTGAATAGATGATTCTTGTAGTTTTATATGAGTTTGAATAGATGATTCATGTAGTTTTATATGAGTTTGAATAGATGATTCTTGTAGTTTTATATGAGTTTGAATAGATGATTCATGTAGTTTTATATGAGTTTGAATAGATGATTCTTGTAGTTTTATGTTTGAATAGATGATTCTTGTAGTTTTATATGTTTGAATAGATGATTCTTGTAGTTTTATATGTTTGAATAGATGATTCTTGTAGTTTTATATGTTTGAATAGATGATTCTTGTAGTTTTATATGTTTGAATAGATGATTCTTGTAGTTTTATATGTTTGAATAGATGATTCTTGTAGTTTTATATGTTTGAATAGATGATTCTTGTAGTTTTATATGTTTGAATAGATGATTCTTGTAGTTTTATATGTTTGAATAGATGATTCTTGTAGTTTATGTGAGTTTCAATAGATTATTCATGTAGTTTTATATGAGTTTGAATAGATGATTCTTGTAGTTTTATGTTTGAATAGATGATTCTTGTAGTTTTATATGTTTGAATAGATGATTCTTGTAGTTTTATATGTTTGAATAGATGATTCTTGTAGTTTTATATGTTTGAATAGATGATTCTTGTAGTTTTATATGTTTGAATAGATGATTCTTGTAGTTTTATATGTTTGAATAGATGATTCTTGTAGTTTTATATGTTTGAATAGATGATTCTTGTAGTTTTATATGTTTGAATAGATGATTCTTGTAGTTTATGTGAGTTTCAATAGATTATTCATGTAGTTTTATATGAGTTTGAATAGATGATTCTTGTAGTTTATGTGAGTTTAAATAGATGGTTCTTGTAGTTTTCCACAGACCTATTACACACACACTTGATTACCCCAGAATCTTGATTACCCCACATACTTGATTACCCCACGGTACTGATTATCGCACAGACTTGATTACCCACATACCTGCTTACCCCACCCACTTAATTACCCCACCCACTTGATTACCCCAGAAACCTGGTTGCCCTTGTCATGTTAACAAAGACACACTAGATATGTTTATGGCAGTGGAATAATGGGATTGTTTCTTGTCACTTCACCCACAGATAACAACGGAGTAGATGGATATCCTAACAGAGGTAATTACTCCTGGCCTGATCCCAGTCAGGCTTGCTCCTTCTTTCTGCTGCCTGTTGCAAGGCTTTCTTCTTTCTGCTGACTGCTGCAGTGTTTCTTTTTCTTGTGATAATGAACCATGGCATACTTCTGTGTCCTGGTGCTCTCTCTGTCTCTCTCTGTCTCTCTCTCTCTCTCTCTCTCTCTCTCTCTCTCTCTCTCTCTCTCTCTCTCTCTCTCTCTCTCTCTCTCTCTCTCTCTCTCTCTCTCTTACACTTTGAAAATAAAGATCATTTATTCTCCCTCTCTGTCTTCCTCTTATTCATGTATCCTGTACTCAGCCTAGCTATGCTGGTTAACTCACTGACACAATGGTCTCAGGATCAATCCTCTGTATTGACAGCATGCGTGTTCAGGGTCTGCACGGCGGTGAGGTTGACCCAGTGTCATGATGAGACTAGCAGCAGTGGATGCTGAGATGGCTGGCTCAACACAGGTCATGGTAGTCAAGGATAGATTATGGACAATGTGCCCCCCACTAGCAGCAAGTCCTGGGGTCTGTTCAAGTCCTGGGGTCTGTCCAATTCCTGACTGCCATCACAGAACTCTACTGGGACTGTACTTCTTCCTGCAGGCGAATTTTAGAAGGGCGAGAAGTACAGAACCGTAAAGTATGGAGGGGAAAAACAATATCAAGTAATCAGTTCTTGTATTGATGCAATCTTGAAATAATCTTAATTTCCCCTTCCTCCTCCCCCACCCTTGGAAACTCTAAAAATTCCCCCTTGGGGGAATTCCCCACCGGTTGAGAACCACTGATCTACACGGATGGCTTTGTGCCTGGGGTGTTGCTGGACAGTGTTTTGTGCAGGAGAGCCTGGCATATGATACCACATCTAGTCTGAGAATGGAGGTGAAGGCAGTCACAGCAGCATGCCACTGACCGGAAGACAAACAGCACACTCATGTTGTGATTATCACAGACTAACAAAGTGCGCTGAGACAGGCGAGGACAGGCATGCTTCGGGCAGAGTGGCAGCGACCAGGGGCTCTGGCCAGCACCCAAAGCTGTGGGGAAAGGCCAGGCTGACACACAGTCAGGCTGTTACTGGTACCATAAGTTGGGACTCTTTGCTGGCTGTTTGCAGATGAGGAATGAGTACGCAGGTGAATGTCCAAGTGCAGTGATATCAGCACTTGACTCGTAATGATACAATCACATTGTGAATGTTCTAATAATAAACATAATTAATTGTTCTGATGATATAATCTGTCTGTGAATTTTACAATCTTGACATTGTGAATGTTGAATTGCTAAAAGCTGATATTGTGAATGTTATATTTTTTTTTAAATGATATTGTGAATGTTCTATTGTTAAAAGCTGACATTGTGAATGTTCAGTTGTTAAAAGCTGACATTGTGACTGTTCTATTGTTAAAAGCTGACATTGTGAATGTTCTGAAATTGTGAATGTTTTCATGGTAAAACCTGACATTGTGAATGTTCTATTGTTAAAAGCTGACATTGTGAATGTTCTATTGTTAAAAGCTGACATTGTGAATGTTCTATTGTTAAAAGCTGACATTGTAAAAGTTCTATTATTAAAATCTGAGATTGTGAATGTTTTCATGATAAAACCTGACATTGTGAATGTTCTCAGACATTGTGAATGTTCTAACGATACAATCTGATATTGTGAATGTTCTCTGACATGAATGATCTCATTTACAACCTGACTGTGAATGTTCTAATGACAACAATGTTGATGTCCCCTCAGATACAACCGGAGTGACCAGTGTCCCGCACAGTCCCAGCAAGGACAAATACATTGGTCTACAGGACCGGGCTGGAGGAGGTGACCCCATGATGGGGGCAGGAGGGATGGACCCCTCGACTGGAGCTGGCAAACCCAAGAAAGTCATCTACGAGGTGGTTGTCTGACCCCAGGCGCCTCACTGGGCCGTCCATATCTCAGATGTGACTTGTCTGGTGACAGGATCAGCGTTGTGGTGAAACTGTCCTTCACTTTTGTTGTTTGACGTTTGCTCATCGTGAGTTTTCATTGACCTTGGATATTTGTGGCGGATATTTATCCTCCAACCACTTCTGTGGCTACAACATAGGCCAGACTACACACATACAGTCAATGCTGGTGTCTATAGATGTCCATTGTTGCAACATCGGCTCACACAGCACAGTGAGCATCAGTGTCCCCAGCTTCATGGACTAGTGTGTGAGATAGGCATCTTCTGGAGACGATGAGGCTGTGGATGTTGCCAGTGGGAAGAAGGATTTTCTAATTGCCGGTTAGTGAGAACTGACAGCGCCGTCTCTAGGACACGGAGGTTGTGGTATGCTGGTGTAGATAGTATTACACCCCGTTACCTTAGACAGCGGGACAGAGATTGTGTGCTGGGTAGATAGTGTTACACTCCGTTACCTTAGTGAGCGGGATGGAGGTTGTGGTATGCTGGTGTAGATCGTAGTACACCCCGTTACCTTAGAGAGCGGGACAGAGGTTGTGGTATTCTGGTGTAGACACTGTTACACTCCGTTACCTTAGAGAACGGGATGGAGGTGGTTGAGAATGTGCAGACATGCATGGACTATTAGTTGTTTTATTGTGGTGTACATAGCATGGTTGAGGAAGTCTTCATTACCACAGAGGAGGAGGTTGATGAAGGAGAGACATGCAGGGATACTTCCAGCGTCATGTATATAGAGCTGTCTTGGTTACCACAGAACAAGAGAGGAAGGAAAACAAGAGAGGAAGACAGATGTACATAGTTGCATGGATGGGCCTATTGTGGTCATGCAATGTTCATGGAGCATGACAATTTCTAAGAGATCTAATATGGCGTGTCTGTGTAGGAGAGAGAGAGAGAAAAAGAATGTCATTGAACAAACTACACAATCATCTCTTTACTACAGTTGTATGGTGTGACGTGACGTGTGTATGTGTGTGCAAGTGCTCTTGTGTGTGTGCATGTCTGTATAACTAACCTGCAGTCGTACATCTTGGCGAAGATTTTTAGGACAGCACATTACCATCATCAAGTGCCATAGAAATCTATTGTCAATACCTCTTTGACAATACATTATGATCATCCAGAGCTATGCCATAGACTGATGACTGTTTTACCTGTCACATATATCCTCATTTTGAATGTCCCACATTGCTGGCAAACTCCACTGCCACATGGGTGTTGGTGTCTGTCTGTTGTCCCACATTGCTGGCAAACTACACTGCCACATGGGTGTTGGTGTCTGTCTGTTGTCCCACATTGCTGGCAAACTCCACTGCCACATGGGTGTTGGTGTCTGTCTGTTGTCCCACATTGCTGGCAAACTCCACTGCCACATGGGTGTTGGTGTCTGTCTGTTGTCCCACATTGCTAGCAAACTCCACTGCCACATGGGTGTTGGTGTCTGTCTGTTGTCCCACATTGCTAGCAAACTCCACTGCCACATGGGTGTTGGTGTCTGTCTGTTGTCCCACATTGCTAGCAAACTCCACTGCCACATGGGTGTTGGTGTCTGTCTGTTGTCCCACATTGCTGGCAAACTCCACTGCCACATGGGTGTTGGTGTCTGTCTGTTGTCCCACATTGCTGGCAAACTCCACTGCCACATGGGTGTTGGTGTCTGTCTGTTGTCCCACATTGCTGGCAAACTCCACTGCCACATGGGTGTTGGTGTCTGTCTGTTGTCCCACATTGCTGGCAAACTCCACTGCCACATGGGTGTTGGTGTCTGTCTGTTGTCCCACATTGCTGGCAAACTCCACTGCCACATGGGTGTTGTGGTCTGTCTGTTGTCCCACATTGCTGGCAAACTCCACTGCTACAAGCGTGT
Organism: Cepaea hortensis; assembly: GCA_963921405.1. Taxonomy (NCBI): domain Eukaryota; kingdom Metazoa; phylum Mollusca; class Gastropoda; order Stylommatophora; family Helicidae; genus Cepaea; species Cepaea hortensis. The sequence goes on from OY992891.1 coordinate 99,830,158, forward strand.
TGGTGTCTGTTAGTCCACTTGCTGTCTGCTTCAGCCACCGGTGGCCATTTATGTGCTGTCCACATGTTGACTATTGGCTGTTTTACTGTCAGCTATATGGCATGGCTGTCATGGTGTAAACTGTTAGGTAATGTTGGTTTAATTACTGTCATATTTACTGTCAGTGGCCTACTGCTGGCTGACTTGTCAGCGTGTCACAGGTGTATGTCTTGTCTGTCTGTGACTGTTTGATCACATGTGTGGGAGTGGTGGTCTAGACTGTGGGTAGATTATTGAGGTCATGGGGTGGGATTGTTCAACTTTGTACGGTTGGAGCTGCCAGCAAGTATGTTTGTATTCCTCAATTTATAGACAGGTGGTTGACCACATAATCAAAAGTGCCAGGTGAAGCTTGCCATGTTGGCCTGGCTGTAAATATTTCTCATGTTCATCTCTAATATTATTATTATGATGATTATTGTTGATGATATAATAGACTGGTTATGCTGTGTGCATTGTACAGTGTTATTTGTAAACACCAAACTGGCAGACAAACCAGGCGGGGGTGCTGGCGGTCTTCGTGCTGGTAATCACATCCATGCATGCATGCATACCAGTGCTGTGTGTTCTAATAGAAATAAACAGGAGATGTTACAACCTTGTATGTCCAGACATGTTTTATCTAGAGACTTGTATGTCCAGTCATGTTTTATCTAGAGACTTGTATGTCCAGTCATGTTTTATCTAGAGACTGGTACATCCAGATATGTTTTATCTAGAGACTTGTGTGTCCAGATATGTTTTATCTAGAGACTTGTATGTCCAGTCATGTTTTCTCTAGAGACTGGTACATCTAGAGACTGGTACGTCCAGATGTTTTATCTAGAGACTGGTACGTCCAGATGTTTTATCTAGAGACTTGTGTGTCCAGACATGTTTTATCTAGAGACTTGTATGTCCAGATGTTTTATCTAGAGACTTGTATGTCCAGATGTTTTATCTAGAGACTTGTATGTCCAGATGTTTTATCTAGAGACTTGTATGTCCAGATGTTTTATCTAGAGACTTGTATGTCCAGATGTTTTATCTAGAGACTTGTACGTCCAGATATGTTTCTCTAGAGACTGGTACATCCAGATATGTTTTATCTAGAGACTTGTACATCCAGATATGTTTTATCTAAAGACTGGTATGTCCAGATATGTTTCTCTAGAGACTGGTACATCCAGATATGTTTTATCTAGAGACTTGTACGTCCAGATGTTTTATCTAGAGACTTGTACGTCCAGATGTTTTATCTAGAGACTTGTACGTCCAGATATGTTTCTCTAGAGACTGGTACATCCAGATATGTTTTATCTAGAGACTTGTACGTCCAGATATGTTTTATCTAGAGACTGGTATGTCCAGATATGTTTCTCTAGAGACTGGTACATCCAGATATGTTTTATCTAAAGACTGGTACGTCCAGATATGTTTTATCTAGAGACTGGTATGTCCAGATATGTTTTATCTAGAGACTTGTATGTCCAGATATGTTTTATCTAGAGACTTGTACGTCCAGATATGTTTCTCTAGAGACTGGTACATCCAGATATGTTTTATCTAGAGACTGGTACGTCCAGATATGTTTTATCTAGAGACTTGTATGTCCAGATATGTTTTATCTAAAGACTGGTACGTCCAGATATGTTTTATCTAGAGACTTGTGCGTCCAGATATGTTTTATCTAGAGACTTGTATGTCCAGATATGTTTTATCTAGAGACTGGTACGTCCAGATATGTTTTATCTAGAGACTTGTGCGTCCAGATATGTTTTATCTAGAGACTGGTACGTCCAGATATGTTTTATCTAGAGACTTGTGCGTCCAGATATGTTTTATCTAGAGACTTGTGCGTCCAGATATGTTTTATCTAGAGACTTGTGCGTCCAGATATGTTTTATCTAGAGACTTGTGCGTCCAGATATGTTTTATCTAGAGACTTGTGCGTCCAGATATGTTTTATCTAGAGACTTGTATGTCCAGATATGTTTTATCTAGAGACTGGTACATCCAGATATGTTTTATCTAGAGACTTGTATGTCCAGTCATGTTTTATCTAGAGACTGGTGCGTCCAGATATGTTTTATCTAGAGACTTGTATGTCCAGTCATGTTTTATCTAGAGACTTGTATGTCCAGTCATGTTTTATCTAGAGACTGGTACTTCCAGACATGTTTTACATGTTTGTGTACATCATGACATATGATAGGAGATGTTTTACAATGCCCACAGATGTGTACATGACAGATGTGTTATAATACCCACAGATCTGGGAAGGTTAACCCGGTCAACAAATGCCTGCAGAAGTCTGATGTGTTGGCCTAACGGCGCAAGAACGCAGCTCTGTTGTAAACAGGCACAACGCAGTCACATCCGAAAAAAAAAAACTCTGGATGAACGCAGAAGAAGAAGAAGATACCCACAGATGTGTACATGACAGATGTGTTATAATACCCACAGTTGTGTACATGACAGATGTGTTATAATACCTACAGATGTGTACATGACAGATGTGTTATAATACCTACAGATGTGTACATGACAGATGTGTTATAATACCTACAGATGTGTATATGACAGATGTGTTATAATACCCACAGTTGTGTACATGACAGATGTGTTATAATACCTACAGATGTGTACATGACAGATGTGTTATAATACCTACAGATGTGTACATGACAGATGTGTTATAATACCCACAGTTGTGTACGTGATAGATGTGTTATAATACCCACAGATGTGTATATCATGGTGGATAATAGGAGATGTTTTATGCAGAGACTCTCATGTCTGCCTTAGCTACCAAGTTATATACCATTTTTTTTTGGTTCTGGTTCCATCCACACAACAGTGCCAGATTTTTCCACATTGACCGTCCATCACAGATTTGTTTGCTTCCACAACTCTGCTGCAGTCTGGTGTGCCAGTTGTGGCTGTGGCTGGCTGGATATAAGGCATGAGACCGTTCATCATGAGCCGGTCTGATGTGATTGTTTGTGTGTGTAATGTGATTGTGTGCGAGGAAGCACTCGTTGACGTGGTCATAGGTTATATATTTGTCTAATGTCTGAATGACTGTACAATGTTACAGGTGTATTATAGTCATTGATATTGCATGCTGTAGGGGGGGGGGGGGGGGGTTCCCTGGCCAGTCTTGCAGATAATGTTATCTATTTCACTGACATGTGTGTATATATATGCATTTTCTCACATTATGTACAGATTGCAGTTGTACATGTCTCACACACATCACCTACATCCACATATTGCCTTCCATCATGCATGTTTAGAGATATGGAATTGTATGTCTGACTGACATGATGTGACTGACACGCTTACACATTTAGCCTTGTATTATGATGTGAATGGCAGCCTGGTGGTGACGACTGGAGCTGGTCTGTAATGGGACAGCACTAGTGAAGCTTGTTTGTCCTGGCAGTGTTCTTCTGGTACATGGACTGTCTGCCTGGGTTAGCAAACACCAGCGGGTCCTCTGGTACATGGACTGTCTGCCTGGGTTAGCAAACACCAGCGGGTCCTCTGGTACATGGACTGTCTGCCTGGGTTAGCAAACACCAGCAGGTCCTCTGGTACATGGACTGTCTGCCTGGGTTAGCAAACACCAGCGGGTCCTCTGGTACATGGACTGTCTGCCTGGGTTAGCAAACACCAGCGGGTCCTCTGGTACATGGACTGTCTGCCTGGGTTAGCAAACACCAGCGGGTCCTCTGGTACATGGACTGTCTGCCTGGGTTAGCAAACACCAGCAGGTACTCTGGTACATGGACTGTCTGCCTGGGTTAGCAAACACCAGCAGGTCCTCTGGTACATGGACTGTCTGCCTGGGTTAGCAAACACCAGCAGGTACTCTGGTACATGGACTGTCTGCCTGGGTTAGCAAACACCAGCAGGTACTCTGGTACATGGACTGTCTGCCTGGGTTAGCAAACACCAGCAGGTACTCTGGTACATGGACTGTCTGCCTGGGTTAGCAAACACCAGCGGGTCCTCTGGTACATGGACTGTCTGCCTGGGTTAGCAAACACCAGCGGGTCCTCTGGTACATGGACTGTCTGCCTGGGTTAGCAAACACCAGCAGGTCCTCTGGTACATGGACTGTCTGCCTGGGTTAGCAAACACCAGCGGGTCCTCTGGTACATGGACTGTCTGCCTGGGTTAGCAAACACCAGCGGGTACTCTGGTACATGGACTGTCTGCCTGGGTTAGCAAACACCAGCGGGTCCTCTGGTACATGGACTGTCTGCCTGGGTTAGCAAACACCAGCGGGTCCTCTGGTACATGGACTGTCTGCCTGGGTTAGCAAACACCAGCGGGTCCTCTGGTACATGGACTGTCTGCCTGGGTTAGCAAACACCAGCAGGTACTCTGGTACATGGACTGTCTGCCTGGGTTAGCAAACACCAGCAGGTACTCTGGTACATGGACTGTCTGCCTGGGTTAGCAAACACCAGCGGGTCCTCTGGTACATGGACTGTCTGCCTGGGTTAGCAAACACCAGCGGGTCCTCTGGTACATGGACTGTCTGCCTGTGTTAGCAAACACCAGCAGGTCCTCTGGTACATGGACTGTCTGCCTGGGTTAGCAAACACCAGCAGGTCCTCTGGTACATGGACTGTCTGCCTGGGTTAGCAAACACCAGCAGGTCCTCTGGTACATGGACTGTCTGCCTGGGTTAGCAAACACCAGCGGGTCCTCTGGTACATGGACTGTCTGCCTGGGTTAGCAAACACCAGCGGGTCCTCTGGTACATGGACTGTCTGCCTGGGTTAGCAAACACCAGCAGGTACTCTGGTACATGGACTGTCTGCCTGGGTTAGCAAACACCAGCAGGTCCTCTGGTACATGGACTGTCTGCCTGGGTTAGCAAACACCAGCGGGTCCTCTGGTACATGGACTGTCTGCCTGGGTTAGCAAACACCAGCGGGTCCTCTGGTACATGGACTGTCTGCCTGGGTTAGCAAACACCAGCGGGTCCTCTGGTACATGGACTGTCTGCCTGGGTTAGCAAACACCAGCGGGTCCTCTGGTACATGGACTGTCTGCCTGGGTTAGCAAACACCAGCAGGTCCTCTGGTACATGGACTGTCTGCCTGGGTTAGCAAACACCAGCGGGTCCTCTGGTACATGGACTGTCTGCCTGAGTTAGCAAACACCAGCAGGTCCTCTGGTACATGGACTGTCTGCCTGGGTTAGCAAACACCAGCAGGTCCTCTGGTACATGGACTGTCTGCCTGGGTTAGCAAACACCAGCAGGTCCTCTGGTACATGGACTGTCTGCCTGGGTTAGCAAACACCAGCGGGTCCTCTGGTACATGGACTGTCTGCCTGAGTTAGCAAACACCAGCAGGTCCTCTGGTACATGGACTGTCTGCCTGGGTTAGCAAACACCAGCGGGTCCTCTGGTACATGGACTGTCTGCCTGGGTTAGCAAACACCAGCAGGTCCTCTGGTACATGGACTGTCTGCCTGGGTTAGCAAACACCAGCGGGTCCTCTGGTACATGGACTGTCTGCCTGAGTTAGCAAACACCAGCGGGTCCTCTGGTACATGGACTGTCTGCCTGGGTTAGCAAACACCAGCAGGTCCTCTGGTACATGGACTGTCTGCCTGGGTTAGCAAACACCAGCGGGTCCTCTGGTACATGGACTGTCTGCCTGAGTTAGCAAACACCAGCGGGTCCTCTGGTACATGGACTGTCTGCCTGGGTTAGCAAACACCAGCGGGTCCTCTGGTACATGGACTGTCTGCCTGGGTTAGCAAACACCAGCGGGTACTCTGGTACATGGACTGTCTGCCTGGGTTAGCAAACACCAGCGGGTCCTCTGGTACATGGACTGTCTGCCTGGGTTAGCAAACACCAGCGGGTCCTCTGGTACATGGACTGTCTGCCTGGGTTAGCAAACACCAGCAGGTACTCTGGTACATGGACTGTCTGCCTGGGTTAGCAAACACCAGCGGGTCCTCTGGTACATGGACTGTCTGCCTGGGTTAGCAAACACCAGCGGGTCCTCTGGTACATGGACTGTCTGCCTGGGTTAGCAAACACCAGCGGGTCCTCTGGTACATGGACTGTCTGCCTGGGTTAGCAAACACCAGCGGGTCCTCTGGTACATGGACTGTCTGCCTGGGTTAGCAAACACCAGCGGGTCCTCTGGTACACGGACTGTCTGCCTGGGTTAGCAAACACCAGCGGGTCCTCTGGTACACGGACTGTCTGCCTGGGTTAGCAAACACCAGCGGGTCCTCTGGTACATGGACTGTCTGCCTGGGTTAGCAAACACCAGCGGGTCCTCTGGTACATGGACTGTCTGCCTGGGTTAGCAAACACCAGCGGGTCCTCTGGTACATGGACTGTCTGCCTGGGTTAGCAAACACCAGCGGGTCCTCTGGTACATGGACTGTCTGCCTGGGTTAGCAAACACCAGCGGGTCCTCTGGTACATGGACTGTCTGCCTGGGTTAGCAAACACCAGCGGGTCCTCTGGTACATGGACTGTCTGCCTGGGTTAGCAAACACCAGCGGGTCCTCTGGTACATGGACTGTCTGCCTGGGTTAGCAAACACCAGCGGGTCCTCTGGTACATGGACTGTCTGCCTGGGTTAGCAAACACCAGCGGGTCCTCTGGTACATGGACTGTCTGCCTGGGTTAGCAAACACCAGCGGGTCCTCTGGTACATGGACTGTCTGCCTGGGTTAGCAAACACCAGCGGGTCCTCTGGTACATGGACTGTCTGCCTGGGTTAGCAAACAAACACCAGCGGGTCCTCTGGTACATGGACTGTCTGCCTGGGTTAGCAAACACCAGCGGGTCCTCTGGTACATGGACTGTCTGCCTGGGTTAGCAAACACCAGCAGGTTCTCTTGTAGGTGTCGTGCAATGTCTGTTTCCTGGGGTTGTCTCATGCTTGGATGTGATGTGTCACAGATGTTTGCTGATGGGTGACCAATGGTTGGGGTTGTCTCATGCTGTGATGTGTCACAGATGTTTGCTGGTGGGTGACCAGTGGCTGGGGTTGGTGATTATATATGCCAGGCAGTCAGGTACTGGTACGATGGTCTCTAGCATCTGTCAGACAGTCATGTTACCACTGTTCAAATTTGAGAGACAGTGAAAAGTGCTTTGTGGTTCAGCTAATGTTGGATGCTGTTGTGTTGACTGCCACACAAGCTGTACCGATGGTGTTGACTGTCACACAGACTGTACCAATAGTGTTTATTATCACACAGGCTGTACAGATGGTTGGTCCATCCCCACATCAGGCTGTATTGTTGAAATTGTGGCTGGATTCTCTGCTGCTGTTTATGGTAAACATTTGTCTTCCATGCTCCATGGACAACTTTTACTGCCAGCTGCTGTATGCTTCTTTTTTTCTTTCTTTTTTTTTAAACATCACTTTACGCTGATTTGTTACTTTAGTCTGTAGATCTGTGTGTTTGATTGTGAATGTCAGGTGTTATATGTGCTTGTGAATGTCAGGTGTCATGTGTGTTTGTGAATTTTAGATGTCATGTAAGATTTTAAAATGCACAAGCAGAGATCAAAACATGTGTGTACAACCACTAGCACAGGCCTAGCTTACAGTTGTAGAGTTCTCTGCCAGTTGGGTTTTAGTTATCTGTTGCTACAGTTGTAGAGTTATCTGTTTCTACAGTTGTAGAGTTATCTGTTGCTACAGTTGTAGAGTTATCTGTTGCTACAGTTGTAGAGTTATCTGTTGCTACAGTTGTAGAGTTATCTGTTGCTACAGTTGTAGAGTTATCTGTTGCTACAGTTGTAGAGTTATCTGTTGCTACAGTTGTAGAGTTCTCTGCCAGTTGGGTTTTAGTTATCTGTTGCTACAGCTGTAGTTATCTGTTGCTACAGTTGTAGAGTTATCTGTTACTACCATTGTAGAGTTATCTGTTGCTACAGTTGTAGAATTATCTGTTGCTACAGTTGTAGAGTTATCTGTTGCTACAGTTGTAGAGTTATCTGTTGCTACAGTTGTAGAGTTATCTGTTGCTACACTTGTAGAGTTATCTGTTGCTACACTTGTAGAGTTATCTGTTGCTACACTTGTAGAGTTATCTGTTGCTACACTTGTAGAGTTATCTGTTGCTACACTTGTAGAGTTATCTGTTGCTACACTTGTAGAGTTATCTGTTGCTACACTTGTAGAGTTATCTGTTGCTACACTTGTAGAGTTATCTGTTGCTACACTTGTAGAGTTATCTGTTGCTACACTTGTAGAGTTATCTGTTGCTACAGTTGTAGAGTTATCTGTTGCTACAGTTGTAGAGTTATCTGTTGCTACAGTTGTAGAGTTATCTGTTGCTACAGTTGTAGAGTTATCTGTTGCTACACTTGTAGAGTTATCTGTTGCTACACTTGTAGAGTTATCTGTTGCTACAGTTGTAGAGTTATCTGTTGCTACAGTTGTAGAGTTTGGGTTCTAGGGTAGACTCAGTCTGGGCATTGTGATATTGACCACATAACATTTTATTTATACAAACATGGCGCTAGTGTAACAGTGTATACACACACACAAACAAACACACACACACTTAGTGTATATTGTAGTCTAGTCTGTTGTTATGGGCCGTCATGTGATCAACTCCACACAACTAACAGACGTATAGTATGACCCGTGTCAAAGGTCATAGTTCAACTCAACACACTGCAGTTTTCACTGTATTTGAACTTTTAACACCACGTGACGCTGGCAACCTATCAAGCTATGAGGATCTGGCCCATGAGGCACAGTGGTCAACTGCGTGAAATATTAACTTCTAAGGCTGGTGTTTAGCGTACACCCACGCCTATGGAATGTCAGTCCAATTATGCATTATACAACGAAAAGCTTCACAAAAACGAATTAATTCAACTGACTGTTCATCACGATCTAATATACACTGATGTGGTCCGACTGACCCTATACGACTGGACTCTGGATGCCACTAACTCTACATTACTGAACAAGTCTTTGAACCAGTGCACGAACGTATGTGTAAACGATGCTCTGAACCACACTTTAATTAAGGGACTGAACCTGAGGATGACATCCTAACTGAACTCTTGGCCGAAACTATTTCAGGTGGAAACTCAACTCAACACTCAGCAGTAGCTTAACTCTACGTCTCTGGTGAAATCTACACTTCGGCTGTCAACTCTACGTCTCTGGTGAAATCTACACTTGGGCTGTCAACTCTCGACGGCACTGAACTTTGCTCCGAACAGCATTTCCTCAACTCAAAACGTCTCTGGTCTCAAGCTTTACCTATCTCTAGATTCCCCAAGCTACAGCTGCTCGCCTCCCAACTGCTCCAAGCTAAAACTTTCAAGTTCTTGGTCCCCTAAGTCAAACTTGTTCTGCTGCAACTTGCTCTTCTTAAATACCCCTGCAGTCTGTGAGCGACTGTCTGCATCACACTTTTCTCGTCAAACTAGCAGGTTGGGCTGTAGCACGCTTTTCTTAAGCATTCTATTCTCTACTCTTCTCAAACCAGAGATAATAAACCTAAATAACACTCAAGTCTTCCTCGTGCCAACGTCTCTTCCTTCTATGCAACAACTCTGACCTGTTTGCGTCGCTCACCGACTTGTTTACTTTTCTCATAACCAGACATAATACACTCAAGTAACCTTCCACCTCTAACTTCTCCAGCGCGTACCTATCACCTTGTCCTAGCTAAAATCACTGTGTTGGGGTAACTATCGGGTACGCTGCTCACCCGAGTACGTCGATGTGCCGTACTCAGCCTACTCTGTTAGACGAGCACCATATATGCAATAATGCTCATGACATGAAAAGGCTTGGTCGCTTGCTTACAGCGGTAGAATCTGTCCATGGTACAGTAGCAGAATGGGTCATTTAGCACGATAAGAACATGTAGCCACTTGCACAGTGAGTGACCCAGATATGAGATGTCTGACTGGTCGAGTGGCCAGGTCTGTTTGTAATCTGTCTCTTATATGAATGTATTACAATATCTCTAACATGTGATTGTTATAGTTTATGTATTTGTTATATTACTGAAGCATTACAAGACAATTATTGAATGATGTTTTCTCGTTTATTACCATCACCAGTGCACCATCATCTATTGTCACCTCATCGCTATCATCATCCCTGATATAGTTATCAATAAAATCAATGACATATACAACCATGGCCGACTGACTCTGGCAGGCCTGATGGCAGCAGCCACACATGTTTGGTGTGTTTGTGTTCAGTGTCTGTCCTAGTACCACCTGACACATGTCCTACAAGACTATTGTTTGTACTCAGGCAGAGGCCACGAGATTGGAAATCCAGCAACTAATTCAGGATAATGCTCGCTCGGGTGATATGATTATTTACACAGATGGTTCGGTGTTGAGAGGTAGAAGTGCCTGAGGGTTCATTGCAAAAGCTAATGCCAAGGGGGAGTGGCATATGATACCACAACATCTAGCTTAAGAATGGAGGTGGAGGCGGTCACTGTAGCTTTTCGCTGGATCGAGAACACGATACACACATCGTGATTGTAACTGACCCCGAAAGCAATCTGAGGACAGGCAGGCTTCGTGCAGAGTGGCTTGCTTCGCTTCGGAGGTCACGGGTGGCAAGCATCGCCTGGATCTTTTCTCCGGAGCATGCCGGTGTGCTGGGGAATGAACAGGCGGACAGATTGGCTGGCTCTGCAAAACTTGGTGGGGTATTGATGCATGATAAGACAGACGTGGTTGCGGCCTTGTGGGAGCACGTGTACACCTCGGAAGAGCAAATGGATCACCATGGTCTGGCAAGAATGAGACAGCGAAGAGTGACGAGGGGATCTGGCCGACGCTCAGAGGAAAGTCGAGACGGACATATAATCAGATTGTTACTGGTACTATTGGGGCATACTGGTACTAATGTGACACATGTCTAAGACGTCTTGCACACCCAGACTTCAGACTTGTGACAGCAGTCTTCCTGAGGATCGGCAGCCAAGAACCAGCCCATCTGACCATCCCTGCAACCAGAAGGTCATCGCTACAACATCTCTTCCTGGTCCGATTATAAACTACTTCTGAATCTCTCTTCGACTTGCTCAATATCCGTTATATTTCTTTCAACATGGCTGGAGGTGCCAGGGCATTCTTGTGAGGTGGCAAAACCATTAAATCTGTTCTTTCATAAACTGAATGACTGGTTCCAGACCTAGTCTTCCTCTAATGTTCTGCTTCTATCTCTGGCAGTTACTCCTGCAACTACTCTTAGACATTTCATCTCTGCTGTTGTGATTGTGTGCTCATGTCTTCCAGCCAGCGTGACTCTCTCTCTCTCACTGACATACAAACCGTTTATTTGTCTGTTGTCTAGTGTGTACTGGACTGCGTGTCCTAGTTCTGGCTGTCTGACTGCCGGTAATTGGCCAGTATTGAGCATAATGGCACGGGGGGAGAGTGGGTTCGTGTCAGCCAGGGCGAGTCTATTGTACTGTTGGCATGACAGGGGGGTCAGAGGCTGGTGTAACCAGAGAACGTATATGGGGCAACTGTGGAGGGAATGATGTCATCTATATATACATACATGGATATGGGGTTGAAGACACGGGTGCGCACCAAAATGTGACATAGAAATAGAAGAACAAATTCTGAACCAGGTGGATAATTTTAGATAGCTAGGGGCATTTATAACATCAGATAGAAGATGTACAACAGAGATTAAGAGCAGAATAGGGCAGGCAAAAGCCGCATTTCAGAAAATGAAGAGTATCTTATGCAATAAGTCACTATCACTGAATGTAAGAATGAGAGTGCTGAAATGCTATATAGAACCAGTTTTCCGGGCAATGCCCGCAGAAGCCGGATGTGTCGGCCTAACGGCGCAAGAACGCAGCTCTGCTTTAAACATGCACAACGCAATCACGTCCGGAAAAAAACTCCGGATGAACGCAGAAGAAGAAGAAGAACCAGTTTTGCCGTATGGCAATGAATCTTGGAATGTAAATGAAGAAATTCAGAAAAATTAGAAGCGACAGAGATGTGGTTCCTGAGACGAATGTTGCGAATTCCTTGGACTGCCAGAGTAACTAACAACGACTGCCTGAAACAGGCTAATGAAACTAGAACACTATATACAACAATAAGACAGACAAACATATTTCTTCGGTCATGTGATGAGAAGAGAGGCATTGGAGAATATCGTGACAACTGGACAGATCGAGGGCAAGAGAGGCAGAGGCAGACCAAGACAAATGATGCTGGATGGACTGAGAAGGGGGCATGGAGGAATATCATCAGCAGAGTTTATCCAGAACACCAAAGACCAAGATCTGTGGATACTTTATATATATATATATATATATATATATATATATATATATATATATATATATATATATATATATATACTAGACGACCCGGCCCGGCTTCGCCCAGCTCCTGGCGGAGAACATCTCATTGAATTCAAATACATTTCTCTAAGCGCACAGAGTACGTGTTCGGCCCCTGCTCCCGTTCCCGTTGCTCGTCTGTTTCTGATCCTCCCGTTCCCGTTGCTCGTATTTCAGTTGGATCCGCAGGAGTGAGAACAATATCTGTACAAAATCTCATCTTAATCGGATGGACCGTTCAGGAACGCATAAAGGACACACACACAAAGAAACATTACCGTTCTTAGCTAATTTCTGGTTTAATCAGAAAGTGAGTTCCCTTGGAGCAAGATGGCGGGCCTGTTTGTGAAGCTCGTAATGCCTTTATCTTTCGTGCTTGAGGAAAAATTGTTGATCTTAAGCTCACAAACTATGTCAGTTGGCTCCGCGGGAGTGAGAACATCTGTACAAAATTTCATCTCAATCGGATGGACCGTTCGGGAACACATAAAGGACAAACAAACATTGTCTTTTATATAGCCACTATACAGAACATGCAGGCCTCCCTGACCTAGGGGTTAATGTCTTTCTCCGCAATCCTGTATATTCTCGTGAGTAACGTAAACTGCGTGAGAATCGGTAGCGGTTCTCGCCGCGTTGGTAACATAGGTATGTGAGCTGGTCGCTCAGAAAGCAATGGCAAACTACCGAGTGTAATCTTGTCTAGTACATCAACAGCAGCTGAAAAATGCTGATGTTGACTGCAACGTCCTGTAAGGGATATGCAAAAACCAAAAAAAAAATACAGAACATCGCCCAGGCAGGAGTGGTTACTTCAGTTTCGTGCTTGTTACTTGAGACTATAACGAGTAGGTGAGTTAACACCACAGCACATGGGACATTCCCATAAGCGATCCGTCCTCATCTTCAACAACCAACTAAGAGTCCCATTACTAATAGTACCAGTTGTAGTCTGATTATGTGTCCGCCAGCCCTGTCCTCGGAGTTGTGAGTGTCAGCCAGATCCTCTAATCACTGTCTGCCTCTCCGTTCTCTCCAGACCAAGATGATTTAACAGTTCAGCCACGCTGTACACATAATCCCAGAGACCTCTGGCTACATCTGCACATATCATGCAGCAATACCCCAGCCAACTGCAGACCCAGCCAATCTGTCTGCCTGCTGGTTTCCCAACCCACCAACATGTCCTGGAGAACAGATCCAAGGGATGCTCCCTGTCTTTGATTATTTAATGGAAGCCTGCCACTGCGCACAATGTGTGCCTGTCTTCACCTTACCCAGCATGCTCTGTGAGTCCGTTACAATCAGGACACGTGTGTGCTGTTTGTCCTCCAACCAGCGGCATGGCTGCCTCCACCTCCATTCTTAGACATGGTATCATATGTCAGGCTCTCCTGCACTAAACGCCGCCCGTTAACTTTCAGTGTAAACCCCACCCCACACCCAGGCAAGCACACTGTAAACAACTATCGCCTGTCAAGACTTCGGATCTAGTAGAACCGAAGACTATTGTGGGTATTGAGAAGGAATAGATAAGGCTGTCTATACTATTGCACAACCATCTAGTCTTGTCAGTATTTGAATGTGGCTTGGATGTCCTAACACAATCTGCTTCACTGTCTGGACTAGAGGAACGGACACGGGGCGACGGAATGATAATTGTCTGTGGGTTAATACAGGATACCCCAGTCTGAACACAGACATGGTCGGACTTAATCATCAAGTCTGGACTGGCACAGACCCAGATCTACATGCGGAGTCTCCAGTGATGACGGACGGTCCTTGCATAGTCAACTGTCATCAAGCGATGCTACAGGCATTACGGGATAAATTTCTCTCGCACCACACAAAAAGATTTGTCAGTCGTACGAGAGGAATTGATTACACATTTTTATTGCCACTGGCTCTTTACATTACATAAATGCACAAAACTGTCTCTAATGACTCACACATGAATACACAGAATTTCCTATCACTAGTCGTCCCTAGCCCTACTGCTAAATCTATCTACTCATCTAAAGAAATACGCATCGACGCTAAGCGATGTGTTCCCTACGAAGTCTGTCCCCAGTCTGACGATTCTCCGCGTGCTGATTACACAGTACGCGGAAGGACCTCGGGCGCACTTCGGCTTTTGCGTGCTACATCATTCAACACGCTTAGAGTAGTAGCCTACTCTTGAGTTCCATTCTAGTTCTTCGTGTCTATCACGTTGGCGTGATTATACCGTGACCAGAGTGCTTACTCTCTGGTTGACACTTCCGTGTCTCATGAGAGAACTGTTTACAGTTCCCCTCCCTATCTAGTTCCTACACCTACCCTGCCCTCATGTTGGGGCACTGGGTTACCTCTACTCTACTTGAGGTAGACCACTCATTCAGGGTGGTCTTCCCTCCTATCTATTTCAGTCTTTGACATCAACAGAATTAGCTCAAGGGAAGCAGAATAAAGAGAGAGAGAGAGAGAGAGAGAGAGAGAGAGAGAGAGAGAGAGAGAGAGGGGGGGGGGGTCGGCGGTGGCACAGGCAGACGATTCCGTTAGGCAGGTCACCTCAGTCAAGCAGGTGAACGGGAGTGGATGGGCGGCCGGACACACAAGCGCGGATCCCACCAGGTCAGCATTACACTGGGCAAAGAGTGGTGTCATGGGCGGGCAGGTCCTCCTACAGCTGGCAGGTCCTACAGCTGGCAGGTCCTACAGCTGGCAGGTCCTACAGCTGGCAGGTCCTACAGCTGATAGATGAAAATGCCGGCAGAAATCACGCAATAATGTACCCAGACGGTCCTGTGCGTGGCGGAGAGATACACGGTGTGTCAGTTGCGTATCTTTTACAGGATGTAGCAATCAACCTCAGTATTCTTTGGCTGTTTGTGATTCCTGGTCAAGTTTACGTGCAGTTGTTTGATATTGTTTTCTGATTGAATAGTTTGCCATTATTTTCTGATTCAGTAGTTTGACATTGTTTTCTGATTGAGTAGTTTGCTATTGTTTTCTGAACAACACGTCACATGATGATGATGTACGCCGATGGTTCTGTGCGTCGGGGAGAGAAATCCGAACAGGGGCTCTCTGCTGCAGTCAGGGGCAAGGTCGTTGCTGGACAGAATGGAACTGGCAAGTCTAGACGCTCCAGCGTGAGCATGGGGGCGGCTGTGGTCACGTGATCATGTCAGGTGACCAGCAGGTACTGGAGTCATCAAGGCCATCACTCCCGCGGAGTCCGTATTGGCCACGTTCTGAAAGGACAGGTGTGGCGAGAGGGGATACCATCCTGGCCACTTCTTTGACAAAGAATTCTATCAATATCGTGCTGGAGTGCGGGGTAACGAGCTGGCAGATCTGTCGGGCTTCGCCAGCGTCAGCAGTTGACCATTCTTGGTGGACAAGGCAGGCATTCTGAAGGCTGTCTCTGACCGACGGTTAGTTGAAGGAGTGGTAAGAGATGAAACAACATATTTAAGTACGCTCAGTGTTGTTGCGGCAAGGAGGGGCGTATGAGAGGACGAGTCCGGCCTGTTTACAAGCAGTGTGTCCCTGGAATGATAAGTATCAACACCTACAACATTTGTGAGGGAGACTGAGCGTGGGTGGGTTTGTCCTGAGTGCTGAGGTCAATTCTAGAAACCAAGACAGGACCAGCAAGGAGTGACCGCCGTGCTTGTTATGTGAGGCACCATCTGCAGGAGATATATGATTCACCCATCTTATACTGAAGCTGTCACCCACGTCTGGTCGAGGCAAACTTGAGCTAATTATAGACATGTGTGATGCCTTCAAGGTGTGCAGAAGACCTATTGTGGAAGTCAAGCAGAGGTCGGGCGGGAACCCGTGTTGTGGCTTCAAGGGAACCGGACGGGGAACACTGGGGATGCACAAGTGGAAGTGTATGCCATTTAGGGTGGACGGATGCAGGTTGGTTGGCACGCGGGTTGTTGACCGGACACATGAGTTGTTGACTGGACTCCCGGGTTGTTGACTGGACTCCCATGTTGTTGACTGGACACGGGGGTTGTTGACTGGACACGCGATTTGTTGACTGGACACGCGAGTTGTTGACCGAACACGAGGGTTGTTGACTGGACACGCGGGTTGTTGACTGGACATGTGATTTGCTGACTGGGCACCCGCGAACATGTTGGCGTCAGCCATGACAGTAGCAGCAGGCGGGCGTTCATAGTCGGGGAGACCCGGTATTCCCCACTCCCACGTGTGCTGGGGAAGTCAGAGCACTATAGTCGCGTTTCATGTGCTTGACGCTTACCATAATCAGTCATTGAATTTATCACGCAATCAATCATTTTCAGCACGGCAGCATCAGCCAATAAATCACTCAATCGATCGATCTCACCACAGACACATCACTACTGGGGGATCCTTCAATGCCAGTAAATAACGCGAGAAATAAATATGAAAGAGACAAAATGCTTTTCCTTTTTTTTTGTCATGTGATGAGAAGAGAGGCATTGGGGAATATCGTAACAACTGGAAAGGTCAAGGAGAAAAGAAGCAGAGGCAGACCAAGAGAAATAATGCTCGATGGACTGAGATAGTGGCATAGAGGAATATCATCAGCAGAGTTGATCCAGATAACCAAGGACCGAGATCTGTGGAGCGACATGAACGCCTACGCCTACGCCAGCTAGCAAGGCACTTGATGGTGATGATGAAAATGATGATGATGATGATCTGACAGCAGGAAACACCCAGCAATATTGCACAGCGACCCGTGTGTACCCAAATGAGAGGCACCATGTTGCACTCCTGTCGACCCTCAGCGAACACTTGTGATTTCATCAAACATGGCGTGAGGCCTAGATCCTAGATAGAACCCAGAACACTGCAAGCTGTGCTCCCGTATTCTAGAATTCATGACCTAAGCTGTAGGTCTGTAGTGCCTTCTTGTGTACATCTCTTAAATGTGTATGTATGTCTGTAGGTCTGTCACGTGTTATTGACTGTGTCCAAACGTCGGTGATCATGAATGTGTGACCTCTGTTTAGTCACCGACCACTCACTGTCGAGTCATGTCGGCCACTGACCGCCTGCCATTCATTCTATCATTCTCCCCCGTATTACAGTAATAGTCTCCGTATTTAAGGTACGGGGCCTGTCCACTGGGTGGCGGCTGGTGGAGTCAGGGATGTGTTGAATCAGCGGATGTGGACCAACACCGGTAACTCTCGGTAACTGAGAGGATGCCAGCTGTTTGGTGGGGCAGCACAGGTGACGGTTATTGAGAGGATGCCAGTTGATGGGTGGGGCAGCACAGGTGACCGTCATTGAGGTGATGCGAGTTAGTTGGTGTTGCAGCAATCTATGAAATCTTAATAAAATACCTCAAACCTCGTGACCTGCCCACCGGCGGGAAAGAGGCGTCAGACTTAACCTCTCCTGCTACCTTGAGTGTTTCGCCTGTTCAGATAAAGGCTAAGAGCGTGTCCGTAGACAACCCGGCGGAAAACAAGGGAAAGCCAACATTATACATCACAAGTAGATTGTGATTCGACAGGTCACTGTTGCAGATAAACATCGTGAATGGGGGGGGGGGGGGGGGGGAATCAGCAGCGGGAGGCTAGCCGTGTAGGGAAAGTGTTGTGCTCCAGGTGATCCCGACCTTCAGGAAGCGACTGAGAGCAAGATTGACAATACTAAAAGTAAGGACATTGAATGTTCGCATCATGACCGGGTACATTAAGTCAGAGAATATCACACAACAAATGATAAGACTGAACAATAACATCTTGGGGGATGTGTGAGACTAGATGGTAAGTCAGAGAATATCACACAACAAATGATAAGACTGAACAATAACATCTTGGGGGATGTGTGAGACTAGATGGTAAGTCAGAGAATATCACACAACAAATGATAAGAGTGAACAATAACATCTTGGGGGATGTGTGAGACCAGATGGTAAGTCAGAGAATATCACACAACAAATGATAAGACTGAACAATAACATCTTGGAAATGTGTGAGACCAGACGGGAAGAGACATGAGTGGTGACATCTGTCAACTATACAAGTCTGCGCATGAGAAAAGCCATAGAGATGTAGCCACCATTTTGTATTTAATAGAAATGTCAGCATCTATTACAGAATACTGAACAGTGTCACTATTCTGGATGTCGAAGGACCGGCATATACTAAATTATACTGGGCAGTGTCAGACAAAATATCACTGGTAAAGTTAAATGATCCATACTCATACATACACAGACAGACATGACAAACAAATACTCGTATATATATATATATAATGTTTGGTATGCCTTTCCGATTTAATTGATACACACATACACATGGGAACATGGGGTAGACAAGTTAGGTATGAGGACAAAGGATGTTGAATATTATTATCTGTTGGGTAGGGAATGCCAGATCTTCAGGTCAGATGATTTTCCAAGTTAAGACGATCTGTGTTGTCATTGGGGCCACATGCCATATTTGATATATGTTTGATTCTTAATACCATTTCATGTGTTTCTGTGCACATATATTCTCACAGTTGTTCCACACCGTTGTCGGTGGCACTGGTCCCCCAGGAGCTTCCTTAGAAGTTGCAGATAAGCACGGGATGATGTTTCCCTTCATGGAACTACAATGCTGAAATGACAACGGCCATCGGCGTCACTTGGAAACTGCTGTTGACATATCTTGGTAAGTATGTCCAGGGACATCGGGGTCACCTGGAAACTGCTGTCGACATATCTTGGTAAGTATGTCCAGGGACATCGGGGTCACCTGGAAACTGCTGTTGACATATCTTGGTAAGTATGTCCAGGGACATTGCGATCACCTGGAAACTGCTGTTGACATACCTTGGTAAGCATGTTCAGGGACATGGAAACTGCTGTTGACATATCTTGGTAAGTATGTATGTCCAGGGACATGGGGGTCACCTGGAAACTGCTGTTGACATATCTTGATAAGTATGTATGTCCAGGGACATTGGGGTCACCTGGAAACTGCTGTTGACATATCTTGGTAAGTATGTCCAGGGACATCGAGATCACCTGGAAACTTCTGTTGACATACCTTGGTAAGTATGTCCAGGGACATCGGGATCACCTGGAAACTGCTGTTGACATACCTTGATAATTATGTATGTCCAGGGACATTGGGATCACCTGGAAACTGCTGTTGACATACCTTGGTAATTATGTCCAGGGACATTGGGATCACCTCGAAACTGCTGTTGACATACCTTGGTAAGTATGTCCAGGGACACTGGGATCACATGGAAACTGCTGTTGGCATATCTTGGTAAGTATGTCCAGGGACACTGGGATCACCTGGAAACTGCTGTTGACATATTTTGGTAAGTATGTCCAGGGACACTGGGATCACCTGGAAACTGCTGTTGACATATCTTGGTAAGTATGTCCAGGGACATTGGGATCACCTGGAAAGTGCAGTTGACATATCTTGGTAAGTATGTCCAGGGACATTGGGATCACCAGGAAACTGCTGTTGACATATCTTGGTAAGTATGTAACTGGACAAATGGGTCACCTGGAAACTGCTGTTGACTTATCTTGGTAAGTATGTCCAGGGACATTGGGATCACCTGGAAACTGCTGTTGACTTATCTTGGTAAGTATGTCCAGGGACATTGGGATCACCTGGAAACTGCTGTTGACTTATCTTGGTAAGTATGTCCAGGGACACTGGGATCACCTGGAAACTGCTGTTGACTTATCTTGGTAAGTATGTCCAGGGACATTGGTATCACCTGGAAATTGCTGTTGACTTATCTTGGTAAGTATGTCCAGGGACATTGGGATCACCTGGAAACTGCTGTTGACTTATCTTGGTAAGTATGTCCAGGGAAATTAGGATGGCCTGGAAACTGCTGTTGACTTATCTTGGTAAGTATGACCAGGGACATTGGGATCGCCTGGAAACTGCTGGTGACTTATCTTGGTAAGTATGACCAGGGACATTGGGATCGCCTAGAAACTGCTGGTGACTTATCTTGGTAAGTATGTCCAGGGTCATTGGGGTCACCTGGAAACTGCTGTTGACTTATCTTGGTAAGTATGTCCAGGGACATCGGGGTCACCTGGAAACTGCTGTTGACATATCTTGGTAAGTATGTCCAGCTAGGGACATCGGGGTCACCTGGAAACTGCTGTTGACATATCTTGGTAAGTATGTCTAGGGACATCGTGGTCACCTGGAAACTGCTGTTGACATATCTTGGTAAGTATGTCCAGGGACATCTGGGTCACCTGGAAACTGCTGTTTACATATCTTGGTAAGTATGTCCAGGGACATCGGGTTCACCCGGAAACTGCTGTTGACATACCTTGGTAAGTATGTCCAGGGACACTGGGATCACCTGGAAACTGCTGTTGACTTATCTTGGTAAGTATGTCTAGGGACACTGGGATCACCTGGAAACTGCTGTTGAATTATCTTGGTAAGTATGACCAGGGACATTGGGATCACCTGGAAACTGCTGGTGGCTTATCTTGGTAAGTATGTCCAGGGACATTGGGATCACCTGGAAACTGCTGGTGGCTTATCTTGGTAAGTATGTCCAAGGACATTGGGATCACCTGGAAACTGCTGTTGGCATATCTTGGTATGTATGTCCATGGACACTGGGATCACCTGGAAACTGCTGTTGACATATCTTGGTAAGTATGTCCAGGGACACTGGGGTCACCTGGAAACTGCTTTTGACATATCTTGGTAAGTATGCCCAGGGACATTGGGGTCACCTGGAAACTGCTGTTGACATATCTTGGTAAGTATGTCCAGGGACACTGGGATCACATGGAAACTGCTGTTGACATATCTTGGTAAGTATGTCCAGGGACATTGGGGTCACCTGGAAACTGCTGTTGACTTATCTTGGTAAGTATGTCCAGGGATATCGGGGTCACCTGGAAATTGCTGTTGACATATCTTGGTAAGTATGTTTAGGGATATCGAGGTCACCTGGAAATTGCTGTTGACATATCTTGGAAAGTATGTCCAGGGACATCGGGGTCACCTGGAAACTGCTGTTGACATATCTTGGTAAGTATGTCCAGGGACATCGGGGTCACCTGGAAACTGCTGTTGACTTATCTTGGTAATTATGTCCAGGGACATCGGGATCACCTGGAAACTACTGTTGACTTATCTTGGTAAGTATGTCCAGGGACATCGGGATCGCCTGGAAACTGCTGTTGACATACCTTGGTAAGTATGTCCAGGGACATCAGGGTCACCTGGAAACTGCTGTTGACATATCTTGGTAAGTATGTCCAGGGACATCGGGGTCACCTGGAAACTGCTGTTGACTTATCTTGGTAAGTATGTCCAGGGACACTGGGATCACCTGGAAACTGCTGTTGACTTATCTTGGTAAGTATGTCCAGGGAAATTAGGATGGCCTGGAAACTGCTGTTGACTTATCTTGGTAAGTATGACCAGGGACATTAGGATCGCCTGGAAACTGCTGGTGACTTATCTTGGTAAGTATGACCAGGGACATTGGGATCGCCTAGAAACTGCTGGTGACTTATCTTGGTAAGTATGTCCAGGATCATTGGGGTCACCTGGAAACTGCTGTTGACTTATCTTGGTAAGTATGTCCAGGGACATCGGGGTCACCTGGAAACTGCTGTTGACATATCTTGGTAAGTATGTCCAGCTAGGGACATCGGGGTCACCTGGAAACTGCTGTTGACATATCTTGGTAAGTATGTCCAGGGACACTGGGGTCACCTGGAAACTGCTTTTGACATATCTTGGTAAGTATGCCCAGGGACATTGGGGTCACCTGGAAACTGCTGTTGACATATCTTGGTAAGTATGTCCAGGGACACTGGGATCACATGGAAACTGCTGTTTACATATCTTGGTAAGTATGTCCAGGGACATCGGGTTCACCCGGAAACTGCTGTTGACATACCTTGGTAAGTATGTCCAGGGACACTGGGATCACCTGGAAACTGCTGTTGACTTATCTTGGTAAGTATGTCTAGGGACACTGGGATCACCTGGAAACTGCTGTTGAATTATCTTGGTAAGTATGACCAGGGACATTGGGATCACCTGGAAACTGCTGGTGGCTTATCTTGGTAAGTATGTCCAGGGACATTGGAATCACCTGGAAACTGCTGGTGGCTTATCTTGGTAAGTATGTCCAAGGACATTGGGATCACCTGGAAACAGCTGTTGGCATATCTTGGTATGTATGTCCATGGACACTGGGATCACCTGGAAACTGCTGTTGACATATCTTGGTAAGTATGTCCAGGGACACTGGGGTCACCTGGAAACTGCTTTTGACATATCTTGGTAAGTATGCCCAGGGACATTGGGGTCACCTGGAAACTGCTGTTGACATATCTTGGTAAGTATGTCCAGGGACACTGGGATCACATGGAAACTGCTGTTGACATATCTTGGTAAGTATGTCCAGGGACATTGGGGTCACCTGGAAACTGCTGTTGACTTATCTTGGTAAGTATGTCCAGGGATATCGGGGTCACCTGGAAATTGCTGTTGACATATCTTGGTAAGTATGTTTAGGGATATCGAGGTCACCTGGAAATTGCTGTTGACATATCTTGGAAAGTATGTCCAGGGACATCGGGGTCACCTGGAAACTGCTGTTGACATATCTTGGTAAGTATGTCCAGGGACATCGGGGTCACATGGAAACTGCTGTTGACATATCTTGGTAAGTATGTCCAGGGACATCGGGGTCACCTGGAAACTGCTGTTGACTTATCTTGGTAAGTATGTCCATGGACATCGGGATCACCTGGAAACTACTGTTGACTTATCTTGGTAAGTATGTCCAGGGACATCGGGATCGCCTGGAAACTGCTGTTGACATACCTTGGTAAGTATGTCCAGGGACATCAGGGTCACCTGGAAACTGCTGTTGACATATCTTGGTAAGTATGTCCAGGGACATCGGGGTCACCTGGAAACTGCTGTTGACTTATCTTGGTAAGTATGTCCAGGGACACTGGGATCACCTGGAAACTGCTGTTGACTTATCTTGGTAAGTATGTCCAGGGAAATTAGGATGGCCTGGAAACTGCTGTTGACTTATCTTGGTAAGTATGACCAGGGACATTAGGATCGCCTAGAAACTGCTGGTGACTTATCTTGGTAAGTATGTCCAGGGTCATTGGGGTCACCTGGAAACTGCTGTTGACTTATCTTGGTAAGTATGTCCAGGGACATCGGGGTCACCTGGAAACTGCTGTTGATATATCTTGGTAAGTATGTCTAGCCAGGGACATCGGGGTCACCTGGAAACTGCTTTTGACATATCTTGGTAACTATGCCCAGGGACATTGGGGTCACCTGGAAACTGCTGTTGACATATCTTGGTAAGTATGTCCAGGGACACTGGGATCACATGGAAACTGCTGTTGACTTATCTTGGTAAGTATGTCCAGGGACATTGGGGTCACCTGGAAACTGCTGTTGACTTATCTTGGTAAGTATGTCCAGGGATATCGGGGTCACCTGGAAATTGCTGTTGACATATCTTGGTAAGTATGTTTAGGGATATCGAGGTCACCTGGAAATTGCTGTTGACATATCTTGGAAAGTATGTCCAGGGACATCGGGGTCACCTGGAAACTGCTGTTGACATATCTTGGTAAGTATGTCCAGGGACATCGGGGTCACATGGAAACTGCTGTTGACATATCTTGGTAAGTATGTCCAGGGACATCGGGGTCACCTGGAAACTGCTGTTGACTTATCTTTGTAAGTATGTCCAGGGACATCGGGATCACCTGGAAACTACTGTTGACTTATCTTGGTAAGTATGTCCAGGGACATCGGGATCGCCTGGAAACTGCTGTTGACATACCTTGGTAAGTATGTCCAGGGACATCAGGGTCACCTGGAAACTGCTGTTGACATATCTTGGTAAGTATGTCCAGGGACATCGGGGTCACCTGGAAACTGCTGTTGACCTATCTTGGTAAGTATGTCCAGGGACACTGGGATCACCTGGAAACTGCTGTTGAATTATCTTGGTAAGTATGTCCAGGGACACTGGGATCACCTGGAAAATCTGGTGGCTTATATTAATAAGTATGACCAGGGACATTGGGATCACCTGGAAACTGCTGGTGGCTTATCTTGGTAAGTATGTCCAGGGACATTGGGATCACCTGGAAACTGCTGGTGGCTTATCTTGGTAAGTATGTCCAGGGACATTGGGATCACCTGGAAACTGCTGTTGGCATATCTTGGTATGTATGACCATGGACACTGGGATCACCTGGAAACTGCTGTTGACATATCTTGGTAACTATGTCCAGGGACACTGGGGTCACCTGGAAGCTGCTTTTGACATATCTTGGTAAGTATGCCCAGGTACATTGGGGTCACCTGGAAACTTCTGTTGACATATCTTGGTAAGTATGTCCAGGGACATCGGGATCACCTGGAAACTACTGTTGACTTATCTTGGTAAGTATGTCCAGGGACATCGGGATCGCCTGGAAACTGCTGTTGACATACCTTGGTAAGTATGTCCAGGGACATCAGGGTCACCTGGAAACTGCTGTTGACATATCTTGGTAAGTATGTCCAGGGACATCGGGGTCACCTGGAAACTGCTGTTGACTTATCTTGGTAAGTATTTCCAGGGACACTGGGATCACCTGAAACTGCTGTTGAATTATCTTGGTAAGTATGTCCAGGGACACTGGGATCACCTGGAAAATCTGGTGGCTTATCTTAATAAGTATGACCAGGGACATTGGGATCACCTGGAAACTGCTGGTGGCTTATCTTGGTAAGTATGTCCAGGGACATTGGGATCACCTGGAAACTGCTGGTGGCTTATCTTGGTAAGTATGTCCAGGGACATTGGGATCACCTGGAAACTGCTGTTGGCATATCTTGGAATGTATGTCCATGGACACTGGGATCACCTGGAAACTGCTATTGACATATCTTGGTAACTATGTCCAGGGACACTGGGGTCACCTGGAAACTGCTTTTGACATATCTTGGTAAGTATGCCCAGGTACTTTGGGGTCACCTGGAAACTTCTGTTGACATATCTTGGTAAGTATGTCCAGGGACATCGGGATCACCTGGAAACTTCTGTTGACATACCTTGATAAGTATGTCCAGGGACATCGGGATCACATGGAAACTGCTGTTGACATACCTTGGTAATTATGTCCAGGGACATTGGGATCACCTGGAAACTGCTGTTGACTTATCTTGGTAAGTATGTCCAGGGACATTGGGATCACCTGGAAACTGCTGTTGACTTATCTTGGTAAGTATGTCCAGGGACACTGGGATCACCTGGAAACTGCTGTTGACATACCTTGGTAAGTATGTCCAGGGACACTGGGATTACCTGGAAACTGCTCTTGACTTATCGTGGTAAGTATGTCCAGGGACATTAGGATCACCTGGAAACTGCTGGTGGATTATCTTGGTAAGTATGTCCAGGGATATTGGGATCACCTGGAAACTGCTGTTGGCATATCTTGGTATGTATGTCCAGGGATATTGGGATCACTTGGAAACTGCTGTTGGCATATCTTGGTAAGTATATCCAGGGACATTAAGATCACCTGGAAACTGCTGTTGACATATCTTGGTAAGTATGTCCAGGGACATTGGGATCACCTGGAATCTGCTGTTGACATATCTTGGTAAGTATGTTCAGGGACATCGGGGTCACCTGCAAACTGCTGTTGACTTATCTTGGTAAGTATGTCCAGGGACATTGGGATCACCTGGAAACTGCTGTTGACTTATATTGGTAAGTATGTCCACGGACATTGGGATCAACTGGAAACTGCTGTTGACTTATCTTGGTAAGTATGTGCAGGGACATTGGGATCACCTGGAAACTGCTGTTGACTTATCTTGGTAAGTATGTCCAGGGACATTGGGATCACCTGGAAACTGCTGTTGACTTATCTTGGTAAGTATGTCCAGGGACATTGGGATCACCTGGAAACTGCTATTGACTTATCTTGGTAAGTATTACCAGGGACATTGGGATCGCCTGGAAACTGCACTTGACTTATCTTGGTAAGTATGACCAGGGACATTGGGATCGCCTGGAAACTGCTGGTGACCTATCTTGGTAAGTATGTCCAGGGACATTGGGATCGCATGGAAACTGCTGGTGACTTATCTTGGTAAGTATGTCCAGGGACATTGGGATCGCCTGGATACTGCTGTTGACTTATCTTGGTAAGTATGTAAAGGGTCATCGGGGTCACCTGGAAACTGCTGTTGACTTATCTTAGTAAGTATGTCCAGGGACATCGGGGTCACCTGGAAACTGCTGTTGACATATCTTGGTAAGTATGTCCAGGGACATCGGGGTCACCTGGAAACTGCTGTTGACATATCTTGGTAAGTATGTCCAGGGACATCGGGGTCACCTGGAAACTGCTGTTGACATATCTTGGTAAGTATGTCCAGGGACATCGGGGTCACCTGGAAACTGCTGTTGACATATCTTGGTAAGTATGTCCAGGGACATCGGGGTCACCTGGAAACTGCTGTTGACATATCTTGGTAAGTATGTCTAGGGATATCGGGGTCACCTGGAAACTGCTGTTGACATATCTTGGTAAGTATGTCCAGGGACATCGGGGTCACCTGGAAACTGCTGTTGACATATCTTGGTAAGTATGTCCAGGGACATCGGGTTCACCTGGAAACTGCTGTTGACATACCTTGGTAAGTATGTCCAGATACATCGGGTTCACCTGGAAACTGCTGTTGACATACCTTGGTAAGTATGTCCAGGGACATCGGGGTCACCTGGAAACTGCTGTTGACATATCTTGGTAAGTATGTCCAGGGACATCGGGGTCACCTGGAATCTGCTGTTGACATATCTTGGTAAGTATGTCCAGGGACATCGGGGTCACCAGGAAACTGCTAATGACATATCTTGGGAAGTATGTCCAGGGACATCGGGGTCACCTGGAAACTGCTGTTGACATATCTTGGGAAGTATGTCCCGGGACATCGGGGTCACCTGGTAACTGCTGTTGACATATCTTGGTATGTCCAGGGACATCGAAGTCACCTGGAAAATGCTGTTGACATATCTTGGTAAGTATGTCCAGGGACATTGGGATCACCTGGAAACTGCTGTTTACATATCTTGGTAAGTATGTCCAGGGACATCGGGTTCACCTGGAAACTGCTGTTGACATATCTTGGTAAGTATGTCCAGGGACACTGGGATCACCTGGAAACTGCTGTTGACTTATCTTGGTAAGTATGTCTAGGGACACTGGGATCACCTGGAAACTGCTGTTGAATTATCTTGGTAAGTATGACCAGGGACATTGGGATCACCTGGAAACTGCTGGTGGCTTATCTTGGTAAGTATGTCCAGGGACATTGGGATCACCTGGAAACTGCTGGTGGCTTATCTTGGTAAGTATGTCCAAGGACATTGGGATCACCTGGAAACTGCTGTTGGCATATCTTGGTATGTATGTCCATGGACACTGGGATCACATGGAAACTGCTGTTGACATATCTTGGTAAGTATGTCCAGGGACACTGGGGTCACCTGGAAACTGCTTTTGACATATCTTGGTAAGTATGCCCAGGGACATTGGGGTCACCTGGAAACTGCTGTTGACATATCTTGGTAAGTATGTCCAGGGACACTGGGATCACATGGAAACTGCTGTTGACTTATCTTGGTAATTATGTCCAGGGACATTCGTGTCACCTGGAAACTGCTGTTGACTTATCTTGGTAAGTATGTCCAGGGATATCGGGGTCACCTGGAAATTGCTGTTGACATATCTTGGTAAGTATGTTTAGGGATATCGAGGTCACCTGGAAATTGCTGTTGACATATCTTGGAAAGTATGTCCAGGGACATCGGGGTCACCTGGAAACTGCTGTTGACATATCTTGGTAAGTATGTCCAGGGACATCGGGGTCACATGAAAACTGCTGTTGACATATCTTGGTAAGTATGTCCAGGGACATCGGGGTCACCTGGAAACTGCTGTTGACTTATCTTGGTAAGTATGTCCAGGGACATCGGGATCACCTGGAAACTACTGTTGACTTATCTTGGTAAGTATGTCCAGGGACATCGGGATCGCCTGGAAACTGCTGTTGACATACCTTGGTAAGTATGTCCAGGGACATCAGGGTCACCTGGAAACTGCTGTTGACATATCTTGGTAAGTATGTCCAGGGACATCGGGGTCACCTGGAAACTGCTGTTGACTTATCTTGGTAAGTATGTCCAGGGACACTGGGATCACCTGGAAATTGCTGTTGAATTATCTTGGTAAGTATGTCCAGGGACATTGGGATCACCTGGAAACTGCTGATGGCTTATATTAATAAGTATGACCAGGGACATTGGGATCACCTGGAAACTGCTGGTGGCTTATCTTGGTAAGTATGTCCAGGGACATTGGGATCACCTGGAAACTGCTGGTGGCTTATCTTGGTAAGTATGTCCAGGGACATTGGGATCACCTGGAAACTGCTGTTGGCATATCTTGGTATGTATGACCATGGACACTGGGATCACCTGGAAACTGCTGTTGACATATCTTGGTAACTATGTCCAGGGACACTGGGGTCACCTGGAAGCTGCTTTTGACATATCTTGGTAAGTATGCCCAGGTACATTGGGGTCACCTGGAAACTTCTGTTGACATATCTTGGTAAGTATGTCCAGGGACATCGGGATCACCTGGAAACTACTGTTGACTTATCTTGGTAAGTATGTCCAGGGACATCGGGATCGCCTGGAAACTGCTGTTGACATACCTTGGTAAGTATGTCCAGGGACATCAGGGTCACCTGGAAACTGCTGTTGACATATCTTGGTAAGTATGTCCAGGGACATCGGGGTCATCTGGAAACTGCTGTTGACTTATCTTGGTAAGTATTTCCAGGGACACTGGGATCACCTGAAACTGCTGTTGAATTATCTTGGTAAGTATGTCCAGGGACACTGGGATCACCTGGAAAATCTGGTGGCTTATCTTAATAAGTATGACCAGGGACATTGGGATCACCTGGAAACTGCTGGTGGCTTATCTTGGTAAGTATGTCCAGGGACATTGGGATCACCTGGAAACTGCTGGTGGCTTATCTTGGTAAGTATGTCCAGGGACATTGGGATCACCTGGAAACTGCTGTTGGCATATCTTGGTATGTATGTCCATGGACACTGGGATCACCTGGAAACTGCTATTGACATATCTTGGTAACTATGTCCAGGGACACTGGGGTCACCTGGAAACTGCTTTTGACATATCTTGGTAAGTATGCCCAGGTACATTGGGGTCACCTGGAAACTTCTGTTGACATATCTTGGTAAGTATGTCCAGGGACATCGGGATCACCTGGAAACTTCTGTTGACATACCTTGATAAGTATGTCCAGGGACATCGGGATTACCTGGAAACTGCTGTTGACATACCTTGGTAATTATGTCCAGGGACATCGGGATCACCTGGAAACTGCTGTTGACTTATCTTGGTAAGTATGTCCAGGGACATTGGGATCACCTGGAAACTGCTGTTGACTTATCTTGGTAAGTATGTCCAGGGACATTGGGATCACCTGGAAACTGCTGTTGACTTATCTTGGTAAGTATGTCCAGGGACACTGGGATCACCTGGAAACTGCTGTTGACATACCTTGGTAAGTATGTCCAGGGACACTGGGATTACCTGGAAACTGCTCTTGACTTATCGTGGTAAGTATGTCCAGGGACATTAGGATCACCTGGAAACTGCTGGTGGCTTATCTTGGTAAGTATGTCCAGGGATATTGGGATCACCTGGAAACTGCTGTTGGCATATCTTGGTATGTATGTCCACGGACATTGGGATCACCTGGAAACTGCTGTTGACTTATCTTGGTAAGTATGTCCAGGGACATTGGGATCACCTGGAAACTGCTGTTGACTTATCTTGGTAAGTATGTCCAGGGACATTGGGATCACCTGGAAACTGCTGTTGACTTATCTTGGTAAGTATGACCAGGGACATTAGGATCACCTGGAAACTGCTGTTGACTTATCTTGGTAAGTATGTCCAGGGACATTGGGATCGCCTGGAAACTGCACTTGACTTATCTTGGTAAGTATAACCAGGGACATTGGGATCGCCTGGAAACTGCTGGTGACTTATCTTGGTAAGTATGTCCAGGGACATTGGGATCGCCTGGAAACTGCTGGTGACTTATCTTGGTAAGTATGTCCAGGGACATTGGGATCACCTGGAAACTGCTATTGACTTATCTTGGTAAGTATTACCAGGGACATTGGGATCGCCTGGAAACTGCACTTGACTTATCTTGGTAAGTATGACCAGGGACATTGGGATCGCCTGGAAACTGCTGGTGACTTATCTTGGTAAGTATGTCCAGGGACATTGGGATCGCCTGGAAACTGCTGGTGACTTATCTTGGTATGTATGTCCAGGGACATTGGGATCGCCTGGATACTGCTGTTGACTTATCTTGGTAAGTATGTAAAGGGTCATCGGGATCACCTGGAAACTGCTGTTGACATATCTTGGTAAGTATGTCCAGGGACATCGGGGTCACCTGGAAACTGCTGTTGACATATCTTGGTAAGTATGTCTAGGGACATCGGGGTCACCTGGAAACTGCTGTTGACATATCTTGGTAAGTATGTCTAGGGACATCGGGGTCACCTGGAAACTGCTGTTGACATATCTTGGTAAGTATGTCCAGGGACATCGGGGTCACCTGGAAACTGCTGTTGACATATCTTGGTAAGTATGTCCAGGGACATCGGGGTCACCTGAAAACTGCTGTTGACATATCTTGGTAAGTATGTCCAGGGACATCGGGGTCACCTGGAAACTGCTGTTGACATATCTTGGTAAGTATGTCCAGGGACATCGGGGTCACCTGGAAACTGCTGTTGACATATCTTGGTAAGTATGTCTAGGGACATCGGGGTCACCTGGAAACTGCTGTTGACATATCTTGGTAAGTATGTCTAGGGATATCGGGGTCACCTGGAAACTGCTGTTGACATATCTTGGTAAGTATGTCCAGGGACATCGGGGTCACCTGGAAACTGCTGTTGACATATCTTGATAAGTATGTCCAGGGACATCGGGTTCACCTGGAAACTGCTGTTGACATACCTTGGTAAGTATGTCCAGATACATCGGGTTCACCTGGAAACTGCTGTTGACATACCTTGGTAAGTATGTCCAGGGACATCGGGGTCACCTGGAAACTGCTGTTGACATATCTTGGTAAGTATGTCCAGGGACATCGGGGTCACCTGGAATCTACTGTTGACATATCTTGGTAAGTATGTCCAGGGACATCGGGGTCACCAGGAAACTTCTGTTGACTTATCTTGGGAAGTATGTCCAGGGACATCGGGGTCACCTGGAAACTGCTGTTGACATATCTTGGGAAGTATGTCCCGGGACATCGGGGTCACCTGGTAACTGCTGTTGACATATCTTGGTATGTCCAGGGACATCGAAGTCACCTGGAAAATGCTGTTGACATATCTTGGTAAGTATGTCCAGGGACATTGGGATCACCTGGAAACTGCTGTTGACTTATCTTGATAACAATGTCCAGGGACATTGGGATCACCTGGAAACTGCTGTTGACTTATCTTGGTAAGTATGTCCAGGGACATTGGGATCACCTGGAAACTTCTGTTGACTTATCTTGGTAAGTATGTACAGGGACATTGGGATCACCTGGAAACTTCTGTTGACATACCTTGGTAAGTATGTCCAGGGACATTGGGATCACCTGGAAACTGCTGTTGACTTATCTTGGTATGTATGTCCAGGGACATTGGGATCACCTGGAAACTGCTGTTGTCTTATCTTGGTATGTATGTCCAGGGACATTGGGATTACCTGGAAACTGCTGTTGACTTATCTTGGTAAGTATGTCCAGGGACATTGGGATCACCGGGAAACTGCTGTTGACTTATCTTGGTAATTATGTCCAGGGACATTGGGATCACCTGGAAACTGCTGTTGACTTATCTTGGTAAGTATGTCCAGGGACATTGGGATCACCTGGAAACTGCTGTTGACTTATCTTGGTAAGTATGTCCAGGGACACTGGGATCACCTGGAAACTGCTGTTGACTTATCTTGGTAAGTATGTCCAGGGACACTGGGATCACCTGGAAACTGCTGTTGGCTTATCTTGGTAAGTATGACCAGAGACATTGGGATCACCTGGAAACTGATGGTGGCTTATCTTGGTAAGTATGTCCACGGACATTGGGATCACCTGGAAACTGCTGGTGGCTTATCTTGGTAAGTATGTCCAGGGACATCGGGGTCACCTGGAAACTGCTGTTGACATATCTTGGTAAGTATTTCTAGGGACATCGGGGTCACCTGGAAACTGCTGTTGACATTTCTTGGTAAGTATGTCTAGGGACATCGTGGTCACCTGGAAACTGCTGTTGACATATCTTGGTAAGTATGTCCAGGGACATCGAGGTCACCTGGAAACTGCTGTTGACATATCTTGGTAAGTATGTCCAGGGACATCGGGTTCACCTGGAAACTGCTGTTGACATACCTTGGTAAGTATGTCCAGGGACATCAGGGTCACCTGGAAACTGCTGTTGACATATCTTGGTAAGTATGTCCAGGGACATCGGGGTCACCTGGAAACTGCTGTTGACTTATCTTGGTAAGTATGTCCAGGGACACTGGGATCACCTGGAAACTGCTGCTGAATTATCTTGGTAAGTATGTCCAGGGACACTGGGATCACCTGGAAAATCTGGTGGCTTATCTTAATAAGTATGACCAGGGACATTGGAATCACCTGGAAACTGCTGGTGGCTTATCTTGGTAAGTA
The DNA here is from genome assembly GCA_963921405.1 of Cepaea hortensis. Taxonomy (NCBI): domain Eukaryota; kingdom Metazoa; phylum Mollusca; class Gastropoda; order Stylommatophora; family Helicidae; genus Cepaea; species Cepaea hortensis. The sequence goes on from OY992891.1 coordinate 99,863,403, forward strand.
TGTCCAGGGACACTGGGATCACCTGGAAACTGCTGTTGACTTATCTTGGTAATTATGTCCAGGGACATTGGGATCAACTGGAAACTGCTGTTGACTTATCTTGGTAAGTATGTCTAGGGACATTGGGATCACCTGGAAACTGCTGTTAACCTATCTTGGTAAGTATATCCAGGGACATTGGGATCACCTGGAAACTGCTGTTGACTTATCTTGGTAAGAATGTCCAGGGACACTGGGATCACCTGGAAACTGCTGTTGACTTATCTTGGTAAGTATGTCCAGGGACATTGGGATCACCTGGAAACTGTTGGTGGCTTATCTTGGTAAGTATGTCCAGGGATATTGGGATCACCTGGAAACTGCTGTTGGCATATCTTGGTATGTATGTCCAGGGATATTGGGATCACTTGGAAACTGCTGTTGGCATATCTTGGTAAGTATGTCCAGGGACATTGGGATCACCCGGAAACTGTTTTTGACATATCTTGGTAAGTATGTCCAGGTACATTGGGATCACCTGGAATCTTCTGTTGACATATCTTGGTAAGTATGATCAGGGACATCGGGGTCACTTGCAAACTGCTGTTGACTTATCTTGGTAAGTATGTCCAGGGACATTGGGATCACCTGGAAACTGCTGTTGACTTATCTTGGTAAGTATGTCCACGGACATTGGGATCACCTGGAAACTGCTGTTGACGTATCTTGGTAAGTATGTCCAGGGACACTGGGATCACCTGGAAACTGCTGTTGACATACCTTGGTAAGTATGTCCAGGGACACTGGGATCACCTGGAAACTGCTGTTGACTTATCGTGGTAAGTATGTCCAGGGACATTAGGATCATCTGGAAACTGCTGGTGGCTTATCTTGGTAAGTATGTCCAGGGATATTGGGATCACCTGGAAACTGCTGTTGACATATCTTGGTAAGTATGTCCAGGGACATTGGGATCAACTGGAATCTGCTGTTGACATATCTTGGTAAGTATGTTCAGGGACATCGGGGTCACCTGCAAACGGCTGTTGACTTATCTTGGTAAGTATGTCCAGGGATATTGGGATCACCTGGAAACTGCTGTTGACTTATCTTGGTAAGTATGTCCACGGACATTGGGATCACCTGGAAACTGCTGTTGACTTATCTTGGTAAGTATGTCCAGGGACATTGGGATCACCTGGAAACTGCTGTTGACTTATCTTGGTAAGTATGTCCAGGGACATTGGGATCACCTGGAAACTGCTGTTGACTTATCTTGGTAAGTATGTCCAGGGACATTGGGATCGCCTGGAAACTGCACTTGACTTATCTTGGTAAGTATGACCAGGGACATTGGGATCGCCTGGAAACTGCTGGTGACTTATCTTGGTAAGTATGTCCAGGGACATTGGGATCGCCTGGAAACTGCTGGTGACTTATCTTGGTAAGTATGTCCAGGGAAATTGGGATCGCCTGGATACTGCTGTTGACATATCTTGGTAAGTATGTTCAGGGACATCGGGGTCACCTGCAAACTGCTGTTGACTTATCTTGGTAAGTATGTCCAGGGACATTGGGATCACCTGGAAACTGCTGTTGACTTATCTTGGTAAGTATGTCCTGGGACATTGGGATCACCTGGAAACTGCTGTTGACTTATCTTGGTAAGTATGTCCAGGGACATTGGGATCACATGGAAACTGCTGTTGACTTATCTTGGTAAGTATGTCCAGGGACATTGGGATCACCTGGAATCTGCTGTTGACTTATCTTGGTAAGTATGTCCAGGGACATTGGGATCACCTGGAAACTGCTGTTGACTTATCTTGGTAAGTATGTCCAGGGACACTGGGATCACCTGGAAACTGCTGTTGACATATCTTGGTAAGTATGTCCAGGGACACTGGGATCACCTGGAAACTGCTGTTGACTTATCGTGGTAAGTATGTCCAGGGACATTAGGATCACCTGGAAACTGCTGTTGACATATCTTGGTAAGTATATCCAGGGACATTGGGATCACCTGGAAACTGCTGTTGACTTATCTTGGTAAGTATGTCCAGGGACACTGGGATCACCTGGAAACTGCTGTTGACATACTTTGGTAAGTATGTCCAGGGACACTGGGATCACCTGGAAACTGCTGTTGACTTATCGTGGTAAGTATGTCCAGGGACATTAGGATCACCTGGAAACTGCTGGTGGCTTATCTTGGCAAGTATGTCCAGGGATATTGGGATCACCTGGAAACTGCTGTTGACATATCTTGGTAAGTATGTCCAGGGACATTGGGATCACCTGGAATCTGCTGTTGACATATCTTGGTAAGTATGTTCAGGGACATCGGGGTCACCTGCAAACTGCTGTTGACTTATCTTGGTAAGTATGTCCAGGGACATTGGGATCACCTGGAAACTGCTGTTGACTTATCTTGGTAAGTATGTCCACGGACATTGGGATCACCTGGAAACTGCTGTTGACTTATCTTGGTAAGTATGTCCAGGGACATTGGGATCACCTGGAAACTGCTGTTGACTTATCTTGGTAAGTATGTCCAGGGACATTGGGATCACCTGGAAACTGCTGTTGACTTATCTTGGTAAGTATGTCCAGGGACATTGGGATCGCCTGGAAACTGCACTTGACTTATCTTGGTAAGTATGACCAGGGACATTGGGATCGCCTGGAAACTGCTGGTGACTTATCTTGGTAAGTATGTCCAGGGACATTGGGATCGCCTGGAAACTGCTGGTGACTTATCTTGGTAAGTATGTCCAGGGACATTGGGATCGCCTGGATACTGCTGTTGACATATCTTGGTAAGTATGTTCAGGGACATCGGGGTCACCTGCAAACTGCTGTTGACTTATCTTGGTAAGTATGTCCAGGGACATTGGGATCACCTGGAAACTGCTGTTGACTTATCTTGGTAAGTATGTCCAGGGACATTGGGATCATCTGGAAACTGCTGTTGACGTATCTTGGTAAGTATGTCCACGGACATTGGGATCACATGGAAACTGCTGTTGACTTATCTTGGTAAGTATGTCCAGGGACATTGGGATCACCTGGAAATTGCTGTTGACTTATCTTGGTAAGTATGTCCAGGGACATTGGGATCACCTGGAAACTGCTGTTGACTTATCTTGGTAAGTATGTCCAGGGACACTGGGATCACCTGGAAACTGCTGTTGACATACCTTGGTAAGTATGTCCAGGGACACTGGGATCACCTGGAAACTGCTGTTGACTTATCGTGGTAAGTATGTCCAGGGACATTAGGATCACCTGGAAACTGCTGGTGGCTTATCTTGGTAAATATGTCCAGGGATATTGGGATCACCTGGAAACTGCTGTTGACATATCTTGGTAAGTATGTCCAGGGACATTGGGATCACCTGGAATCTGCTGTTGACATATCTTGGTAAGTATGTTCAGGGACATCGGGGTCACCTGCAAACTGCTGTTGACTTATCTTGGTAAGTATGTCCAGGGACATTGGGATCACCTGGAAACTGCCGTTGACTTATCTTGGTAAGTATGTCCACGGACATTGGGATCACCTGGAAACTGCTGTTGACTTATCTTGGTACGTATGTCCAGGGACATTGGGATCACCTGGAAACTGCTGTTGACTTATCTTGGTAAGTATGTCCAGGGACATTGGGATCACCTGGAAACTGCTGTTGACTTATCTTGGTAAGTATGTCCAGGGACATTGGGATCACCTGGAAATTGCTATTGACTTATCTTGGTAAGTATGTCCAGGGACATCGGGGTTTCTTTAAAACTGCTGTTGACATATATTGGTAAGTATGTCCAGGGACATTGGGATCACCTGGAATCTGCTGTTGACATATCTTTGTAAGTATGTCTAGGGACATTGGGATCACCTGGAAACTACTGTTGACATATCTTGGTAAGTATGTCCAGGGACATTGGGATCGCCTGGATACTGGTGTTGAAATATCTTGGTAAGTATGTTCAGGGACATCGGGGCAACTGCAAACTGCTGTTGACTTATCTTGGTAAGTATGTCCAGGGACATTGGGATCACCTGGAAACTGCTGTTGACTTATCTTGGTAAGTATGTCCACGGACATTGGGATCACCTGGAAACTGCTGTTGACTTATCTTGGTAAGTATGTCCAGGGACATCGGGGTCACCTGGAAACTGCTGTTGATATATCTTGGTAAGTATGTCCAGGGACATTGGGGTCACCTGGAAACTGCTGTTGACATATCTTGGTAAGTATGTCCAGGGACATCGGGGTCACCTGGAAACTGATGTTGACATATCTTGGTAAGTATGTCCAGGGACATTGGGATCACCTGGAAACTGCTGTTAAATTATCTTGGTAAGTATGACCAGGGACATTGGGATCACCTGGAAACTGCTGTTGACGTATCTTGGTAACTATGTCCAGGGACATTGGGATCACCTGGAAACTGCTGGTGATTTATCTTGGTAAGTATGTCCAGGAAAATTGGGATCACCTGGAAACTGCTGTTGACCTATCTTGGTATGTATGTCCAGGGACACTTGGATCACCTGGAAACTGCTGTTGACATATCTTGGTAAGTATGTCCAGGGACATTGGGTTCACTTGGAAACTGCTGTTGACATATCTTGGTAAGTATGTCCAGGGAAATTGGTATCACCTGGAAACTACTGTTGACATATCTTGGTAAGTATGTCCAGGGACATTGGGATCACCTGGAAACTGCTGTTGACATATCTTGGTAAGTATGTCCAGGGACATCGGGGTCACCTGAAAACTGCTGTTGAAATACCTTGGTAAATATGTCCAGGGACATTGGGATCACCTGGAAACTGCTGTTGACATATCTTGGTAAGTATGTCCAGGGACACTGGGATCACGAGGAAACTGCTGTTGACATACCTTGGTAAGTATGTCCAGGGACATTGGGATCACCTGGAAACTGCTGTTGACATATCTTGGTAAGTATGTCCAGGGACATCGGGGTTTCTTTAAAACTGCTGTTGACATATCTTGGTAAGTATGTCCAGGGACATTGGGATCACCTGGAATCTGCTGTTGACATATCTTGATAAGTATGTCTAGGGACATTGGGGTCACCTGAAAACCGCTGTTGAAATACCTTGGTAAATATGTCCAGGGACATTGGGATCACCTGGAAACTGCTGTTGGCATATCTTGGTATGTATGTCCATGGACACTGGGATCACCTGGAAACTGCTGTTGACATATCTTGGTAAGTATGTCCAGGGACATTGGGATCACCTGGAATCTGCTGGTGGCTTATCTTGGCAAGTATGTCCAGGGATATTGGGATCACCTGGAAACTGCTGTTGACATATCTTGGTAAGTATGTCCAGGGACATTGGGATCACCTGGAATCTGCTGTTGACATATCTTGGTAAGTATGTTCAGGGACATCGGGGTCACCTGCAAACTGCTGTTGACTTATCTTGGTAAGTATGTCCAGGGACATTGGGATCACCTGGAAACTGCTGTTGACATATCTTGGTAAGTATGTTCAGGGACATCGGGATCACCTGGAAACTGCTGTTGACTTATCTTGGTAAGTATGTCCAGGGACATTGGGATCACCTGGAAACTGCTGTTGACTTATCTTGGTAAGTATGTCCAGGGACATTGGGATCACCTGGAAACTGCTGTTGACTTATCTTGGTAAGTATGTCCACGGACATTGGGATCACATGGAAACTGCTGTTGACTTATCTTGGTAAGTATGTCCAGGGACATTGGGATCACCTGGAAACTGCTGTTGACTTATCTTGGTAAGTATGTCCAGGGACATTGGGATCACCTGGAAACTGCTGTTGACTTATCTTGGTAAGTATGTCCAGGGACACTGGGATCACCTGGAAACTGCTGTTGACATACCTTGGTAAGTATGTCCAGGGACACTGGGATCACCTGGAAACTGCTGTTGACTTATCGTGGTAAGTATGTCCAGGGACATTAGGATCACCTGGAAACTGCTGGTGGCTTATCTTGGTAAATATGTCCAGGGATATTGGGATCACCTGGAAACTGCTGTTGACATATCTTGGTAAGTATGTCCAGGGACATTGGGATCACCTGGAATCTGCTGTTGACATATCTTGGTAAGTATGTTCAGGGACATCGGGGTCACCTGCAAACTGCTGTTGGCTTATCTTGGTAAGTATGTCCAGGGACATTGGGATCACCTGGAAACTGCTGTTGACTTATCTTGGTAAGTATGTCCACGGACATTGGGATCACCTGGAAACTGCTGTTGACTTATCTTGGTACGTATGTCCAGGGACATTGGGATCACCTGGAAACTGCTGTTGACTTATCTTGGTAAGTATGTCCAGGGACATTGGGATCACCTGGAAACTGCTGTTGACTTATCTTGGTAAGTATGTCCAGGGACATTAGGATCACCTGGAAATTGCTATTGACTTATCTTGGTAAGTATGTCCAGGAACATCGGGGTTTCTTTAAAACTGCTGTTGACATATATTGGTAAGTATGTCCAGGGACATTGGGATCACCTGGAATCTGCTGTTGACATATCTTGGTAAGTATGTCTAGGGACATTGGGATCACCTGGAAACTACTGTTGATATATCTTGGTAAGTATGTCCAGGGACATTGGGGTCACCTGGAAACTGCTGTTGACATATCTTGGTAAGTATGTCCAGGGACATCGGGGTCACCTGGAAACTGATGTTGACATATTTTGGTAAGTATGTCCAGGGACATTGGGATCACCTGGAAACTGTTGTTAAATTATCTTGGTAAGTATCACCAGGGACATTGGGATCACCTGGAAACTGCTGTTGACGTATCTTGGTAAGTATGTCCAGGGACATTGGGATCACCTGGAAACTGCTGGTGACTTATCTTGGTAAGTATGTCCAGGAAAATTGGGATCACCTGGAAACTGCTGTTGACGTATCTTGGTATGTATGTCCAGGGACACTTGGATCACCTGGAAACTGGTGTTGACATATCTTGGTAAGTATGTCCAGGGACATTGGGTTCACTTGGAAACTGCTGTTGACATATCTTGGTAAGTATGTCCAGGGAAATTGGTATCACCTGGAAACTACTGTTGACATATCTTGGTAAGTATGTCCAGGGACATTGGGATCACCTGGAAACTGCTGTTGACATATCTTGGTAAGTATGTCCAGGGACATCGGGGTCACCTGAAAACTGCTGTTGAAATACCTTGGTAAATATGTCCAGGGACATTGGGATCACCTGGAAACTGCTGTTGACTTATCTTGGTAAGTATGTCCACGGACATTGGGATCACCTGGAAATTGCTATTGACTTATCTTGGTAAGTATGTCCAGGGACATCGGGGTTTCTTTAAAACTGCTGTTGACATATCTTGGTAAGTATGTCCATGGACATTGGGATCACCTGGAATCTGCTGTTGACATATCTTGGTAAGTATGTCTAGGGACATTGGGATCACCTGGAAACTACTGTTGAATATCTTGGTAAGTATGTCCAGGGACATTGGGATCGCCTGGATACTGGTGTTGAAATATCTTGGTAAGTATGTTCAGGGACATCGGGGTCACCTGCAAACTGCTGTTGGCTTATCTTGGTAAGTATGTCCAGGGACATTGGGATCACCTGGAAACTGCTGTTGACTTATCTTGGTAAGTATGTCCACGGACATTGGGATCACCTGGAAACTGCTGTTGACTTATCTTGGTAAGTATGTCCAGGGACATCGGGGTCACCTGGAAACTGCTGTTGATATATCTTGGTAAGTATGTCCAGGGACATTGGGGTCACCTGGAAACTGCTGTTGACATATCTTGGTAAGTATGTCCAGGGACATCGGGGTCACCTGGAAACTGATGTTGACATATCTTGGTAAGTATGTCCAGGGACATTGGGATCACCTGGAAACTGCTGTTAAATTATCTTGGTAAGTATGACCAGGGACATTGGGATCACCTGGAATCTGCTGTTGACATATCTTGATAAGTATGTCTAGGGACATTGGGGTCACCTGAAAACCGCTGTTGAAATACCTTGGTAAATATGTCCAGGGACATTGGGATCACCTGGAAACTGCTGTTGGCATATCTTGGTATGTATGTCCATGGACATCGGGATCACCTGGAAACTTCTGTTGACATACCTTGATAAGTATGTCCAGGGACATCGGGATCACCTGGAAACTGCTGTTGACATACCTTGGTAATTATGTCCAGGGACATCGGGATCACCTGGAAACTGCTGTTGACTTATCTTGGTAAGTATGTCCACGGACATTGGGATCACCTGGAAACTGCTGTTGACTTATCTTGGTAAGTATGTCCAGGGACATTGGGATCACCTGGAAACTGCTGTTGACATATCTTGGTAAGTATATCCAGGGACATTGGGATCACCTGGAAACTGCTGTTGACTTATCTTGGTAAGTATGTCCAGGGACACTGGGATCACCTGGAAACTGCTGTTGACATACTTTGGTAAGTATGTCCAGGGACACTGGGATCACCTGGAAACTGCTGTTGACTTATCGTGGTAAGTATGTCCAGGGACATTAGGATCACCTGGAAACTGCTGGTGGCTTATCTTGGCAAGTATGTCCAGGGATATTGGGATCACCTGGAAACTGCTGTTGACATATCTTGGTAAGTATGTCCAGGGACATTGGGATCACCTGGAATCTGCTGTTGACATATCTTGGTAAGTATGTTCAGGGACATCGGGGTCACCTGCAAACTGCTGTTGACTTATCTTGGTAAGTATGTCCAGGGACATTGGGATCACCTGGAAACTGCTGTTGACATATCTTGGTAAGTATGTTCAGGGACATCGGGATCACCTGGAAACTGCTGTTGACTTATCTTGGTAAGTATGTCCAGGGACATTGGGATCACCTGGAAACTGCTGTTGACTTATCTTGGTAAGTATGTCCAGGGACATTGGGATCACCTGGAAACTGCTGTTGACTTATCTTGGTAAGTATGTCCACGGACATTGGGATCACATGGAAACTGCTGTTGACTTATCTTGGTAAGTATGTCCAGGGACATTGGGATCACCTGGAAACTGCTGTTGACTTATCTTGGTAAGTATGTCCAGGGACATTGGGATCACCTGGAAACTGCTGTTGACTTATCTTGGTAAGTATGTCCAGGGACACTGGGATCACCTGGAAACTGCTGTTGACATACCTTGGTAAGTATGTCCAGGGACACTGGGATCACCTGGAAACTGCTGTTGACTTATCGTGGTATGTATGTCCAGGGACATTAGGATCACCTGGAAACTGCTGGTGGCTTATCTTGGTAAATATGTCCAGGGATATTGGGATCACCTGGAAACTGCTGTTGACATATCTTGGTAAGTATGTCCAGGGACATTGGGATCACCTGGAATCTGCTGTTGACATATCTTGGTAAGTATGTTCAGGGACATCGGGGTCACCTGCAAACTGCTGTTGGCTTATCTTGGTAAGTATGTCCAGGGACATTGGGATCACCTGGAAACTGCTGTTGACATATCTTGGTAAGTATGTTCAGGGACATCGGGATCACCTGGAAACTGCTGTTGACTTATCTTGGTAAGTATGTCCAGGGACATTGGGATCACCTGGAAACTGCTGTTGACTTATCTTGGTAAGTATGTCCAGGGACATTGGGATCACCTGGAAACTGCTGTTGACTTATCTTGGTAAGTATGTCCACGGACATTGGGATCACATGGAAACTGCTGTTGACTTATCTTGGTAAGTATGTCCAGGGACATTGGGATCACCTGGAAACTGCTGTTGACTTATCTTGGTAAGTATGTCCAGGGACATTGGGATCACCTGGAAACTGCTGTTGACTTATCTTGGTAAGTATGTCCAGGGACACTGGGATCACCTGGAAACTGCTGTTGACATACCTTGGTAAGTATGTCCAGGGACACTGGGATCACCTGGAAACTGCTGTTGACTTATCGTGGTAAGTATGTCCAGGGACATTAGGATCACCTGGAAACTGCTGGTGGCTTATCTTGGTAAATATGTCCAGGGATATTGGGATCACCTGGAAACTGCTGTTGACATATCTTGGTAAGTATGTCCAGGGACATTGGGATCACCTGGAATCTGCTGTTGACATATCTTGGTAAGTATGTTCAGGGACATCGGGGTCACCTGCAAACTGCTGTTGGCTTATCTTGGTAAGTATGTCCAGGGACATTGGGATCACCTGGAAACTGCTGTTGACTTATCTTGGTAAGTATGTCCACGGACATTGGGATCACCTGGAAACTGCTGTTGACTTATCTTGGTACGTATGTCCAGGGACATTGGGATCACCTGGAAACTGCTGTTGACTTATCTTGGTAAGTATGTCCAGGGACATTGGGATCACCTGGAAACTGCTGTTGACTTATCTTGGTAAGTATGTCCAGGGACATTAGGATCACCTGGAAATTGCTATTGACTTATCTTGGTAAGTATGTCCAGGAACATCGGGGTTTCTTTAAAACTGCTGTTGACATATATTGGTAAGTATGTCCAGGGACATTGGGATCACCTGGAATCTGCTGTTGACATATCTTGGTAAGTATGTCTAGGGACATTGGGATCACCTGGAAACTACTGTTGATATATCTTGGTAAGTATGTCCAGGGACATTGGGGTCACCTGGAAACTGCTGTTGACATATCTTGGTAAGTATGTCCAGGGACATCGGGGTCACCTGGAAACTGATGTTGACATATTTTGGTAAGTATGTCCAGGGACATTGGGATCACCTGGAAACTGTTGTTAAATTATCTTGGTAAGTATCACCAGGGACATTGGGATCACCTGGAAACTGCTGTTGACGTATCTTGGTAAGTATGTCCAGGGACATTGGGATCACCTGGAAACTGCTGGTGACTTATCTTGGTAAGTATGTCCAGGAAAATTGGGATCACCTGGAAACTGCTGTTGACGTATCTTGGTATGTATGTCCAGGGACACTTGGATCACCTGGAAACTGGTGTTGACATATCTTGGTAAGTATGTCCAGGGACATTGGGTTCACTTGGAAACTGCTGTTGACATATCTTGGTAAGTATGTCCAGGGAAATTGGTATCACCTGGAAACTACTGTTGACATATCTTGGTAAGTATGTCCAGGGACATTGGGATCACCTGGAAACTGCTGTTGACATATCTTGGTAAGTATGTCCAGGGACATCGGGGTCACCTGAAAACTGCTGTTGAAATACCTTGGTAAATATGTCCAGGGACATTGGGATCACCTGGAAACTGCTGTTGACTTATCTTGGTAAGTATGTCCACGGACATTGGGATCACCTGGAAATTGCTATTGACTTATCTTGGTAAGTATGTCCAGGGACATCGGGGTTTCTTTAAAACTGCTGTTGACATATCTTGGTAAGTATGTCCATGGACATTGGGATCACCTGGAATCTGCTGTTGACATATCTTGGTAAGTATGTCTAGGGACATTGGGATCACCTGGAAACTACTGTTGAATATCTTGGTAAGTATGTCCAGGGACATTGGGATCGCCTGGATACTGGTGTTGAAATATCTTGGTAAGTATGTTCAGGGACATCGGGGTCACCTGCAAACTGCTGTTGGCTTATCTTGGTAAGTATGTCCAGGGACATTGGGATCACCTGGAAACTGCTGTTGACTTATCTTGGTAAGTATGTCCACGGACATTGGGATCACCTGGAAACTGCTGTTGACTTATCTTGGTAAGTATGTCCAGGGACATCGGGGTCACCTGGAAACTGCTGTTGATATATCTTGGTAAGTATGTCCAGGGACATTGGGGTCACCTGGAAACTGCTGTTGACATATCTTGGTAAGTATGTCCAGGGACATCGGGGTCACCTGGAAACTGATGTTGACATATCTTGGTAAGTATGTCCAGGGACATTGGGATCACCTGGAAACTGCTGTTAAATTATCTTGGTAAGTATGACCAGGGACATTGGGATCACCTGGAATCTGCTGTTGACATATCTTGATAAGTATGTCTAGGGACATTGGGGTCACCTGAAAACCGCTGTTGAAATACCTTGGTAAATATGTCCAGGGACATTGGGATCACCTGGAAACTGCTGTTGGCATATCTTGGTATGTATGTCCATGGACATCGGGATCACCTGGAAACTTCTGTTGACATACCTTGATAAGTATGTCCAGGGACATCGGGATCACCTGGAAACTGCTGTTGACATACCTTGGTAATTATGTCCAGGGACATCGGGATCACCTGGAAACTGCTGTTGACTTATCTTGGTAAGTATGTCCACGGACATTGGGATCACCTGGAAACTGCTGTTGACTTATCTTGGTAAGTATGTCCAGGGACATTGGGATCACCTGGAAACTGCTGTTGACATATCTTGGTAAGTATATCCAGGGACATTGGGATCACCTGGAAACTGCTGTTGACTTATCTTGGTAAGTATGTCCAGGGACACTGGGATCACCTGGAAACTGCTGTTGACATACTTTGGTAAGTATGTCCAGGGACACTGGGATCACCTGGAAACTGCTGTTGACTTATCGTGGTAAGTATGTCCAGGGACATTAGGATCACCTGGAAACTGCTGGTGGCTTATCTTGGCAAGTATGTCCAGGGATATTGGGATCACCTGGAAACTGCTGTTGACATATCTTGGTAAGTATGTCCAGGGACATTGGGATCACCTGGAATCTGCTGTTGACATATCTTGGTAAGTATGTTCAGGGACATCGGGGTCACCTGCAAACTGCTGTTGACTTATCTTGGTAAGTATGTCCAGGGACATTGGGATCACCTGGAAACTGCTGTTGACATATCTTGGTAAGTATGTTCAGGGACATCGGGATCACCTGGAAACTGCTGTTGACTTATCTTGGTAAGTATGTCCAGGGACATTGGGATCACCTGGAAACTGCTGTTGACTTATCTTGGTAAGTATGTCCAGGGACATTGGGATCACCTGGAAACTGCTGTTGACTTATCTTGGTAAGTATGTCCACGGACATTGGGATCACATGGAAACTGCTGTTGACTTATCTTGGTAAGTATGTCCAGGGACATTGGGATCACCTGGAAACTGCTGTTGACTTATCTTGGTAAGTATGTCCAGGGACACTGGGATCACCTGGAAACTGCTGTTGACATACCTTGGTAAGTATGTCCAGGGACACTGGGATCACCTGGAAACTGCTGTTGACTTATCGTGGTAAGTATGTCCAGGGACATTAGGATCACCTGGAAACTGCTGGTGGCTTATCTTGGTAAATATTTCCAGGGATATTGGGATCACCTGGAAACTGCTGTTGACATATCTTGGTAAGTATGTCCAGGGACATTGGGATCACCTGGAATCTGCTGTTGACATATCTTGGTAATTATGTTCAGGGACATCGGGGTCACCTGCAAACTGCTGTTGACTTATCTTGGTAAGTATGTCCAGGGACATTGGGATCACCTGGAAACTGCTGTTGACTTATCTTGGTAAGTATGTCCAGGGACATTGGGATCACCTGGAAACTGCTGTTGACTTATCTTGGTACGTATGTCCAGGGACATTGGGATCACCTGGAAACTGCTGTTGACTTATCTTGGTAAGTATGTCCAGGGACATTGGGATCACCTGGAAACTGCTGTTGACTTATCTTGGTAAGTATGTCCAGGGACATTGGGATCACCTGGAAATTGCTATTGACTTATCTTGGTAAGTATGTCCAGGGACATCGGGGTTTCTTTAAAACTGCTGTTGACATATATTGGTAAGTATGTCCAGGGACATTAGGATCACCTGGAATCTGCTGTTGACATATCTTGGTAAGTATGTCTAGGGACATTGGGATCACCTGGAAACTACTGTTGACATATCTTGGTAAGTATGTCCAGGGACATTGGGATCGCCTGGATACTGGTGTTGAAATATCTTGGTAAGTATGTTCAGGGACATCGGGGTCACCTGCAAACTGCTGTTGACTTATCTTGGTAAGTATGTCCAGGGACATTGGGATCACCTGGAAACTGCTGTTGACTTATCTTGGTAAGTATGTCCACGGACATTGGGATCACCTGGAAACTGCTGTTGACTTATCTTGGTAAGTATGTCCAGGGACATCGGGGTCACCTGGAAACTGCTGTTGATATATCTTGGTATGTATGTCCAGAGACATTGGGGTCACCTGGAAACTGCTGTTGACATATCTTGGTAAGTATGTCCAGGGACATCGGGGTCACCTGGAAACTGATGTTGACATATCTTGGTAAGTATGTCCAGGGACATTGGGATCACCTGGAAACTGCTGTTAAATTATCTTGGTAAGTATGACCAGGGACATTGGGATCACCTGGAAACTGCTGTTGACGTATCTTGGTAAGTATGTCCAGGGACATTGGGATCACCTGGAAACTGCTGGTGACTTATCTTGGTAAGTATGTCCAGGAAAATTGGGATCACCTGGAAACTGCTGTTGACTTATCTTGGTATGTATGTCCAGGGACACATGGATCACCTGGAAACTGCTGTTGACATATCTTGGTAAGTATGTCCAGGGACATTGGGTTCACTTGGAAACTGCTGTTGACATATCTTGGTAAGTATGTCCAGGGAAATTGGTATCACCTGGAAACTACTGTTGACATATCTTGGTAAGTATGTCCAGGGACATTGGGATCACCTGGAAACTGCTGTTGACATATCTTGGTAAGTATGTCCAGGGACATCGGGGTCACCTGAAAACTGCTGTTGAAATACCTTGGTAAATATGTCCAGGGACATTGGGATCACCTGGAAACTGCTGTTGACTTATCTTGGTAAGTATGTCCACGGACATTGGGATCACCTGGAAATTGCTATTGACTTATCTTGGTAAGTATGTCCAGGGACATCGGGGTTTCTTTAAAACTGCTGTTGACATATCTTGGTAAGTATGTCCAGGGACATTGGGATCACCTGGAATCTGCTGTTGACATATCTTGGTAAGTATGTCTAGGGACATTGGGATCACCTGGAAACTGCTGTTGACTTATCTTGGTAAGTATGTCCACGGACATTGGGATCACCTGGAAACTGCTGTTGACTTATCTTGGTAAGTATGTCCAGGGACATCGGGGTCACCTGGAAACTGCTGTTGATATATCTTGGTAAGTATGTCCAGGGACATTGGGGTCACCTGGAAACTGCTGTTGACATATCTTGGTAAGTATGTCCAGGGACATCGGGGTCACCTGGAAACTGATGTTGACATATCTTGGTAAGTATGTCCAGGGACATTGGGATCACCTGGAAACTGCTGTTAAATTATCTTGGTAAGTATGACCAGGGACATTGGGATCACCTGGAAACTGCTGTTGACGTATCTTGGTAAGTATGTCCAGGGACATTGGGATCACCTGGAAACTGCTGGTGACTTATCTTGGTAAGTATGACCAGGAAAATTGGGATCACCTGGAAACTGCTGTTGACTTATCTTGGTATGTATGTCCAGGGACACTTGGATCACCTGGAAACTGCTGCTGACATATCCTGGTAAGTATGTCCAGGGACATTGGGTTCACTTGGAAACTGCTGTTGACATATCTTGGTAAGTATGTCCAGGGACATTGGGATCACCTGGAAACTGCTGTTGACATATCTTGGTAAGTATGTCTAGGGAAATTGGTATCACCTGGAAACTACTGTTGACATATCTTGGTAAGTATGTCCAGGGACATTGGGATCACCTGGAAACTGCTGTTGACATATCTTGGTAAGTATGTCCAGGGACATCGGGGTCACCTGAAAACTGCTTTTGAAATACCTTGGTAAATATGTCCAGGGACATTGGGATCACCTGGAAACTGCTGTTGACATATCTTGGTAAGTATGTCCAGGGACCCTGGGATCACCAGGAAACTGCTGTTGACATACCTTGGTAAGTATGTCCAGGGACATTGGGATCACCTGGAAACTGCTGTTGACATATCTTGGTAAGTATGTCCAGGGACATCGGGGTTTCTTTAAAACTGCTGTTGACATATCTTGGTAAGTATGTCCAGGGACATTGGGATCACCTGGAATCTGCTGTTGACATATCTTGGTAAGTATGTCTAGGGACATTGGGGTCACCTGAAAACCGCTGTTGAAATACCTTGGTAAATATGTCCAGGGACATTGGGATCACCTGGAAACTGCTGTTGGCATATCTTGGTATGTATGTCCATGGACACTGGGATCACCTGGAAACTGCTGTTGACATATCTTGGTAACTATGTCCAGGGACACTGGGGTCACCTGGAAACTGCTTTTGACATATCTTGGTAAGTATGCCCAGGTACATTGGGGTCACCTGGAAACTTCTGTTGACATATCTTGGTAAGTATGTCCAGGGACATCGGGATCACCTGGAAACTTCTGTTGACATACCTTGATAAGTATGTCCAGGGACATCGGGATCACCTGGAAACTGCTGTTGACATACCTTGGTAATTATGTCCAGGGACATCGGGATCACCTGGAAACTGCTGTTGACTTATCTTGGTAAGTATGTCCAGGGACATTGGGATCACCTGGAAACTGCTGTTGACTTATCTTGGTAAGTATGTCCAGGGACATTGGGATCACCTGGAAACTGCTGTTGACTTATCTTGGTAAGTATGTCCAGGGACACTGGGATCACCTGGAAACTGCTGTTGACATACCTTGGTAAGTATGTCCAGGGACACTGGGATTACCTGGAAACTGCTGTTGACTTATCGTGGTAAGTATGTCCAGGGACATTAGGATCACCTGGAAACTGCTGGTGGCTTATCTTGGTAAGTATGTCCAGGGATATTGGGATCACCTGGAAACTGCTGTTGGCATATCTTGGTATGTATGTCCAGGGATATTGGGATCACTTGGAAACTGCTGTTGGCATATCTTGGTAAGTATGTCCAGGGACATTAAGATCACCTGGAAACTGCTGTTGACATATCTTGGTAAGTATGTCCAGGGACATTGGGATCACCTGGAATCTGCTGTTGACATATCTTGGTAAGTATGTTCAGGGACATCGGGGTCACCTGCAAACTGCTGTTGACTTATCTTGGTAAATATGTCCAGGGACATTGGGATCACCTGGAAACTGCTGTTGACTTATCTTGGTAAGTATGTCCACGGACATTGGGATCACCTGGAAACTGCTGTTGACTTATCTTGGTAAGTATGTCCAGGGACATCGGGGTCACCTGGAAACTGCTGTTGATATATCTTGGTAAGTATGTCCAGGGACATTGGGGTCACCTGGAAACTGCTGTTGACATATCTTGGTAAGTATGTCCAGGGACATCGGGGTCACCTGGAAACTGATGTTGACATATCTTGGTAAGTATGTCCAGGGACATTGGGATCACCTGGAAACTGCTGTTAAATTATCTTGGTAAGTATGTCCAGGGACATTGGGGTCACCTGGAAACTGCTGTTGACATATCTTGGTAAGTATGTCCAGGGACATCGGGGTCACCTGGAAACTGATGTTGACATACCTTGATAAGTATGTCCAGGGACATCGGGATCACCTGGAAACTGCTGTTGACATACCTTGGTAATTATGTCCAGGGACATCGGGATCACCTGGAAACTGCTGTTGACTTATCTTGGTAAGTATGTCCACGGACATTGGGATCACCTGGAAACTGCTGTTGACTTATCTTGGTAAGTATGTCCAGGGACATTGGGATCACCTGGAAACTGCTGTTGACATATCTTGGTAAGTATATCCAGGGACATTGGGATCACCTGGAAACTGCTGTTGACTTATCTTGGTAAGTATGTCCAGGGACACTGGGATCACCTGGAAACTGCTGTTGACATACTTTGGTAAGTATGTCCAGGGACACTGGGATCACCTGGAAACTGCTGTTGACTTATCGTGGTAAGTATGTCCAGGGACATTAGGATCACCTGGAAACTGCTGGTGGCTTATCTTGGCAAGTATGTCCAGGGATATTGGGATCACCTGGAAACTGCTGTTGACATATCTTGGTAAGTATGTCCAGGGACATTGGGATCACCTGGAATCTGCTGTTGACATATCTTGGTAAGTATGTTCAGGGACATCGGGGTCACCTGCAAACTGCTGTTGACTTATCTTGGTAAGTATGTCCAGGGACATTGGGATCACCTGGAAACTGCTGTTGACATATCTTGGTAAGTATGTTCAGGGACATCGGGATCACCTGGAAACTGCTGTTGACTTATCTTGGTAAGTATGTCCAGGGACATTGGGATCACCTGGAAACTGCTGTTGACTTATCTTGGTAAGTATGTCCAGGGACATTGGGATCACCTGGAAACTGCTGTTGACTTATCTTGGTAAGTATGTCCACGGACATTGGGATCACATGGAAACTGCTGTTGACTTATCTTGGTAAGTATGTCCAGGGACATTGGGATCACCTGGAAACTGCTGTTGACTTATCTTGGTAAGTATGTCCAGGGACATTGGGATCACCTGGAAACTGCTGTTGACTTATCTTGGTAAGTATGTCCAGGGACACTGGGATCACCTGGAAACTGCTGTTGACATACCTTGGTAAGTATGTCCAGGGACACTGGGATCACCTGGAAACTGCTGTTGACTTATCGTGGTAAGTATGTCCAGGGACATTAGGATCACCTGGAAACTGCTGGTGGCTTATCTTGGTAAATATGTCCAGGGATATTGGGATCACCTGGAAACTGCTGTTGACATATCTTGGTAAGTATGTCCAGGGACATTGGGATCACCTGGAATCTGCTGTTGACATATCTTGGTAAGTATGTTCAGGGACATCGGGGTCACCTGCAAACTGCTGTTGGCTTATCTTGGTAAGTATGTCCAGGGACATTGGGATCACCTGGAAACTGCTGTTGACATATCTTGGTAAGTATGTTCAGGGACATCGGGATCACCTGGAAACTGCTGTTGACTTATCTTGGTAAGTATGTCCAGGGACATTGGGATCACCTGGAAACTGCTGTTGACTTATCTTGGTAAGTATGTCCAGGGACATTGGGATCACCTGGAAACTGCTGTTGACTTATCTTGGTAAGTATGTCCACGGACATTGGGATCACATGGAAACTGCTGTTGACTTATCTTGGTAAGTATGTCCAGGGACATTGGGATCACCTGGAAACTGCTGTTGACTTATCTTGGTAAGTATGTCCAGGGACATTGGGATCACCTGGAAACTGCTGTTGACTTATCTTGGTAAGTATGTCCAGGGACACTGGGATCACCTGGAAACTGCTGTTGACATACCTTGGTAAGTATGTCCAGGGACACTGGGATCACCTGGAAACTGCTGTTGACTTATCGTGGTAAGTATGTCCAGGGACATTAGGATCACCTGGAAACTGCTGGTGGCTTATCTTGGTAAATATGTCCAGGGATATTGGGATCACCTGGAAACTGCTGTTGACATATCTTGGTAAGTATGTCCAGGGACATTGGGATCACCTGGAATCTGCTGTTGACATATCTTGGTAAGTATGTTCAGGGACATCGGGGTCACCTGCAAACTGCTGTTGGCTTATCTTGGTAAGTATGTCCAGGGACATTGGGATCACCTGGAAACTGCTGTTGACTTATCTTGGTAAGTATGTCCACGGACATTGGGATCACCTGGAAACTGCTGTTGACTTATCTTGGTACGTATGTCCAGGGACATTGGGATCACCTGGAAACTGCTGTTGACTTATCTTGGTAAGTATGTCCAGGGACATTGGGATCACCTGGAAACTGCTGTTGACTTATCTTGGTAAGTATGTCCAGGGACATTAGGATCACCTGGAAATTGCTATTGACTTATCTTGGTAAGTATGTCCAGGAACATCGGGGTTTCTTTAAAACTGCTGTTGACATATATTGGTAAGTATGTCCAGGGACATTGGGATCACCTGGAATCTGCTGTTGACATATCTTGGTAAGTATGTCTAGGGACATTGGGATCACCTGGAAACTACTGTTGATATATCTTGGTAAGTATGTCCAGGGACATTGGGGTCACCTGGAAACTGCTGTTGACATATCTTGGTAAGTATGTCCAGGGACATCGGGGTCACCTGGAAACTGATGTTGACATATTTTGGTAAGTATGTCCAGGGACATTGGGATCACCTGGAAACTGTTGTTAAATTATCTTGGTAAGTATCACCAGGGACATTGGGATCACCTGGAAACTGCTGTTGACGTATCTTGGTAAGTATGTCCAGGGACATTGGGATCACCTGGAAACTGCTGGTGACTTATCTTGGTAAGTATGTCCAGGAAAATTGGGATCACCTGGAAACTGCTGTTGACGTATCTTGGTATGTATGTCCAGGGACACTTGGATCACCTGGAAACTGGTGTTGACATATCTTGGTAAGTATGTCCAGGGACATTGGGTTCACTTGGAAACTGCTGTTGACATATCTTGGTAAGTATGTCCAGGGAAATTGGTATCACCTGGAAACTACTGTTGACATATCTTGGTAAGTATGTCCAGGGACATTGGGATCACCTGGAAACTGCTGTTGACATATCTTGGTAAGTATGTCCAGGGACATCGGGGTCACCTGAAAACTGCTGTTGAAATACCTTGGTAAATATGTCCAGGGACATTGGGATCACCTGGAAACTGCTGTTGACTTATCTTGGTAAGTATGTCCACGGACATTGGGATCACCTGGAAATTGCTATTGACTTATCTTGGTAAGTATGTCCAGGGACATCGGGGTTTCTTTAAAACTGCTGTTGACATATCTTGGTAAGTATGTCCATGGACATTGGGATCACCTGGAATCTGCTGTTGACATATCTTGGTAAGTATGTCTAGGGACATTGGGATCACCTGGAAACTACTGTTGAATATCTTGGTAAGTATGTCCAGGGACATTGGGATCGCCTGGATACTGGTGTTGAAATATCTTGGTAAGTATGTTCAGGGACATCGGGGTCACCTGCAAACTGCTGTTGGCTTATCTTGGTAAGTATGTCCAGGGACATTGGGATCACCTGGAAACTGCTGTTGACTTATCTTGGTAAGTATGTCCACGGACATTGGGATCACCTGGAAACTGCTGTTGACTTATCTTGGTAAGTATGTCCAGGGACATCGGGGTCACCTGGAAACTGCTGTTGATATATCTTGGTAAGTATGTCCAGGGACATTGGGGTCACCTGGAAACTGCTGTTGACATATCTTGGTAAGTATGTCCAGGGACATCGGGGTCACCTGGAAACTGATGTTGACATATCTTGGTAAGTATGTCCAGGGACATTGGGATCACCTGGAAACTGCTGTTAAATTATCTTGGTAAGTATGACCAGGGACATTGGGATCACCTGGAATCTGCTGTTGACATATCTTGATAAGTATGTCTAGGGACATTGGGGTCACCTGAAAACCGCTGTTGAAATACCTTGGTAAATATGTCCAGGGACATTGGGATCACCTGGAAACTGCTGTTGGCATATCTTGGTATGTATGTCCATGGACATCGGGATCACCTGGAAACTTCTGTTGACATACCTTGATAAGTATGTCCAGGGACATCGGGATCACCTGGAAACTGCTGTTGACATACCTTGGTAATTATGTCCAGGGACATCGGGATCACCTGGAAACTGCTGTTGACTTATCTTGGTAAGTATGTCCACGGACATTGGGATCACCTGGAAACTGCTGTTGACTTATCTTGGTAAGTATGTCCAGGGACATTGGGATCACCTGGAAACTGCTGTTGACATATCTTGGTAAGTATATCCAGGGACATTGGGATCACCTGGAAACTGCTGTTGACTTATCTTGGTAAGTATGTCCAGGGACACTGGGATCACCTGGAAACTGCTGTTGACATACTTTGGTAAGTATGTCCAGGGACACTGGGATCACCTGGAAACTGCTGTTGACTTATCGTGGTAAGTATGTCCAGGGACATTAGGATCACCTGGAAACTGCTGGTGGCTTATCTTGGCAAGTATGTCCAGGGATATTGGGATCACCTGGAAACTGCTGTTGACATATCTTGGTAAGTATGTCCAGGGACATTGGGATCACCTGGAATCTGCTGTTGACATATCTTGGTAAGTATGTTCAGGGACATCGGGGTCACCTGCAAACTGCTGTTGACTTATCTTGGTAAGTATGTCCAGGGACATTGGGATCACCTGGAAACTGCTGTTGACATATCTTGGTAAGTATGTTCAGGGACATCGGGATCACCTGGAAACTGCTGTTGACTTATCTTGGTAAGTATGTCCAGGGACATTGGGATCACCTGGAAACTGCTGTTGACTTATCTTGGTAAGTATGTCCAGGGACATTGGGATCACCTGGAAACTGCTGTTGACTTATCTTGGTAAGTATGTCCACGGACATTGGGATCACATGGAAACTGCTGTTGACTTATCTTGGTAAGTATGTCCAGGGACATTGGGATCACCTGGAAACTGCTGTTGACTTATCTTGGTAAGTATGTCCAGGGACACTGGGATCACCTGGAAACTGCTGTTGACATACCTTGGTAAGTATGTCCAGGGACACTGGGATCACCTGGAAACTGCTGTTGACTTATCGTGGTAAGTATGTCCAGGGACATTAGGATCACCTGGAAACTGCTGGTGGCTTATCTTGGTAAATATTTCCAGGGATATTGGGATCACCTGGAAACTGCTGTTGACATATCTTGGTAAGTATGTCCAGGGACATTGGGATCACCTGGAATCTGCTGTTGACATATCTTGGTAATTATGTTCAGGGACATCGGGGTCACCTGCAAACTGCTGTTGACTTATCTTGGTAAGTATGTCCAGGGACATTGGGATCACCTGGAAACTGCTGTTGACTTATCTTGGTAAGTATGTCCAGGGACATTGGGATCACCTGGAAACTGCTGTTGACTTATCTTGGTACGTATGTCCAGGGACATTGGGATCACCTGGAAACTGCTGTTGACTTATCTTGGTAAGTATGTCCAGGGACATTGGGATCACCTGGAAACTGCTGTTGACTTATCTTGGTAAGTATGTCCAGGGACATTGGGATCACCTGGAAATTGCTATTGACTTATCTTGGTAAGTATGTCCAGGGACATCGGGGTTTCTTTAAAACTGCTGTTGACATATATTGGTAAGTATGTCCAGGGACATTAGGATCACCTGGAATCTGCTGTTGACATATCTTGGTAAGTATGTCTAGGGACATTGGGATCACCTGGAAACTACTGTTGACATATCTTGGTAAGTATGTCCAGGGACATTGGGATCGCCTGGATACTGGTGTTGAAATATCTTGGTAAGTATGTTCAGGGACATCGGGGTCACCTGCAAACTGCTGTTGACTTATCTTGGTAAGTATGTCCAGGGACATTGGGATCACCTGGAAACTGCTGTTGACTTATCTTGGTAAGTATGTCCACGGACATTGGGATCACCTGGAAACTGCTGTTGACTTATCTTGGTAAGTATGTCCAGGGACATCGGGGTCACCTGGAAACTGCTGTTGATATATCTTGGTATGTATGTCCAGAGACATTGGGGTCACCTGGAAACTGCTGTTGACATATCTTGGTAAGTATGTCCAGGGACATCGGGGTCACCTGGAAACTGATGTTGACATATCTTGGTAAGTATGTCCAGGGACATTGGGATCACCTGGAAACTGCTGTTAAATTATCTTGGTAAGTATGACCAGGGACATTGGGATCACCTGGAAACTGCTGTTGACGTATCTTGGTAAGTATGTCCAGGGACATTGGGATCACCTGGAAACTGCTGGTGACTTATCTTGGTAAGTATGTCCAGGAAAATTGGGATCACCTGGAAACTGCTGTTGACTTATCTTGGTATGTATGTCCAGGGACACATGGATCACCTGGAAACTGCTGTTGACATATCTTGGTAAGTATGTCCAGGGACATTGGGTTCACTTGGAAACTGCTGTTGACATATCTTGGTAAGTATGTCCAGGGAAATTGGTATCACCTGGAAACTACTGTTGACATATCTTGGTAAGTATGTCCAGGGACATTGGGATCACCTGGAAACTGCTGTTGACATATCTTGGTAAGTATGTCCAGGGACATCGGGGTCACCTGAAAACTGCTGTTGAAATACCTTGGTAAATATGTCCAGGGACATTGGGATCACCTGGAAACTGCTGTTGACTTATCTTGGTAAGTATGTCCACGGACATTGGGATCACCTGGAAATTGCTATTGACTTATCTTGGTAAGTATGTCCAGGGACATCGGGGTTTCTTTAAAACTGCTGTTGACATATCTTGGTAAGTATGTCCAGGGACATTGGGATCACCTGGAATCTGCTGTTGACATATCTTGGTAAGTATGTCTAGGGACATTGGGATCACCTGGAAACTGCTGTTGACTTATCTTGGTAAGTATGTCCACGGACATTGGGATCACCTGGAAACTGCTGTTGACTTATCTTGGTAAGTATGTCCAGGGACATCGGGGTCACCTGGAAACTGCTGTTGATATATCTTGGTAAGTATGTCCAGGGACATTGGGGTCACCTGGAAACTGCTGTTGACATATCTTGGTAAGTATGTCCAGGGACATCGGGGTCACCTGGAAACTGATGTTGACATATCTTGGTAAGTATGTCCAGGGACATTGGGATCACCTGGAAACTGCTGTTAAATTATCTTGGTAAGTATGACCAGGGACATTGGGATCACCTGGAAACTGCTGTTGACGTATCTTGGTAAGTATGTCCAGGGACATTGGGATCACCTGGAAACTGCTGGTGACTTATCTTGGTAAGTATGACCAGGAAAATTGGGATCACCTGGAAACTGCTGTTGACTTATCTTGGTATGTATGTCCAGGGACACTTGGATCACCTGGAAACTGCTGCTGACATATCCTGGTAAGTATGTCCAGGGACATTGGGTTCACTTGGAAACTGCTGTTGACATATCTTGGTAAGTATGTCCAGGGACATTGGGATCACCTGGAAACTGCTGTTGACATATCTTGGTAAGTATGTCTAGGGAAATTGGTATCACCTGGAAACTACTGTTGACATATCTTGGTAAGTATGTCCAGGGACATTGGGATCACCTGGAAACTGCTGTTGACATATCTTGGTAAGTATGTCCAGGGACATCGGGGTCACCTGAAAACTGCTTTTGAAATACCTTGGTAAATATGTCCAGGGACATTGGGATCACCTGGAAACTGCTGTTGACATATCTTGGTAAGTATGTCCAGGGACCCTGGGATCACCAGGAAACTGCTGTTGACATACCTTGGTAAGTATGTCCAGGGACATTGGGATCACCTGGAAACTGCTGTTGACATATCTTGGTAAGTATGTCCAGGGACATCGGGGTTTCTTTAAAACTGCTGTTGACATATCTTGGTAAGTATGTCCAGGGACATTGGGATCACCTGGAATCTGCTGTTGACATATCTTGGTAAGTATGTCTAGGGACATTGGGGTCACCTGAAAACCGCTGTTGAAATACCTTGGTAAATATGTCCAGGGACATTGGGATCACCTGGAAACTGCTGTTGGCATATCTTGGTATGTATGTCCATGGACACTGGGATCACCTGGAAACTGCTGTTGACATATCTTGGTAACTATGTCCAGGGACACTGGGGTCACCTGGAAACTGCTTTTGACATATCTTGGTAAGTATGCCCAGGTACATTGGGGTCACCTGGAAACTTCTGTTGACATATCTTGGTAAGTATGTCCAGGGACATCGGGATCACCTGGAAACTTCTGTTGACATACCTTGATAAGTATGTCCAGGGACATCGGGATCACCTGGAAACTGCTGTTGACATACCTTGGTAATTATGTCCAGGGACATCGGGATCACCTGGAAACTGCTGTTGACTTATCTTGGTAAGTATGTCCAGGGACATTGGGATCACCTGGAAACTGCTGTTGACTTATCTTGGTAAGTATGTCCAGGGACATTGGGATCACCTGGAAACTGCTGTTGACTTATCTTGGTAAGTATGTCCAGGGACACTGGGATCACCTGGAAACTGCTGTTGACATACCTTGGTAAGTATGTCCAGGGACACTGGGATTACCTGGAAACTGCTGTTGACTTATCGTGGTAAGTATGTCCAGGGACATTAGGATCACCTGGAAACTGCTGGTGGCTTATCTTGGTAAGTATGTCCAGGGATATTGGGATCACCTGGAAACTGCTGTTGGCATATCTTGGTATGTATGTCCAGGGATATTGGGATCACTTGGAAACTGCTGTTGGCATATCTTGGTAAGTATGTCCAGGGACATTAAGATCACCTGGAAACTGCTGTTGACATATCTTGGTAAGTATGTCCAGGGACATTGGGATCACCTGGAATCTGCTGTTGACATATCTTGGTAAGTATGTTCAGGGACATCGGGGTCACCTGCAAACTGCTGTTGACTTATCTTGGTAAATATGTCCAGGGACATTGGGATCACCTGGAAACTGCTGTTGACTTATCTTGGTAAGTATGTCCACGGACATTGGGATCACCTGGAAACTGCTGTTGACTTATCTTGGTAAGTATGTCCAAGGACATTGGGATCACCTGGAAACTGCTGTTGACTTATCTTGGTAAGTATGTCCAGGGACATTGGGATCACCTGGAAACTGCTGTTGACTTATCTTGGTAAGTATGTCCAGGGACATTGGGATCACCTGGAAACTGCTATTGACTTATCTTGGTAATTATTACCAGGGACATTGGGATCGCCTGGAAACTGCACTTGACTTATCTTGGTAAGTATGACCAGGGACATTGGGATCGCCTGGAAACTGCTGGTGACTTATTTTTGTAAGTATGTCCAGGGACATTGGGATCGCCTGGAAACTGCTGGTGACTTATCTTGGTAAGTATGTCCAGGGACATTGGGATCGCCTGGATACTGCTGTTGACTTATCTTGGTAAGTATGTAAAGGGTCATCGGGGTCACCTGGAAACTGCTGTTGACTTATCTTAGTAAGTATGTCCAGGGACATCGGGGTCACCTGGAAACTGCTGTTGACATATCTTGGTAAGTATGTCCAGGGACATCGGGGTCACCTGGAAACTGCTGTTGACATATCTTGGTAAGTATGTCCAGAGACATCGGGGTCACCTGGAAACTGCTGTTGACATATCTTGGTAAGTATGTCCAGGGACATCGGGGTCACCTGGAAACTGCTGTTGACATATCTTCGTAAGTATGTCCAGGGACATCGGGGTTACCTGGAAACTGCTGTTGACATATCTTGGTAAGTATGCCCAGGGACATCGGGGTCACCTGGAAACTGCTGTTGACATATCTTGGTAAGTATGTCTAGGGATATCGGGGTCACCTGGAAACTGCTGTTGACATATCTTGGTAAGTATGTCCAGGGACATCGGGGTCACCTGGAAACTGCTGTTGACATATCTTGGTAAGTATGTCCAGGGACATCGGGTTCACCTGGAAACTGCTGTTGACATACCTTGGTAAGTATGTCCAGATACATCGGGTTCACCTGGAAACTGCTGTTGACATACCTTGGTAAGTATGTCCAGGGACATCGGGGTCACCTGGAAACTGCTGTTGACATATCTTGGTAAGTATGTCCAGGGACATCGGGGTCACCTGGAATCTGCTGTTGACATATCTTGGTAAGTATGTCCAGGGACATCGGGGTCACCAGGAAACTGCTAATGCCATATCTTGGGAAGTATGTCCAGGGACATCGGGGTCACCTGGAAACTGCTGTTGACATATCTTGGGAAGTATGTCCCGGGACATCGGGGTCACCTGGTAACTGCTGTTGACATATCTTGGTATGTCCAGGGACATCGAAGTCACCTGGAAAATGCTGTTGACATATCTTGGTAAGTATGTCCAGGGACATTGGGATCACCTGGAAACTGCTGTTGACTTATCTTGGTAAGTATGTCCAGGGACATTGGGATCACCTGGAAACTGCTGTTGACTTATCTTGGTAAGTATGTCCAGGGACATTGGGATCACCTGGAAACTTCTGTTGACTTATCTTGGTAAGTATGTACAGGGACATTGGGATCACCTGGAAACTTCTGTTGACATACCTTGGTAAGTATGTCCAGGGACATTGGGATCACCTGGAAACTGCTGTTGACTTATCTTGGTATGTATGTCCAGGGACATTGGGATCACCTGGAAACTGCTGTTGTCTTATCTTGGTATGTATGTCCAGGGACATTGGGATTACCTGGAAACTGCTGTTGACTTATCTTGGTAAGTATGTCCAGGGACATTGGGATCACCGGGAAACTGCTGTTGACTTATCTTGGTAATTATGTCCAGGGACATTGGGATCACCTGGAAACTGCTGTTGACGTATCTTGGTAAGTATGTCCAGGGACATTGTGATCACCTGGAAACTGCTGTTGACTTATCTTGGTAAGTATGTCCAGGGACACTGGGATCACCTGGAAACTGCTGTTGACTTGGTAAGTATGTCCAGGGACACTGGGATCACCTGGAAACTGCTGTTGGCTTATCTTGGTAAGTATGACCAGAGACATTGGGATCACCTGGAAACTGATGGTGGCTTATCTTGGTAAGTATGTCCACGGACATTGGGATCACCTGGAAACTGCTGGTGGCTTATCTTGGTAAGTATGTCCAGGGACATCGGGGTCACCTGGAAACTGCTGTTGACATATCTTGGTAAGTATGTCTAGGGACATCGGGGTCACCTGGAAACTGCTGTTGACATATCTTGGTAAGTATGTCTAGGGACATCGTGGTCACCTGGAAACTGCTGTTGACATATCTTGGTAAGTATGTCCAGGGACATCGGGGTCACCTGGAAACTGCTGTTGACATATCTTTGTAAGTATGTCCAGGGACATCGGGTTCACCTGGAAACTGCTGTTGACATACCTTGGTAAGTATGTCCAGGGACATCAGGGTCACCTGGAAACTGCTGTTGACATATCTTGGTAAGTATGTCCAGGGACATTGGGATCACCTGGAAACTGCTGTTGACTTATCTTGGTAAGTATGTCCACGGACATTGGGATCACCTGGAAACTGCTGTTGACTTATCTTGGTAAGTATGTCCAGGGACATTGGGATCACCTGGAAACTGCTGTTGACATATCTTGGTAAGTATGTCCAGGGACATTGGGATCACCTGGAAACTGCTGTTGACTTATCTTGGTAAGTATGTCCAGGGACACTGGGATCACCTGGAAACTGCTGTTGACATACCTTGGTAAGTATGTCCAGGGACACTGGGATCACCTGGAAACTGCTGTTGACTTATCGTGGTAAGTATGTCCAGGGACATTAGGATCAGCTGGAAACTGCTGGTGGCTTATCTTGGTAAGTATGTCCAGGGATATTGGGATCACCTGGAAACTGCTGTTGACATATCTTGGTAAGTATGTCCAGGGACATTGGGATCAACTGGAATCTGCTGTTGACATATCTTGGTAAGTATGTTCAGGGACATCGGGGTCACCTGCAAACGGCTGTTGACTTATCTTGGTAAGTATGTCCAGGGATATTGGGATCACCTGGAAACTGCTGTTGACTTATCTTGGTAAGTATGTCCACGGACATTGGGATCACCTGGAAACTGCTGTTGACTTATCTTGGTAAGTATGTCCAGGGACATTGGGATCACCTGGAAACTGCTGTTGACTTATCTTGGTAAGTATGTCCAGGGACATTGGGATCGCCTGGAAACTGCACTTGACTTATCTTGGTAAGTATGACCAGGGACATTGGGATCGCCTGGAAACTGCTGGTGACTTATCTTGGTAAGTATGTCCAGGGACATTGGGATCGCCTGGAAACTGCTGGTGACTTATCTTGGTGAGTATGTCCAGGGAAATTGGGATCGCCTGGATACTGCTGTTGACATATCTTGGTAAGTATGTTCAGGGACATCGGGGTCACCTGCAAACTGCTGTTGACTTATCTTGGTAAGTATGTCCAGGGACATTGGGATCACCTGGAAACTGCTGTTGACTTATCTTGGTAAGTATGTCCTGGGACATTGGGATCACCTGGAAACTGCTGTTGAATTATCTTGGTAAGTATGTCCAGGGACATTGGGATCACCTGGAAACTGCTGTTGACTTATCTTGGTAAGAATGTCCAGGGACACTGGGATCACCTGGAAACTGCTGTTGACCTATCTTGGTAAGTATGTCCAGGGACACTGGGATCACCTGGAAACTGCTGTTGACTTATCTTGGTAATTATGTCCAGGGACACTGGGATTACCTGGAAACTGCTGTTGACTTATCGTGGTAAGTATGTCCAGGGACATTAGGATCACCTGGAAACTGCTGGTGGCTTATCTTGGTAAGTATGTCCAGGGATATTGGGATCACCTGGAAACTGCTGTTGGCATATCTTGGTATGTATGTCCAGGGATATTGGGATCACTTGGAAACTGCTGTTGGCATATCTTGGTAAGTATGTCCAGGGACATTAAGATCATCTGGAAACTGCTGTTGACATATCTTGGTAAGTATGTCCAGGGACATTGGGATCACCTGGAATCTGCTGTTGACATATCTTGGTAAGTATGTTCAGGGACATCGGGGTCACCTGCAAACTGCTGTTGACTTATCTTGGTAAATATGTCCAGGGACATTGGGATCACCTGGAAACTGCTGTTGACTTATCTTGGTAAGTATGTCCACGGACATTGGGATCACCTGGAAACTGCTGTTGACTTATCTTGGTAAGTATGTCCAGGGACATTGGGATCACCTGGAAACTGCTGTTGACTTATCTTGGTAAGTATGTCCAGGGACATTGGGATCACCTGGAAACTGCTGTTGACTTATCTTGGTAAGTATGTCCAGGGACATTGGGATCACCTGGAAACTGCTGTTGACGTATCTTGGTAAGTATGTCCAGGGACATTGGGATCACCTGGAAACTGCTGTTGACATATCTTGGTAAGTATGTCCAGGGACATTGGGATCACCTGGAAACTGCTGTTGACTTATCTTGGTAAGTATGTCCAGGGACACTGGGATCACCTGGAAACTGCTGTTGACATACCTTGGTAAGTATGTCCAGGGACACTGGGATCACCTGGAAACTGCTGTTGACTTATCGTGGTAAGTATGTCCAGGGACATTAGGATCACCTGGAAACTGCTGGTGGCTTATCTTTGTAAGTATGTCCAGGGATATTGGGATCACCTGGAAACTGCTGTTGACATATCTTGGTAAGTATGTCCAGGGACATTGGGATCAACTGGAATCTGCTGTTGACATATCTTGGTAAGTATGTTCAGGGACATCGGGGTCACCTGCAAACGGCTGTTGACTTATCTTGGTAAGTATGTCCAGGGATATTGGGATCACCTGGAAACTGCTGTTGACTTATCTTGGTAAGTATGTCCACGGACATTGGGATCACCTGGAAACTGCTGTTGACTTATCTTGGTAAGTATGTCCAGGGACATTGGGATCACCTGGAAACTGCTGTTGACTTATCTTGGTAAGTATGTCCAGGGACATTGGGATCACCTGGAAACTGCTGTTGACTTATCTTGGTAAGTATGTCCAGGGACATTGGGATCGCCTGGAAACTGCACTTGACTTATCTTGGTAAGTATGACCAGGGACATTGGGATCGCCTGGAAACTGCTGGTGACTTATCTTGGTAAGTATGTCCAGGGACATTGGGATCGCCTGGAAACTGCTGGTGACTTATCTTGGTAAGTATGTCCAGGGAAATTGGGATCGCCTGGATACTGCTGTTGACATATCTTGGTAAGTATGTTCAGGGACATCGGGGTCACCTGCAAACTGCTGTTGACTTCTCTTGGTAAGTATGTCCAGGGACATTGGGATCACCTGGAAACTGCTGTTGACTTATCTTGGTAAGTATGTCCTGGGACATTGGGATCACCTGGAAACTGCTGTTGACTTATCTTGGTAAGTATGTCCACGGACATTGGGATCACATGGAAACTGCTGTTGACTTATCTTGGTAAGTATGTCCAGGGACATTGGGATCACCTGGAAACTGCTGTTGACCTATCTTGGTAAGTATGTCCAGGGACATTGGGATCACCTGGAAACTGCTGTTGACTTATCTTGGTAAGTATGTCCAGGGACACTGGGATCACCTGGAAACTGCTGTTGACATACCTTGGTAAGTATGTCCAGGGACACTGGGATCACCTGGAAACTGCTGTTGACTTATCGTGGTAAGTATGTCCAGGGACATTAGGATCACCTGGAAACTGCTGGTGGCTTATCTTGGTAAGTATGTCCAGGGATATTGGGATCACCTGGAAACTGCTGTTGACATATCTTGGTAAGTATGTCCAGGGACATTGGGATCACCTGGAATCTGCTGTTGACATATCTTGGTAAGTATGTTCAGGGACATCGGGGTCACCTGCAAACTGCTGTTGACTTATCTTGGTAAGTATGTACAGCGACATTGGGATCACCTGGAAACTGCTGTTGACTTATCTTGGTAAGTATGTCCACGGACATTGGGATCACCTGGAAACTGCTGTTGACTTATCTTGGTACGTATGTCCAGGGACATTGGGATCACCTGGAAACTGCTGTTGACTTATCTTGGTAAGTATGTCCAGGGACATTGGGATCACCTGGACACTGCTGTTGACTTATCTTGGTAAGTATGTCCAGGGACATTGGGATCACCTGGAAATTGCTATTGACTTATCTTGGTAAGTATGACCAGGGACATTGGGATCGCATGGAAACTGCACTTTACTTATCTTGGTAAGTATGACCAGGGACATTGGGATCGCCTGGAAACTGCTGGTGACTTATCTTGGTCAGTATGTCCAGGGACATTGGGATCGCCTGGAAACTGCTGTTGACTTATCTTGGAAAGAATGTCCAGGGACACTGGGATCACCTGGAAACTGCTGTTGACTTATCTTGGTAAGTATGTACAGGGACATTGGGATCACCTGGAAACTTCTGTTGACATACCTTGGTAAGTATGTCCAGGGACATTGGGATCACCTGGAAACTGCTGTTGACTTATCTTGGTATGTATGTCCAGGGACATTGGGATCACCTGGAAACTGCTGTTGTCTTATCTTGGTATGTATGTCCAGGGACATTGGGATTACCAGGAAACTGCTGTTGACTTATCTTGGTAAGTATGTCCAGGGACATTGGGATCACCGGGAAACTGCTGTTGACTTATCTTGGTAATTATGTCCAGGGACATTGGGATCACCTGGAAACTGCTGTTGACGTATCTTGGTAAGTATGTCCAGGGACATTGGGATCACCTGGAAACTGCTGTTGACTTATCTTGGTAAGTATGTCCAGGGACACTGGGATCACCTGGAAACTGCTGTTGACTTGGTAAGTATGTCCAGGGACACTGGGATCACCTGGAAACTGCTGTTGGCTTATCTTGGTAAGTATGACCAGAGACATTGGGATCACCTGGAAACTGATGGTGGCTTATCTTGGTAAGTATGTCCACGGACATTGGGATCACCTGGAAACTGCTGGTGGCTTATCTTGGTAAGTATGTCCAGGGACATCGGGGTCACCTGGAAACTGCTGTTGACATATCTTGGTAAGTATGTCTAGGGACATCGGGGTCACCTGGAAACTGCTGTTGACATATCTTGGTAAGTATGTCTAGGGACATCGTGGTCACCTGGAAACTGCTGTTGACATATCTTGGTAAGTATGTCCAGGGACATCGGGGTCACCTGGAAACTGCTGTTGACATATCTTTGTAAGTATGTCCAGGGACATCGGGTTCACCTGGAAACTGCTGTTGACATACCTTGGTAAGTATGTCCAGGGACATCAGGGTCACCTGGAAACTGCTGTTGACATATCTTGGTAAGTATGTCCAGGGACATTGGGATCACCTGGAAACTGCTGTTGACTTATCTTGGTAAGTATGTCCACGGACATTGGGATCACCTGGAAACTGCTGTTGACTTATCTTGGTAAGTATGTCCAGGGACATTGGGATCACCTGGAAACTGCTGTTGACATATCTTGGTAAGTATGTCCAGGGACATTGGGATCACCTGGAAACTGCTGTTGACTTATCTTGGTAAGTATGTCCAGGGACACTGGGATCACCTGGAAACTGCTGTTGACATACCTTGGTAAGTATGTCCAGGGACACTGGGATCACCTGGAAACTGCTGTTGACTTATCGTGGTAAGTATGTCCAGGGACATTAGGATCACCTGGAAACTGCTGGTGGCTTATCTTGGTAAGTATATCCAGGGATATTGGGATCACCTGGAAACTGCTGTTGACATATCTTGGTAAGTATGTCCAGGGACATTGGGATCAACTGGAATCTGCTGTTGACATATCTTGGTAAGTATGTTCAGGGACATCGGGGTCACCTGCAAACGGCTGTTGACTTATCTTGGTAAGTATGTCCAGGGATATTGGGATCACCTGGAAACTGCTGTTGACTTATCTTGGTAAGTATGTCCACGGACATTGGGATCACCTGGAAACTGCTGTTGACTTATCTTGGTAAGTATGTCCAGGGACATTGGGATCACCTGGAAACTGCTGTTGACTTATCTTGGTAAGTATGTCCAGGGACATTGGGATCACCTGGAAACTGCTGTTGACTTATCTTGGTAAGTATGTCCAGGGACATTGGGATCGCCTGGAAACTGCACTTGACCTATCTTGGTAAGTATGACCAGGGACATTGGGATCGCCTGGAAACTGCTGGTGACTTATCTTGGTAAGTATGTCCAGGGACATTGGGATCGCCTGGAAACTGCTGGTGACTTATCTTGGTGAGTATGTCCAGGGAAATTGGGATCGCCTGGATACTGCTGTTGACATATCTTGGTAAGTATGTTCAGGGACATCGGGGTCACCTGCAAACTGCTGTTGACTTATCTTGGTAAGTATGTCCAGGGACATTGGGATCACCTGGAAACTGCTGTTGACTTATCTTGGTAAGTATGTCCTGGGACATTGGGATCACCTGGAAACTGCTGTTGAATTATCTTGGTAAGTATGTCCAGGGACATTGGGATCACCTGGAAACTGCTGTTGACTTATCTTGGTAAGAATGTCCAGGGACACTGGGATCACCTGGAAACTGCTGTTGACTTATCTTGGTAAGTATGTCCAGGGACACTGGGATCACCTGGAAACTGCTGTTGACGTATCTTGGTAATTATGTCCAGGGACACTGGGATTACCTGGAAACTGCTGTTGACTTATCGTGGTAAGTATGTCCAGGGACATTAGGATCACCTGGAAACTGCTGGTGGCTTATCTTGGTAAGTATGTCCAGGGATATTGGGATCACCTGGAAACTGCTGTTGGCATATCTTGGTATGTATGTCCAGGGATATTGGGATCACTTGGAAACTGCTGTTGGCATATCTTGGTAAGTATGTCCAGGGACATTAAGATCATCTGGAAACTGCTGTTGACATATCTTGGTAAGTATGTCCAGGGACATTGGGATCACCTGGAATCTGCTGTTGACATATCTTGGTAAGTATGTTCAGGGACATCGGGGTCACCTGCAAACTGCTGTTGACTTATCTTGGTAAATATGTCCAGGGACATTGTGATCACCTGGAAACTGCTGTTGACTTATCTTGGTAAGTATGTCCACGGACATTGGGATCACCTGGAAACTGCTGTTGACTTATCTTGGTAAGTATGTCCAGGGACATTGGGATCACCTGGAAACTGCTGTTGACTTATCTTGGTAAGTATGTCCAGGGACATTGGGATCACCTGGAAACTGCTGTTGACTTATCTTGGTAAGTATGTCCAGGGACATTGGGATCACCTGGAAACTGCTGTTGACTTATCTTGGTAAGTATGTCCAGGGACATTGGGATCACCTGGAAACTGCTGTTGACTTATCTTGGTAAGTATGTCCAGGGACATTGGGATCACCTGGAAACTGCTGTTGACATATCTTGGTAAGTATGTCCAGGGACATTGGGATCACCTGGAAACTGCTGTTGACTTATCTTGGTAAGTATGTCCAGGGACACTGGGATCACCTGGAAACTGCTGTTGACATACCTTGGTAAGTATGTCCAGGGACACTGGGATCACCTGGAAACTGCTGTTGACTTATCGTGGTAAGTATGTCCAGGGACATTAGGATCACCTGGAAACTGCTGGTGGCTTATCTTGGTAAGTATATCCAGGGATATTGGGATCACCTGGAAACTGCTGTTGACATATCTTGGTAAGTATGTCCAGGGACATTGGGATCAACTGGAATCTGCTGT
Organism: Cepaea hortensis; assembly: GCA_963921405.1. Classification (NCBI taxonomy): domain Eukaryota; kingdom Metazoa; phylum Mollusca; class Gastropoda; order Stylommatophora; family Helicidae; genus Cepaea; species Cepaea hortensis. The sequence goes on from OY992891.1 coordinate 99,899,611, forward strand.
TGACATATCTTGGTAAGTATGTTCAGGGACATCGGGGTCACCTGCAAACGGCTGTTGACTTATCTTGGTAAGTATGTCCAGGGATATTGGGATCACCTGGAAACTTCTGTTGACTTATCTTGGTAAGTATGTCCACGGACATTGGGATCACCTGGAAACTGCTGTTGACTTATCTTGGTAAGTATGTCCAGGGACATTGGGATCACCTGGAAACTGCTGTTGACTTATCTTGGTAAGTATGTCCAGGGACATTGGGATCACCTGGAAACTGCTGTTGACTTATCTTGGTAAGTATGTCCAGGGACATTGGGATCGCCTGGAAACTGCACTTGACCTATCTTGGTAAGTATGACCAGGGACATTGGGATCGCCTGGAAACTGCTGGTGACTTATCTTGGTAAGTATGTCCAGGGACATTGGGATCGCCTGGAAACTGCTGGTGACTTATCTTGGTGAGTATGTCCAGGGAAATTGGGATCGCCTGGATACTGCTGTTGACATATCTTGGTAAGTATGTTCAGGGACATCGGGGTCACCTGCAAACTGCTGTTGACTTATCTTGGTAAGTATGTCCAGGGACATTGGGATCACCTGGAAACTGCTGTTGACTTATCTTGGTAAGTATGTCCTGGGACATTGGGATCACCTGGAAACTGCTGTTGAATTATCTTGGTAAGTATGTCCAGGGACATTGGGATCACCTGGAAACTGCTGTTGACTTATCTTGGTAAGAATGTCCAGGGACACTGGGATCACCTGGAAACTGCTGTTGACTTATCTTGGTAAGTATGTCCAGGGACACTGGGATCACCTGGAAACTGCTGTTGACGTATCTTGGTAATTATGTCCAGGGACACTGGGATTACCTGGAAACTGCTGTTGACTTATCGTGGTAAGTATGTCCAGGGACATTAGGATCACCTGGAAACTGCTGGTGGCTTATCTTGGTAAGTATGTCCAGGGATATTGGGATCACCTGGAAACTGCTGTTGGCATATCTTGGTATGTATGTCCAGGGATATTGGGATCACTTGGAAACTGCTGTTGGCATATCTTGGTAAGTATGTCCAGGGACATTAAGATCATCTGGAAACTGCTGTTGACATATCTTGGTAAGTATGTCCAGGGACATTGGGATCACCTGGAATCTGCTGTTGACATATCTTGGTAAGTATGTTCAGGGACATCGGGGTCACCTGCAAACTGCTGTTGACTTATCTTGGTAAATATGTCCAGGGACATTGTGATCACCTGGAAACTGCTGTTGACTTATCTTGGTAAGTATGTCCACGGACATTGGGATCACCTGGAAACTGCTGTTGACTTATCTTGGTAAGTATGTCCAGGGACATTGGGATCACCTGGAAACTGCTGTTGACTTATCTTGGTAAGTATGTCCAGGGACATTGGGATCACCTGGAAACTGCTGTTGACTTATCTTGGTAAGTATGTCCAGGGACATTGGGATCACCTGGAAACTGCTGTTGACTTATCTTGGTAAGTATGTCCAGGGACATTGGGATCACCTGGAAACTGCTGTTGACTTATCTTGGTAAGTATGTCCAGGGACATTGGGATCACCTGGAAACTGCTGTTGACATATCTTGGTAAGTATGTCCAGGGACATTGGGATCACCTGGAAACTGCTGTTGACTTATCTTGGTAAGTATGTCCAGGGACACTGGGATCACCTGGAAACTGCTGTTGACATACCTTGGTAAGTATGTCCAGGGACACTGGGATCACCTGGAAACTGCTGTTGACCTATCGTGGTAAGTATGTCCAGGGACATTAGGATCACCTGGAAACTGCTGGTGGCTTATCTTGGTAAGTATGTCCAGGGATATTGGGATCACCTGGAAACTGCTGTTGACATATCTTGGTAAGTATGTCCAGGGACATTGGGATCAACTGGAATCTGCTGTTGACATATCTTGGTAAGTATGTTCAGGGACATCGGGGTCACCTGCAAACGGCTGTTGACTTATCTTGGTAAGTATGTCCAGGGATATTGGGATCACCTGGAAACTGCTGTTGACTTATCTTGGTAAGTATGTCCACGGACATTGGGATCACCTGGAAACTGCTGTTGACTTATCTTGGTAAGTATGTCCAGGGACATTGGGATCACCTGGAAACTGCTGTTGACTTATCTTGGTAAGTATGTCCAGGGACATTGGGATCACCTGGAAACTGCTGTTGACTTATCTTGGTAAGTATGTCCAGGGACATTGGGATCGCCTGGAAACTGCACTTGACTTATCTTGGTAAGTATGACCAGGGACATTGGGATCGCCTGGAAACTGCTGGTGACTTATCTTGGTAAGTATGTCCAGGGACATTGGGATCGCCTGGAAACTGCTGGTGACTTATCTTGGTAAGTATGTCCAGGGAAATTGGGATCGCCTGGATACTGCTGTTGACATATCTTGGTAAGTATGTTCAGGGACATCGGGGTCACCTGCAAACTGCTGTTGACTTCTCTTGGTAAGTATGTCCAGGGACATTGGGATCACCTGGAAACTGCTGTTGACTTATCTTGGTAAGTATGTCCTGGGACATTGGGATCACCTGGAAACTGCTGTTGACTTATCTTGGTAAGTATGTCCACGGACATTGGGATCACATGGAAACTGCTGTTGACTTATCTTGGTAAGTATGTCCAGGGACATTGGGATCACCTGGAAACTGCTGTTGACTTATCTTGGTAAGTATGTCCAGGGACATTGGGATCACCTGGAAACTGCTGTTGACTTATCTTGGTAAGTATGTCCAGGGACACTGGGATCACCTGGAAACTGCTGTTGTCATACCTTGGTAAGTATGTCCAGGGACACTGGGATCACCTGGAAACTGCTGTTGACTTATCGTGGTAAGTATGTCCAGGGACATTAGGATCACCTGGAAACTGCTGGTGGCTTATCTTGGTAAGTATGTCCAGGGATATTGGGATCACCTGGAAACTGCTGTTGACATATCTTGGTAAGTATGTCCAGGGACATTGGGATCACCTGGAATCTGCTGTTGACATATCTTGGTAAGTATGTTCAGGGACATCGGGGTCACCTGCAAACTGCTGTTGACTTATCTTGGTAAGTATGTACAGGGACATCGGGATCACCTGGAAACTGCTGTTGACTTATCTTGGTAAGTATGTCCACGGACATTGGGATCACCTGGAAACTGCTGTTGACTTATCTTGGTACGTATGTCCAGGGACATTGGGATCACCTGGAAACTGCTGTTGACTTATCTTGGTAAGTATGTCCAGGGACATTGGGATCACCTGGACACTGCTGTTGACTTATCTTGGTAAGTATGTCCAGGGACATTGGGATCACCTGGAAATTGCTATTGACTTATCTTGGTAAGTATGACCAGGGACATTGGGATCGCATGGAAACTGCACTTTACTTATCTTGGTAAGTATGACCAGGGACATTGGGATCGCCTGGAAACTGCTGGTGACTTATCTTGGTCAGTATGACCAGGGACATTGGGATCGCCTGGAAACTGCTGTTGACTTATCTTGGAAAGAATGTCCAGGGACACTGGGATCACCTGGAAACTGCTGTTGACTTATCTTGGTAAGTATGTCCAGGGACACTGGGATCACCTGGAAACTGCTGTTGACTTGGTAAGTATGTCCAGGGACACTGGGATCACCTGGAAACTGCTGTTGGCTTATCTTGGTAAGTATGACCAGAGACATTGGGATCACCTGGAAACTGATGGTGGCTTATCTTGGTAAGTATGTCCACGGACATTGGGATCACCTGGAAACTGCTGGTGGCTTATCTTGGTAAGTATGTCCAGGGACATCGGGGTCACCTGGAAACTGCTGTTGACATATCTTGGTAAGTATGTCTAGGGACATCGGGGTCACCTGGAAACTGCTGTTGATATATCTTGGTAAGTATGTCTAGGGACATCGTGGTCACCTGGAAACTGCTGTTGACATATCTTGGTAAGTATGTCCAGGGACATCGGGGTCACCTGGAAACTGCTGTTGACATATCTTTGTAAGTATGTCCAGGGACATCGGGTTCACCTGGAAACTGCTGTTGACATACCTTGGTAAGTATGTCCAGGGACATCAGGGTCACCTGGAAACTGCTGTTGACATATCTTGGTAAGTATGTCCAGGGACATTGGGATCACCTGGAAACTGCTGTTGACTTATCTTGGTAAGTATGTCCACGGACATTGGGATCACCTGGAAACTGCTGTTGACTTATCTTGGTAAGTATGTCCAGGGACATTGGGATCACCTGGAAACTGCTGTTGACATATCTTGGTAAGTATGTCCAGGGACATTGGGATCACCTGGAAACTGCTGTTGACTTATCTTGGTAAGTATGTCCAGGGACACTGGGATCACCTGGAAACTGCTGTTGACATACCTTGGTAAGTATGTCCAGGGACACTGGGATCACCTGGAAACTGCTGTTGACTTATCGTGGTAAGTATGTCCAGGGACATTAGGATCACCTGGAAACTGCTGGTGGCTTATCTTGGTAAGTATATCCAGGGATATTGGGATCACCTGGAAACTGCTGTTGACATATCTTGGTAAGTATGTCCAGGGACATTGGGATCAACTGGAATCTGCTGTTGACATATCTTGGTAAGTATGTTCAGGGACATCGGGGTCACCTGCAAACGGCTGTTGACTTATCTTGGTAAGTATGTCCAGGGATATTGGGATCACCTGGAAACTGCTGTTGACTTATCTTGGTAAGTATGTCCACGGACATTGGGATCACCTGGAAACTGCTGTTGACTTATCTTGGTAAGTATGTCCAGGGACATTGGGATCACCTGGAAACTGCTGTTGACTTATCTTGGTAAGTATGTCCAGGGACATTGGGATCACCTGGAAACTGCTGTTGACTTATCTTGGTAAGTATGTCCAGGGACATTGGGATCGCCTGGAAACTGCACTTGACCTATCTTGGTAAGTATGACCAGGGACATTGGGATCGCCTGGAAACTGCTGGTGACTTATCTTGGTAAGTATGTCCAGGGACATTGGGATCGCCTGGAAACTGCTGGTGACTTATCTTGGTGAGTATGTCCAGGGAAATTGGGATCGCCTGGATACTGCTGTTGACATATCTTGGTAAGTATGTTCAGGGACATCGGGGTCACCTGCAAACTGCTGTTGACTTATCTTGGTAAGTATGTCCAGGGACATTGGGATCACCTGGAAACTGCTGTTGACTTATCTTGGTAAGTATGTCCTGGGACATTGGGATCACCTGGAAACTGCTGTTGAATTATCTTGGTAAGTATGTCCAGGGACATTGGGATCACCTGGAAACTGCTGTTGACTTATCTTGGTAAGAATGTCCAGGGACACTGGGATCACCTGGAAACTGCTGTTGACTTATCTTGGTAAGTATGTCCAGGGACACTGGGATCACCTGGAAACTGCTGTTGACGTATCTTGGTAATTATGTCCAGGGACACTGGGATTACCTGGAAACTGCTGTTGACTTATCGTGGTAAGTATGTCCAGGGACATTAGGATCACCTGGAAACTGCTGGTGGCTTATCTTGGTAAGTATGTCCAGGGATATTGGGATCACCTGGAAACTGCTGTTGGCATATCTTGGTATGTATGTCCAGGGATATTGGGATCACTTGGAAACTGCTGTTGGCATATCTTGGTAAGTATGTCCAGGGACATTAAGATCATCTGGAAACTGCTGTTGACATATCTTGGTAAGTATGTCCAGGGACATTGGGATCACCTGGAATCTGCTGTTGACATATCTTGGTAAGTATGTTCAGGGACATCGGGGTCACCTGCAAACTGCTGTTGACTTATCTTGGTAAATATGTCCAGGGACATTGTGATCACCTGGAAACTGCTGTTGACTTATCTTGGTAAGTATGTCCACGGACATTGGGATCACCTGGAAACTGCTGTTGACTTATCTTGGTAAGTATGTCCAGGGACATTGGGATCACCTGGAAACTGCTGTTGACTTATCTTGGTAAGTATGTCCAGGGACATTGGGATCACCTGGAAACTGCTGTTGACTTATCTTGGTAAGTATGTCCAGGGACATTGGGATCACCTGGAAACTGCTGTTGACTTATCTTGGTAAGTATGTCCAGGGACATTGGGATCACCTGGAAACTGCTGTTGACTTATCTTGGTAAGTATGTCCAGGGACATTGGGATCACCTGGAAACTGCTGTTGACATATCTTGGTAAGTATGTCCAGGGACATTGGGATCACCTGGAAACTGCTGTTGACTTATCTTGGTAAGTATGTCCAGGGACACTGGGATCACCTGGAAACTGCTGTTGACATACCTTGGTAAGTATGTCCAGGGACACTGGGATCACCTGGAAACTGCTGTTGACTTATCGTGGTAAGTATGTCCAGGGACATTAGGATCACCTGGAAACTGCTGGTGGCTTATCTTGGTAAGTATATCCAGGGATATTGGGATCACCTGGAAACTGCTGTTGACATATCTTGGTAAGTATGTCCAGGGACATTGGGATCAACTGGAATCTGCTGTTGACATATCTTGGTAAGTATGTTCAGGGACATCGGGGTCACCTGCAAACGGCTGTTGACTTATCTTGGTAAGTATGTCCAGGGATATTGGGATCACCTGGAAACTGCTGTTGACTTATCTTGGTAAGTATGTCCACGGACATTGGGATCACCTGGAAACTGCTGTTGACTTATCTTGGTAAGTATGTCCAGGGACATTGGGATCACCTGGAAACTGCTGTTGACTTATCTTGGTAAGTATGTCCAGGGACATTGGGATCACCTGGAAACTGCTGTTGACTTATCTTGGTAAGTATGTCCAGGGACATTGGGATCGCCTGGAAACTGCACTTGACCTATCTTGGTAAGTATGACCAGGGACATTGGGATCGCCTGGAAACTGCTGGTGACTTATCTTGGTAAGTATGTCCAGGGACATTGGGATCGCCTGGAAACTGCTGGTGACTTATCTTGGTGAGTATGTCCAGGGAAATTGGGATCGCCTGGATACTGCTGTTGACATATCTTGGTAAGTATGTTCAGGGACATCGGGGTCACCTGCAAACTGCTGTTGACTTATCTTGGTAAGTATGTCCAGGGACATTGGGATCACCTGGAAACTGCTGTTGACTTATCTTGGTAAGTATGTCCTGGGACATTGGGATCACCTGGAAACTGCTGTTGAATTATCTTGGTAAGTATGTCCAGGGACATTGGGATCACCTGGAAACTGCTGTTGACTTATCTTGGTAAGAATGTCCAGGGACACTGGGATCACCTGGAAACTGCTGTTGACTTATCTTGGTAAGTATGTCCAGGGACACTGGGATCACCTGGAAACTGCTGTTGACGTATCTTGGTAATTATGTCCAGGGACACTGGGATTACCTGGAAACTGCTGTTGACTTATCGTGGTAAGTATGTCCAGGGACATTAGGATCACCTGGAAACTGCTGGTGGCTTATCTTGGTAAGTATGTCCAGGGATATTGGGATCACCTGGAAACTGCTGTTGGCATATCTTGGTATGTATGTCCAGGGATATTGGGATCACTTGGAAACTGCTGTTGGCATATCTTGGTAAGTATGTCCAGGGACATTAAGATCATCTGGAAACTGCTGTTGACATATCTTGGTAAGTATGTCCAGGGACATTGGGATCACCTGGAATCTGCTGTTGACATATCTTGGTAAGTATGTTCAGGGACATCGGGGTCACCTGCAAACTGCTGTTGACTTATCTTGGTAAATATGTCCAGGGACATTGTGATCACCTGGAAACTGCTGTTGACTTATCTTGGTAAGTATGTCCACGGACATTGGGATCACCTGGAAACTGCTGTTGACTTATCTTGGTAAGTATGTCCAGGGACATTGGGATCACCTGGAAACTGCTGTTGACTTATCTTGGTAAGTATGTCCAGGGACATTGGGATCACCTGGAAACTGCTGTTGACTTATCTTGGTAAGTATGTCCAGGGACATTGGGATCACCTGGAAACTGCTGTTGACTTATCTTGGTAAGTATGTCCAGGGACATTGGGATCACCTGGAAACTGCTGTTGACTTATCTTGGTAAGTATGTCCAGGGACATTGGGATCACCTGGAAACTGCTGTTGACATATCTTGGTAAGTATGTCCAGGGACATTGGGATCACCTGGAAACTGCTGTTGACTTATCTTGGTAAGTATGTCCAGGGACACTGGGATCACCTGGAAACTGCTGTTGACATACCTTGGTAAGTATGTCCAGGGACACTGGGATCACCTGGAAACTGCTGTTGACTTATCGTGGTAAGTATGTCCAGGGACATTAGGATCACCTGGAAACTGCTGGTGGCTTATCTTGGTAAGTATGTCCAGGGATATTGGGATCACCTGGAAACTGCTGTTGACATATCTTGGTAAGTATGTCCAGGGACATTGGGATCAACTGGAATCTGCTGTTGACATATCTTGGTAAGTATGTTCAGGGACATCGGGGTCACCTGCAAACGGCTGTTGACTTATCTTGGTAAGTATGTCCAGGGATATTGGGATCACCTGGAAACTGCTGTTGACTTATCTTGGTAAGTATGTCCACGGACATTGGGATCACCTGGAAACTGCTGTTGACTTATCTTGGTAAGTATGTCCAGGGACATTGGGATCACCTGGAAACTGCTGTTGACTTATCTTGGTAAGTATGTCCAGGGACATTGGGATCACCTGGAAACTGCTGTTGACTTATCTTGGTAAGTATGTCCAGGGACATTGGGATCGCCTGGAAACTGCACTTGACTTATCTTGGTAAGTATGACCAGGGACATTGGGATCGCCTGGAAACTGCTGGTGACTTATCTTGGTAAGTATGTCCAGGGACATTGGGATCGCCTGGAAACTGCTGGTGACTTATCTTGGTAAGTATGTCCAGGGAAATTGGGATCGCCTGGATACTGCTGTTGACATATCTTGGTAAGTATGTTCAGGGACATCGGGGTCACCTGCAAACTGCTGTTGACTTCTCTTGGTAAGTATGTCCAGGGACATTGGGATCACCTGGAAACTGCTGTTGACTTATCTTGGTAAGTATGTCCTGGGACATTGGGATCACCTGGAAACTGCTGTTGACTTATCTTGGTAAGTATGTCCACGGACATTGGGATCACATGGAAACTGCTGTTGACTTATCTTGGTAAGTATGTCCAGGGACATTGGGATCACCTGGAAACTGCTGTTGACTTATCTTGGTAAGTATGTCCAGGGACATTGGGATCACCTGGAAACTGCTGTTGACTTATCTTGGTAAGTATGTCCAGGGACACTGGGATCACCTGGAAACTGCTGTTGACATACCTTGGTAAGTATGTCCAGGGACACTGGGATCACCTGGAAACTGCTGTTGACTTATCGTGGTAAGTATGTCCAGGGACATTAGGATCACCTGGAAACTGCTGGTGGCTTATCTTGGTAAGTATGTCCAGGGATATTGGGATCACCTGGAAACTGCTGTTGACATATCTTGGTAAGTATGTCCAGGGACATTGGGATCACCTGGAATCTGCTGTTGACATATCTTGGTAAGTATGTTCAGGGACATCGGGGTCACCTGCAAACTGCTGTTGACTTATCTTGGTAAGTATGTACAGGGACATCGGGATCACCTGGAAACTGCTGTTGACTTATCTTGGTAAGTATGTCCACGGACATTGGGATCACCTGGAAACTGCTGTTGACTTATCTTGGTACGTATGTCCAGGGACATTGGGATCACCTGGAAACTGCTGTTGACTTATCTTGGTAAGTATGTCCAGGGACATTGGGATCACCTGGACACTGCTGTTGACTTATCTTGGTAAGTATGTCCAGGGACATTGGGATCACCTGGAAATTGCTATTGACTTATCTTGGTAAGTATGACCAGGGACATTGGGATCGCATGGAAACTGCACTTTACTTATCTTGGTAAGTATGACCAGGGACATTGGGATCGCCTGGAAACTGCTGGTGACTTATCTTGGTCAGTATGACCAGGGACATTGGGATCGCCTGGAAACTGCTGTTGACTTATCTTGGAAAGAATGTCCAGGGACACTGGGATCACCTGGAAACTGCTGTTGACTTATCTTGGTAAGTATGTCCAGGGACACTGGGATCACCTGGAAACTGCTGTTGACTTATCTTGGTAAGTATGTCCAGGGACATTGGGATCACCTGGAAACTGCTGTTGGCATATCTTGGTATGTATGTCCAGGGATATTGGGATCACTTGGAAACTGCTGTTGGCATATCTTGGTAAGTATGTCCAGGGATATTGGGATCACTTGGAAACTGCTGTTGGCATATCTTGGTAAGTATGTCCAGGGACATTGGGATCACCCGGAAACTGCTGTTGACATATCTTGGTAAGTATGTCCAGGTACATTGGGATCATCTGGAATCTGCTGTTGACATATCTTGGTAAGTATGTTCAGGGACATCGGGGTCACCTGCAAACTGCTGTTGACTTATCTTGGTAAGTATGTCCAGGGACATTGGGATCACCTGGAAACTGCTGTTGACTTATCTTGGTAAGTATGTCCACGGACATTGGGATCACCTGAAAACTGCTGTTGACTTATCTTGGTAAGTATGTCCAGGGACATTGGGATCACCTGGAATTTGCTGTTGACATATCTTGGTAAGTATATCCAGGGACATTGGGATCACCTGGAAACTGCTGTTGACTTATCTTGGTAAGTATGTCCAGGGACACTGGGATCACCTGGAAACTGCTGTTGACATACCTTGGTATGTATGTCCAGGGACACTGGGATCACCTGGAAACTGCTGTTGACTTATCGTGGTAAGTATGTCCAGGGACATTAGGATCACCTGGAAACTGCTGGTGGCTTATCTTGGTAAGTATGTCCAGGGATATTGGGATCACCTGGAAACTGCTGTTGACATATCTTGGTTAGTATGTCCAGGGACACTGGGATCACCTGGAAACTGCTGTTGACTTATCTTGGTAATTATGTCCAGGGACATTGGGATCAACTGGAAACTGCTGTTGACTTATCTTGGTAAGTATGTCTAGGGACATTGGGATCACCTGGAAACTGCTGTTAACTTATCTTGGTAAGTATGTCCAGGGACATTGGGATCACCTGGAAACTGCTGTTGACTTATCTTGGTAAGAATGTCCAGGGACACTGGGATCACCTGGAAACTGCTGTTGACTTATCTTGGTAAGTATGTCCAGGGACATTGGGATCACCTGGAAACTGCTGGTGGCTTATCTTGGTAAGTATGTCCAGGGATATTGGGATCACCTGGAAACTTCTGTTGGCATATCTTGGTATGTATGTCCAGGGATATTGGGATCACTTGGAAACTGCTGTTGGCATATCTTGGTAAGTATGTCCAGGGACATTGGGATCACCCGGAAACTGCTGTTGACATATCTTGGTAAGTATGTCCAGGTACATTGGAATCACCTGGAATCTGCTGTTGACATATCTTGGTAAGTATGATCAGGGACATCGGGGTCACCTGCAAACTGCTGTTGACTTATCTTGGTAAGTATGTCCAGGGACATTGGGATCACCTGGAAACTGCTGTTGACTTATCTTGGTAAGTATGTCCACGGACATTGGGATCACCTGGAAACTGCTGTTGACTTATCTTGGTAAGTATGTCCAGGGACATTGGGATCACCTGGAAACTGCTGTTGACATATCTTGGTAAGTATGTCCAGGGACATTGGGATCACCTGGAAACTGCTGTTGACTTATCTTGGTAAGTATGTCCAGGGACACTGGGATCACCTGGAAACTGCTGTTGACATACCTTGGTAAGTATGTCCAGGGACACTGGGATCACCTGGAAACTGCTGTTGACTTATCGTGGTAAGTATGTCCAGGGACATTAGGATCACCTGGAAACTGCTGGTGGCTTATCTTGGTAAGTATGTCCAGGGATATTGGGATCACCTGGAAACTGCTGTTGACATATCTTGGTAAGTATGTCCAGGGACATTGGGATCAACTGGAATCTGCTGTTGACATATCTTGGTAAGTATGTTCAGGGACATCGGGGTCACCTGCAAACGGCTGTTGACTTATCTTGGTAAGTATGTCCAGGGATATTGGGATCACCTGGAAACTGCTGTTGACTTATCTTGGTAAGTATGTCCACGGACATTGGGATCACCTGGAAACTGCTGTTGACTTATCTTGGTAAGTATGTCCAGGGACATTGGGATCACCTGGAAACTGCTGTTGACTTATCTTGGTAAGTATGTCCAGGGACATTGGGATCACCTGGAAACTGCTGTTGACTTATCTTGGTAAGTATGTCCAGGGACATTGGGATCGCCTGGAAACTGCACTTGACTTATCTTGGTAAGTATGACCAGGGACATTGGGATCGCCTGGAAACTGCTGTTGACTTATCTTGGTAAGTATGTCCACGGACATTGGGATCACATGGAAACTGCTGTTGACTTATCTTGGTAAGTATGTCCAGGGACATTGGGATCAGCTGGAAACTGCTGTTGACTTATCTTGGTAAGTATGTCCAGGGACATTGGGATCACCTGGAAACTGCTGTTGACTTATCGTGGTAAGTATGTCCAGGGACACTGGGATCACCTGGAAACTGCTGTTGACATACCTTGGTAAGTATGTCCAGGGACACTGGGATCACCTGGAAACTGCTGTTGACTTATCGTGGTAAGTATGTCCAGGGACATTAGGATCACCTGGAAACTGCTGGTGGCTTATCTTGGTAAGTATGTCCAGGGATATTGGGATCACCTGGAAACTGCTGTTGACTTATCTTGGTAAGTATGTCCAGGGACATTGGGATCACCTGGAAACTGCTGGTGGCTTATCTTGGTAAGTATGTCCAGGGATATTGGGATCACCTGGAAACTGCTGTTGGCATATCTTGGTATGTATGTCCAGGGATATTGGGATCACTTGGAAACTGCTGTTGGCATATCTTGGTAAGTATGTCCAGGGACATTGGGATCACCCGGAAACTGCTGTTGACATATCTTGGTAAGTATGTCCAGGTACATTGGGATCACCTGGAATCTGCTGTTGACATATCTTGGTAAGTATGTTCAGGGACATCGGGGTCACCTGCAAACTGCTGTTGACTTATCTTGGTAAGTATGTCCAGGGACATTGGGATCACCTGGAAACTGCTGTTGACTTATCTTTGTAAGTATGTCCACGGACATTGGGAGCACCTGGAAACTGCTGTTGACTTATCTTGGTAAGTATGTCCAGGGACATTGGGATCACCTGGAAACTGCTGTTGACATATCTTGGTAAGTATATCCAGGGACATTGGGATCACCTGGAAACTGCTGTTGACATACCTTGGTAAGTATGTCCAGGGACACTGGGATCACCTGGAAACTGCTGTTGACTTATCGTGGTAAGTATGTCCAGGGACATTAGGATCACCTGGAAACTGCTGGTGGCTTATCTTCGTAAGTATGTCCAGGGATATTGGGATCACCTGGAAACTGCTGTTGACATATCTTGGTAAGTATGTCCAGGGACATTGGGATCACCTGGAATCTGCTGTTGACATATCTTGGTAAGTATGTTCAGGGACATCGGGGTCACCTGCAAACTGCTGTTGACTTATCTTGGTAAGTATGTCCAGGGACATTGGGATCACCTGGAAACTGCTGTTGACTTATCTTGGTAAGTATGTCCACGGACATTGGGATCACCTGGAAACTGCTGTTGACTTATCTTGGTAAGTATGTCCAGGGACATTGGGATCACCTGATAACTGCTGTTGACTTATCTTGGTAAGTATGTCCAGGGACATTGGGATCACCTGGAAACTGCTGTTGACTTATCTTGGTAAGTATGTCCAGGGACATTGGGATCGCCTGGAAACTGCACTTGACTTATCTTGGTAAGTATGTCCAGGGACATTGGGATCACCTGATAACTGCTGTTGACTTATCTTGGTAAGTATGTCCAGGGACATTGGGATCACCTGGAAACTGCTGTTGACTTATCTTGGTAAGTATGTCCAGGGACATTGGGATCGCCTGGAAACTGCACTTGACTTATCTTGGTAAGTATGACCAGGGACATTGGGATCGCCTGGAAACTGCTGGTGACTTATCTTGGTAAGTATGTCCAGGGACATTGGGATCGCCTGGAAACTGCTGGTGACTTATCTTGGTAAGTATGTCCAGGGAAATTGGGATCGCCTGGATACTGCTGTTGACATATCTTGGTAAGTATGTTCAGGGACATCGGGGTCACCTGCAAACTGCTGTTGACTTATCTTGGTAAGTATGTCCACGGACATTGGGATCACATGGAAACTGCTGTTGACTTATCTTGGTAAGTATGTCCAGGGACATTGGGATCACCTGGAAACTGCTGTTGACTTATCTTGGTAAGTATGTCCAGGGACATTGGGATCACCTGGAAACTGCTGTTGACTTATCTTGGTAAGTATGTCCAGGGACACTGGGATCACCTGGAAACTGCTGTTGACATACCTTGGTAAGTATGTCCAGGGACACTGGGATCACCTGGAAACTGCTGTTGACTTATCGTGGTAAGTATTTCCAGGGACATTAGGATCACCTGGAAACTGCTGGTGGCTTATCTTGGTAAGTATGTCCAGGGATATTGGGATCACCTGGAAACTGCTGTTGACATATCTTGGTAAGTATGTCCAGGGACATTGGGATCACCTGGAATCTGCTGTTGACATATCTTGGTAAGTATGTTCAGGGACATCGGGGTCACCTGCAAACTGCTGTTGACTTATCTTGGTAAGTATGTCCAGGGACATTGGGATCACCTGGAAACTGCTGTTGACTTATCTTGGTAAGTATGTCCACGGACATTGGGATCACCTGGAAACTGCTGTTGACTTATCTTGGTACGTATGTCCAGGGACATTGGGATCACCTGGAAACTGCTGTTGACTTATCTTGGTAAGTATGTCCAGGGACATTGGGATCACCTGGAAACTGCTGTTGACTTATCTTGGTAAGTATGTCCAGGGACATTGGGATCACCTGGAAATTGCTATTGACTTATCTTGGTAAGTATGTCCACGGACATCGGGGTTTCTTTAAAACTGCTGTTGACATATCTTGGTAAGTATGTCCAGGGACATTGGGATCACCTGGAATCTGCAGTTGACATATCTTGGTAAGTATGTCTAGGGACATTGGGATCACCTGGAAACTACTGTTGACATATCTTGGTAAGTATGTCCAGGGACATTGGGATCGCCTGGATACTGCTGTTGACATATCTTGGTAAGTATGTTCAGGGACATCGGGATCACCTGCAAACTGCTGTTGACTTATCTTGGTAAGTATGTCCAGGGACATTGGGATCACCTAGAAACTGCTGTTGAATTATCTTGGTAAGTATGTCCACGGACATTGGGATCACCTGGAAACTGCTGTTGACTTATCTTGGTAAGTATGTCCAGGGACATCGGGGTCACCTGGAAACTGCTGTTGATATATCTTGGTAAGTATGTCCAGGGACATTGGGGTCACCTGGAAACTGCTGTTGACATATCTTGGTAAGTATGTCCAGGGACATCGGGGTCACCTGGAAACTGATGTTGACATATCTTGGTAAGTATGCCCAGGGACATTGGGATCACCTGGAAACTGCTGTTAAATTATCTTGGTAAGTATGACCAGGGACATTGGGATCACCTGGAAACTGCTGTTGACGTATCTTGGTAAGTATGTCCAGGGACATTGGGATCACCTGGAAACTGCTGGTGACTTATCTTGGTAAGTATGTCCAGGAAAATTGGGATCACCTGGAAACTGCTGTTGACTTATCTTGGTATGTATGTCCAGGGACACTTGGATCACCTGGAAACTGCTGTTGACATATCTTGGTAAGTATGTCCAGGGACATTGGGTTCACTTGGAAACTGCTGTTGACATATCTTGGTAAGTATGTCCAGGGACATTGGGATCACCTGGAAACTGCTGTTGACATATCTTGGTAAGTATGTCTAGGGAAATTGGTATCACCTGGAAACTACTGTTGACATATCTTGGTAAGTATGTCCAGGGACATTAAGATCACCTGGAAACTGCTGTTGACATATCTTGGTAAGTATGTCCAGGGACATCGGGGTCACCTGAAAACTGCTGTTGAAATACCTTGGTAAATATGTCCAGGGACATTGGGATCACCTGGAAACTGCTGTTGACATATCTTGGTAAGTATGTCCAGGGAAACTGGGATCACCAGGAAACTGCTGTTGACATACCTTGGTAAGTATGTCCAGGGACATTGGGATCACCTGGAAACTGCTGTTGACATATCTTGGTAAGTATGTCCAGGGACATCGGGGTTTCTTTAAAACTGCTGTTGACATATCTTGGTAAGTATGTCCAGGGACATTGGGATCACCTGGAATCTGCTGTTGACATATCTTGGTAAGTATGTCTAGGGACATTGGGATCACCTGGAAACTACTGTTGACATATCTTGATAATTATGTCCAGGGACATTGGGATCACCTGGAAACTGCTGTTGACATATCTTGGTAAGTATGTCCAGCGACACTGGGATCACCTGCAAACTGCTGTTGACTTATCTTGGTAAGTATGTCCAGGGACATTGGGATCACCTGGAAACTGCTGTTGACTTATCTTGATAAGTATGACCAGGGACTTTGGGATCACCTGGAAACTGCTGTTGACGTATCTTGGTAAGTATGTCCAGGGACATTGGGATCACCTGGAAACTGATGGTGACTTATCTTGGTAAGTATGTCCAGGAATATTGAGATCACCTGGAAACTGCTGTTGACCTATCTTGGTATGTATGTCCAGAGACACTTGGATCACCTGGAAACTGCTGTTGACATATCTTGGTAAGTATGTCCAGGGACATTAGGTTCACCTGGAAACTGCTGTTGACATATCTTGGTAAGTATGTCCAGGGACATTGGGATCACCTGGAAACTGCTGTTGACATATCTTGGTAAGTATGTCCAGGGACATTGGGATCACCTGGAAACTGCTGTTGACATATCTTGGTAAGTATGTCCAGGGACATCGGGGTCACCTGGAAACTGCTGTTGACATATCTTGGTAAGTATGTTCAGGGACATCGGGGTCACCAGGAAACTGCTGTTGACATATCTTGGTAAGTATGTCCAGGGACACCGGGGTCACCTGGAAACTGTTGTTGACATATCTTGGTAAGTATGTCCAGGGATATCGGGGTCACCTGGAAACTGCTGTTGACATATCTTGGTAAGTATGTCCAGGGACATCGGGGTCACCTGGAAACTGCTGTTGACATATCTTGGTAAGTATGTCGAGGGACATCGGGGTCACTAGGAAACTGCTGTTGACATATCTTGGGAAGTATGTCCAGGGACATCGGGGTCACCTGGAAACTGCTGTTGACATATCTTGGGAAGTATGTCCTGGGACATCGGGGTCACCTGGAAACTGCTGTTGACATATCTTGGTAAGTATGTCCAGGGACATCGGGGTCACCTGGATAATGCTGTTGACATATCTTGGTAACTATGTCCAGGGACATTGGGATCACCTGGACTCTGCTGATGACTTATCTTGGTAAGTATGTCCAGGGACATTAGGATCACCTTGAATCGTCTGTTGACATACTTTGGTAAGTATTTCCAGGGACGTTGGAATCACCTGGAAACTGCTGTTGACTTATCTTGGTAAGTATGTCCTGGGACATTGGGATCACCTGGAAACTGCTGTTGACATATCTTGGTAAGTGTGTCCAGGGACATCGGGGTTATTTGAAAACTGCTGTTGACATATCTTGGTAAGTATGTCCAGGGATATCGGGGTTATTTAAAAACTGCTGTTGACATATCTTGGTAAGTATGTCCAGGGTCATTGGGATCAACTGGAAACTGCTGTTGACATATCTCGGTAAGTATGTCCAGGGAAATTGGGGTCACCTGAAAACTGCTGTTGACATACCTTGGTAAGTATGTCCAGGGACATTGGGATCACCTGGAAACTGCTGTTGACATATCTTGGTAAGTATGTATAGGGACATTGGGATCACCTGGAAACTGCTGGTGACATACCTTGGTAAGTATGTCCAGGGACATTGGGATCACATGGAAACTGCTGTTGACATATCTTGGTAAGTATGTCCAGGGACATTGGGGTCACCTGGAAACTGCTGTTGACATACCTTGGTAAGTATGTCCATGGACATTGGGGTCACCTGAAAACTGCTGTTGAAATACCTTGGTAAATATGTCCAGGGACATTGGGATCACCTGGAAACTGCTGCTGACATATCTTGGTAAATATGTCCAGGGACATTGGGATCACCTGGTAACTGCTGTTGACATACCTTGGTAAGTATGTCCAGGGACATTAGGTTCACCTGGAAACTGCTGTTGACATATCTTGGTAAGTATGTCCAGGGACATTGGGATCACCTGGAAACTGCTGTTGACATATCTTGGTAAGTATGTCCAGGGACATCGGGGTCACCTGGAAACTGCTGTTGACATATCTTGGTAAGTATGTTCAGGGACATCGGGGTCACCAGGAAACTGCTGTTGACATATCTTGGTAAGTATGTCCAGGGACACCGGGGTCACCTGGAAACTGTTGTTGACATATCTTGGTAAGTATGTCCAGGGATATCGGGGTCACCTGGAAACTGCTGTTGACATATCTTGGTAAGTATGTCCAGGGACATCGGGGTCACCTGGAAACTGCTGTTGACATATCTTGGTAAGTATGTCCAGGGACATCGGGGTCACTAGGAAACTGCTGTTGACATATCTTGGGAAGTATGTCCAGGGACATCGGGGTCACCTGGAAACTGCTGTTGACATATCTTGGGAAGTATGTCCAGGGACATCGGGGTCACCTGGAAACTGCTGTTGACATATCTTGGTAAGTATGTCCAGGGACATCGGGGTCACCTGGATAATGCTGTTGACATATCTTGGTAACTATGTCCAGGGACATTGGGATCACCTGGACTCTGCTGATGACTTATCTTGGTAAGTATGTCCAGGGACATTAGGATCACCTTGAATCGTCTGTTGACATACTTTGGTAAGTATTTCCTGGGACATTGGGATCACCTGGAAACTGCTGTTGACATATCTTGGTAAGTGTGTCCAGGGACATCGGGGTTATTTGAAAACTGCTGTTGACATATCTTGGTAAGTATGTCCAGGGATATCGGGGTTATTTAAAAACTGCTGTTGACATATCTTGGTAAGTATGTCCAGGGTCATTGGGATCAACTGGAAACTGCTGTTGACATATCTCGGTAAGTATGTCCAGGGAAATTGGGGTCACCTGAAAACTGCTGTTGACATACCTTGGTAAGTATGTCCAGGGACATTGGGATCACCTGGAAACTGCTGTTGACATATCTTGGTAAGTATGTATAGGGACATTGGGATCACCTGGAAACTGCTGGTGACATACCTTGGTAAGTATGTCCAGGGACATTGGGATCACATGGAAACTGCTGTTGACATATCTTGGTAAGTATGTCCAGGGACATTGGGGTCACCTGGAAACTGCTGTTGACATACCTTGGTAAGTATGTCCATGGACATTGGGGTCACCTGAAAACTGCTGTTGAAATACCTTGGTAAATATGTCCAGGGACATTGGGATCACCTGGAAACTGCTGCTGACATATCTTGGTAAATATGTCCAGGGACATTGGGATCACCTGGTAACTGCTGTTGACATACCTTGGTAAGTATGTCCAGGGACATTGGGATCACCTGGAAACTGCTGTTGACATATCTTGGTAAGTATGTCCAGGGACATCGGGGTGTCTTGAAAACTGCTGTAGACATATCTTGGTAAGTATGTCCAGGGACATTGGGATCACCTGGAAACTGCTGTTGACTTATCTTGGTAAGTATGTCCAGGGACATTGGGATCACCTGGAAACTGCTGTTGACTTATCTTGGTAAGCATGTCCTGGGACATTGGGATCACCTGGAATCTGCTGTTGACTAATCTTGGTAAGTATGTCAAGGGACATTGGGATCACCTGGAAACTGCTGTTGACATATCTTGGTAAGTATGTCCAGCGACACTGGGATCACCTGGAAACTGCTGTTGACTTATCTTGGTAAGTATGACGAGGGATATTGGGATCACCTGGAAACTGCTGTTGACGTATCTTGGTAAGTATGTCCAGGGACATTGGGATCACCTGGTAACTGCTGGTGACTTATCTTGGTAAGTATGTCCAGGAATATTGGGATAACCTGGAAACTGCTGTTGACTTATCTTGGTATGTATTCCAGGGACACTTGGATCACCTGAAAACTGCTGTTGACATATCTTGGTAAGTATGTCCAGGGACATTGGGTTCACTTGGAAACTGCTGTTGATATATCTTGGTAAGTATGTCCAGGGACATTGGGATCACCTGGAAACTGCTGTTGACATATCTTGGTAAGTATGCCTAGGGACATTGGGATCACCTGGAAACTACTGTTGACATATCTTGGTAAGTATGTCCAGGGACATTGGGATCACCTGGAAACTGCTGTTTACATATCTTGGTAAGTATGTCCAGGGACACTGGGATCACCTGGAAACTGCTGTTGACTTATCTTGGTAAGTATGTCAAGGGACATCGGGGTCACCTGAAAACCGCTGTTGAAATACCTTGGTAAATATGTCCAGGGACATTGGGATCACTTGGAAAGTGCTGTTGACTTATCTTGGTAAGTATGTCCTGGGACATTGGGATCACCTGGAAACTGCTGTTGACATATCTTGGTAAGTGTGTCCAGGGACATCGGGGTTATTTGAAAACTGCTGTTGACATATCTTAGTAAGTATGTCCAGGGATATCGGGGTTATTTGAAAACTGCTGTTGACATATCTTGGTAAGTATGTCCAGGGTAATTGGGATCAACTGGAAACTGCTGTTGACATATCTTGGTAAGTATGTATAGGGACATTGGGATCACCTGGAAACTGCTGGTGATATACCTTGGTAAGTATGTCCAGGGACATTGGGATCACATGGAAACTGCTGTTGACATATCTTGGTAAGTATGTCCAGGGACATTGGGGTCACCTGGAAACTGCTGTTGACATATCTTGGTAAGTATGTCCATGGACATTGGGGTCACCTGAAAACTGCTGGTGACATATCTTGGTAAATATGTCCAGGGACATTGGGATCACCTGGTAACTGCTGTTGACATACCTTGGTAAGTATGTCCAGGGACATTGGGATCACCTGGAAACTGCTGTTGACATATCTTGGTAAGTATGTCCAGGGACATCGGGGTGTCTTGAAAACTGCTGTAGACATATCTTGGTAAGTATGTCCAGGGACATTGGGATCACCTGGAAACTGCTGTTGACTTATCTTGGTAAGTATGTCCAGGGACATTGGGATCACCTGGAAACTGCTGTTGACTTATCTTGGTAAGCATGTCCTGGGACATTGGGATCACCTGGAAACTGCTGTTGACTTATCTTGGTAAGTATGTCAAGGGACATTTGGATCACCTGGAAACTGCTGTTGACATATCTTGGTAAGTATGTCCAGCGACACTGGGATCACCTGGAAACTGCTGTTGACTTATCTTGGTAAGTATGTCCAGGGACATTGGGATCACATGGAAACTGCTGTTGACTTATCTTGGTAAGTATGACCAGGGACATTGGGATCACCTGGAAACTGCTGTTGACGTATCTTGGTAAGTATGTCCAGGGACATTGGGATCACCTGGTAACTGCTGGTGACTTATCTTGGTAAGTATGTCCAGGAATATTGGGATAACCTGGAAACTGCTGTTGACTTATCTTGGTATGTATTCCAGGGACACTTGGATCACCTGGAAACTGCTGTTGACTTATCTTGGTATGTATTCCAGGGACATTGGGTTCACTTGGAAACTGCTGTTGATATATCTTGGTAAGTATGTCCAGGGACATTGGGATCACCTGGAAACTGCTGTTGACATATCTTGGTAAGTATGCCTAGGGACATTGGGATCACCTGGAAACTACTGTTGACATATCTTGGTAAGTATGTCCAGGGACATTGGGATCATCTGGAAACTGCTGTTGACATATCTTGGTAAGTATGTCCAGGGACACTGGGATCACCTGGAAACTGCTGTTGACTTATCTTGGTAAGTATGTCAAGGGACATCGGGGTCACCTGAAAACCGCTGTTGAAATACCTTGGTAAATATGTCCAGGGACATTGGGATCACTTGGAAACTGCTGTTGACATATCTTGGTAAGTATGTCCAGGGACATTGGGATCACCAGGAAACTGCTGTTGACATACCTTGGTAAGTATGTCCAGAGACATTGGGATCACCTGGAAACTGCTGTTGACATATCTTGGTAAGTATGTCCAGGGACATCGGGGTTTCTTTAAAACTGCTGTTGACATATCTTGGTAAGTATGTCCAGGGACATTGGGATCACCTGGAATCTGCTGTTGACATATCTTGGTAAGTATGTCCAGGGACATTGGGATCACCTGGAAACTGCTGTTGGCATATCTTGGTAAGTATGTCCAGCGACACTGGGATCACCTGGAAACTGCTGTTGACTTATCTTGGTAAGTATGTCCAGGGACATTGGGATCACCTGGAAACTGCTGTTGACTTATCTTGGTAAGTATGACGAGGGATATTGGGATCACCTGGAAACTGCTGTTGACGTATCTTGGTAAGTATGTCCAGGGACATTGGGATCACCTGGTAACTGCTGGTGACTTATCTTGGTAAGTATGTCCAGGAATATTGGGATAACCTGGAAACTGCTGTTGACTTGTCTTGGTATGTATTCCAGGGACACTTGGATCACCTGGAAACTGCTGTTGACATATCTTGGTAAGTATGTCCAGGGACATTGGGTTCACTTGGAAACTGCTGTTGATATATCTTGGTAAGTATGTCCAGGGACATTGGGATCACCTGGAAACTGCTGTTGACATATCTTGGTAAGTACGCCCAGGGACATTGGGATCACCTGGAAACTACTGTTGACATATCTTGGTAAGTATGTCCAGGGACATTGGGATCACCTGGAAACTGCTGTTGACATTTCTTGGTAAGTATGTCCAGGGACACTGGGATCACCTGGAAACTGCTGTTGACTTATCTTGGTAAGTATGTCAAGGGACATCGGGGTCACCTGAAAACCGCTGTTGAAATACCTTGGTAAATATGTCCAGGGACATTGGGATCACTTGGAAAGTGCTGTTGACTTATCTTGGTAAGTATGTCCTGGGACATTGGGATCACCTGGAAACTGCTGTTGACATATCTTGGTAGGTGTGTCCAGGGACATCGGGGTTATTTGAAAACTGCTGTTGACATATCTTAGTAAGTATGTCCAGGGATATCGGGGTTATTTGAAAACTGCTGTTGACATATCTTGGTAAGTATGTCCAGGGTAATTGGGATCAACTGGAAACTGCTGTTGACATATCTTGGTAAGTATGTATAGGGACATTGGGATCACCTGGAAACTGCTGGTGACATACCTTGGTAAGTATGTCCAGGGACATTGGGATCACATGGAAACTGCTGTTGACATATCTTGGTAAGTATGTCCAGGGACATTGGGGTCACCTGGAAACTGCTGTTGACATACCTTGGTAAGTATGTCCATGGACATTGGGGTCACCTGAAAACTGCTGGTGACATATCTTGGTAAATATGTCCAGGGACATTGGGATCACCTGGTAACTGCTGTTGACATACCTTGGTAAGTATGTCCAGGGACATTGGGATCACCTGGAAACTGCTGTTGACATATCTTGGTAAGTATGTCCAGGGACATCGGGGTGTCTTGAAAACTGCTGTAGACATATCTTGGTAAGTATGTCCAGGGACATTGGGATCACCTGGAAACTGCTGTTGACTTATCTTGGTAAGTATGTCCAGGGACATTGGGATCACCTGGAAACTGCTGTTGACTTATCTTGGTAAGCATGTCCTGGGACATTGGGATCACCTGGAAACTGCTGTTGACTTATCTTGGTAAGTATGTCAAGGGACATTTGGATCACCTGGAAACTGCTGTTGACATATCTTGGTAAGTATGTCCAGCGACACTGGGATCACCTGGAAACTGCTGTTGACTTATCTTGGTAAGTATGTCCAGGGACATTGGGATCACATGGAAACTGCTGTTGACTTATCTTGGTAAGTATGACCAGGGACATTGGGATCACCTGGAAACTGCTGTTGACGTATCTTGGTAAGTATGTCCAGGGACATTGGGATCACCTGGTAACTGCTGGTGACTTATCTTGGTAAGTATGTCCAGGAATATTGGGATAACCTGGAAACTGCTGTTGACTTATCTTGGTATGTATTCCAGGGACACTTGGATCACCTGGAAACTGCTGTTGACATATCTTGGTAAGTATGTCCAGGGACATTGGGTTCACTTGGAAACTGCTGTTGATATATCTTGGTAAGTATGTCCAGGGACATTGGGATCACCTGGAAACTGCTGTTGACATATCTTGGTAAGTATGCCTAGGGACATTGGGATCACCTGGAAACTACTGTTGACATATCTTGGTAAGTATGTCCAGGGACATTGGGATCATCTGGAAACTGCTGTTGACATATCTTGGTAAGTATGTCCAGGGACACTGGGATCACCTGGAAACTGCTGTTGACTTATCTTGGTAAGTATGTCAAGGGACATCGGGGTCACCTGAAAACCGCTGTTGAAATACCTTGGTAAATATGTCCAGGGACATTGGGATCACTTGGAAACTGCTGTTGACATATCTTGGTAAGTATGTCCAGGGACATTGGGATCACCAGGAAACTGCTGTTGACATACCTTGGTAAGTATGTCCAGAGACATTGGGATCACCTGGAAACTGCTGTTGACATATCTTGGTAAGTATGTCCAGGGACATCGGGGTTTCTTTAAAACTGCTGTTGACATATCTTG
Organism: Cepaea hortensis; assembly: GCA_963921405.1. Lineage (NCBI taxonomy): Eukaryota > Metazoa > Mollusca > Gastropoda > Stylommatophora > Helicidae > Cepaea > Cepaea hortensis. Next base: position 99,924,583 of record OY992891.1, read on the forward strand.
GTAAGTATGTCCAGGGACATTGGGATCACCTGGAATCTGCTGTTGACATATCTTGGTAAGTATGTCCAGGGACATTGGGATCACCTGGAAACTGCTGTTGGCATATCTTGGTAAGTATGTCCATGGCCATTGGGATCACCTGGAAACTGCTGTTGACATATCTTGGTAAGTATGTCCAAGGACATTGGGATCACCTGGAAACTGCTGTTGACATATCTTGGTAAGTATGTCCAGGGACATTAGGATCACCTGGAAACTGCTGTTGACATATCTTGGTAAGTATGTCCATGGCCATTGGGATCACCTGGAAACTGCTGTTGACATATCTTGGTAAGTATGTCCAAGGACATTGGGATCACCTGGAAACTGCTGTTGACATATCTTGGTAAGTATGTCCAGGGACATTGGGATCACCTGGAAACTGCTGTTTGCATATCTTGGTAAGTATGTCCAGGGACATTGGGGTCACCTGGAAACTGCTGTTGGCATACCTTGGTAAGTATGTCCAGGGACATTAAGGTCACCTGAAAACTGCTGTTGAAATACCTTGGTAAATATGTCCAGGGACATTGGGATCACCTGGAAACTGCTGTTGACATATCTTGTTAAGTATGTCCAGGGACATTGGGATCACATGGAAACTGCTGTTGACATACCTTGGTAAGTATATCCAGGGACATTGGGATCACCTGGAAACTGCTGTTGACGTATCTTGGTAAGCATGTCCTGGGACACTTGGATCACCTGGAAACTGCTGTTGACATATCTGGGTAAGTATGTCCAGGTACATCTGGTTCACCTGGAAACTGCTGTTGACATATCTTGGTAAGTATGTCCAGGGACATCGGGATCACCTGGAAACTGCTGTTGACATATCTTGGTAAGTATGTCCAGGGACATCGGGGTCACCAGGAAACTGCTGTTGACATATCTTTGTAAGTATGTCCAGGGACATCGGGGTCACCTGGAAACTGCTGTTGACATACCTTGGGAAGTATGTCCAGGGACATCGGGGTCATCTGGAAACTGCTATTGACATATCTTGGTAAGTATGTCCAGGGACATTGGGATCACCTGGACACTGCTGATGACTTATCTTGGTAAGTATGTCCAGGGACATTGGAATCACATGGAAACTTCTGTTGACATACCTTGGTAAGTATGTCCAGGGACATTTGGATCACCTGGAAACTGCTGTTGACTTATCTTGGTAAGTATGTCTAGGGACATTGAGATCACCTGGAACTGCTGTTGACATACCTTGGTAAGTTTTTCCAGGGACATCGGGGTCATCAGGAAATTGCTGTTGACATATCTCGGTAAGTATGTCCAGGGACATTGGGGTCACCTGGAAACTGCTGTTGACATATCTTGGTAAGTATGTCCAGGGACATCGGGATCACCTGGAAACTGCTGTTGACTTATCTTGGTAAGTATGTCCAGGGACATTGGGATCACCTGGAAACTGCTGTAGACATACCTTGGTAAGTATGTCCAGGGACATTGGGATCACCTGAAAACTGCTGTTGACATACCTTGGTAAGTATGTCCAAGGACATTGGGATCACCTGGAAACTGCTGTTGACATATCTTGGTAAGTATGTCCAGGGACATTGGGATCGCCTGGAAACTGCTGTTGGCATAACCTGGTAAGTATGTTCAGGGACATTGGGATCACCTGGAAACTGCTGTTGACTTATCTTGGTAAGCATGTCCTGGGACACTTGGATCACCTGGAAACTGCTGTTGACATATCTGGGTAAGTATGTCCAGGTACATCGGGTTCACCTGGAAACTGCTGTTGACATATCTTGGTAAGTATGTCCAGGGACATCGGGATCACCTGGAAACTGCTGTTGACATATCTTGGTAAGTATGTCCAGGGACATCGGGGTCACCAGGAAACTGCTGTTGACATATCTTGGTAAGTATGTCCAGGGACATCGGGGTCACCTGGAAACTGCTGGTGACATACCTTGGGAAGTATGTCCAGGGACATCGGGGTCATCTGGAAACTGCTATTGACATATCTTGGTAAGTATGTCCAGGGACATCGGGGTCACCTGGAAAATGCTGTTGACATATCTTGGTAGGTATGTCCAGGGACATTGGGATCACCTGGACACTGCTGATGACGTATCTTGGTTAGTATGTCCAGGGACATTGGGATCACATGGAAACTTCTGTTGACATACCTTGGTAAGTATGTCCAGGGACATTTGGATCACCTGGAAACAGCTGTTGACTTATCTTGGTAAGTATGTCCAGGGACATTGGGATTACCTGGAAACTGCTGTTGACATACCTTGGTAAGTATGTCCAGGGACATCGGGGTCACCTGGAAACTGCTGTTGACATATCTTGGTAAGTATGTCCAGGGACATTGGGGTCACCTGGAAACTGCTGTTGACTTATCTTAGTAAGTATGTCCAGGGACATCTGGGTCACCTGGAAACTGCTGTTGACATACCTTGGTAAGTATGTCCAGGGACATCGGGATCACCTGGAAACTGCTGTTGACATACCTTGGTAAGTATGTCCAGGGACATTGGGGTCACCTGGAAACTGCTGTTGACATACCTTGGTAAGTATGTCCAGGGACATCGGGATCACCTGGAAACTGCTGTTGACATACCTTGGTAAGTATGTCCAGGGACATTGGGGTCACCTGGAAACTGCTGTTGACATACCTTGGTAAGTATGTCCAGGGACATCGGGGTCACCTGGAAACTGCTGTTGACATATCTTGGTAAGTATGTCCAGGGACATTGGGGTCACCTGGAAACTGCTGTTGACTTATCTTAGTAAGTATGTCCAGGGACATCTGGGTCACCTGGAAACTGCTGTTGACATACCTTGGTAAGTATGTCCAGGGACATCGGGATCACCTGGAAACTGCTGTTGACATACCTTGGTAAGTATGTCCAGGGACATTGGGGTCACCTGGAAACTGCTGTTGACATACCTTGGTAAGTATGTCCAGGGACATCGGGATCACCTGGAAACTGCTGTTGACTTATCTTGGTAAGTATGTCCTGGTGTTGAAGAGAACCAATAATGTTTTCTTACCCAATGAGACATCTCAATCAATCAATCAAGTGCCGTCTTCACAACGAACGTTGGCTGCAATATATCTCCAACACTATGACTCTCACACTAGTACACAGACTACTGTTCGTCCTATTTTCCACTTGTATCGCCATCTACCCCTCTCTGCAACCTCTGTATGTTATTTGTGTTCCTCACTTGGAACACGCCCTGTTCTTCTTACATCCACATCTTCATTCCCACTTTCCAGTTGTTATTTCATTGTCCAAGTTTCTGTCTCATAAAGTATATATATATATATATATATATATATATATATATATATATATATATATATATATATATATATATATATATATATATATATATATACAGACCTAAAAGTATTTGGAATCAACGACTGGCAAGAGAAAGTCAACCAGTGAGACGAATGGAGACGGATTGTATCTGCAGCAAAGAACCTCAAAGGCTCGGAACGCTGAAGAAGATATATATATATACTGGAAAGCTCCGCTATACGTCGCTTCGGTTTACGTCGTTTCGCTATAACGTCGTTGTCACATAGGGAAACTAACTTCACTTTACGTCGCTACGTTTCGCCATAACGTCGTTTTGAGGCTGGCGATCGGGCTGTTGATATTGGTAAAGTCCATGGTTTACCTCCAACCACGGTATGGACAATTCGTGCAGGTGCTGACAAAATCAAAGAGGGTGCTAAAAACGTAACCCCTTTGAGTGGTTCCAAGATCACTCGTACCAGAAGTGCTCTTATGGGGAACATGGAAGCACTATTGGCCATCTGGGTTGAAGACCAGAACCAACGGAATATGCCTGTGAGCAAGATGGTTATCCAAGAGAAAGCAAAGTCTCTCTATGAAGATCTAGCTAAGAAAGCGGGTGAGAGCAGTACTGGTAATGCTGATGATAGTTTTGAAGCTAGTCGTGGTTGGTTTGAGTACAACATTCAGACAACAGGTGAAGCGGCGAGTGCTGATACTACAGCTGCAGAGCGTTTCTCTGCAGAGTTAAAGGCCATGATTGAGGAGGGTGGTTACTGTGCAGCAGACATTGGATACATTTTTTGTTCAAGCAGAGAAGAACCGGGAAAAGAGGCAGGAAGAGGTTACAGTTTCATCCTCAGATAGGTTCCAAATGTTGCTGTATGTAGCCGGGGCGCAGTGTTGGGGTGAGCGCCCAACATTGCTTAAATACCCCAATGGCTCGTGAATACGTAACCTATGCAGCAAAAGTCCAACTCCTGGCCTTCACGTGGCGGAACTGTTTAAACTAACAGGAGAAGGGGCGACGGCGAGTATCTGGCGCCGGAAAATAACCAGTGTGCTCTAGATGTGTATACACATACATGCATGTGCAGACACGTGTGTGCGTGTGTACACATCTAAACTCGAGTGAGACCACAGTCTGCTCTAGTAAAGGAAAGGTGCTGAAGACGGAGGCAACCAGCCAGGAGGCGCACCACAGAAATCAGGATGCCACGCAATTACGCAAAATGGAATATGTCGACTACTGCTAAACGTTATGGTGCTCGCCCTGCTTTGGACCCCCAGGCAGGTGCAGTGCCGGGCCCTATATCTCGAAAGGGTCCAACCCCAACTACTGGAGGTCCTTCTCAGATGTCCTGTGGAGCCAGGGGACATAAGAATAGAACAGCTGGCCATACTAAACTAAGACTTAAAATAATGCACTGGAATGCGGAGGGAGTCAACAACAAAAAAGTAGAATTAGAAAACATCCTGGACCAAGAAAAAGCAAGCATATGTTGCTTGCAAGAAACTCACCTCAACGAAAATATAGCCTGCAAAATCAGAGGCTACCAGTGTTACCGGACTGACCGAAAGGACAGGCGAAAAGGTGGGATACTTACCCTTGTAAAAAAATAACATCACTGCTTCCCAAATCGAAGTATATATGGAAGGGGCTGAGTATCAGACACTTAAACTTAAAACAGGCTATACAGACCTACATCTGATCAATTACTACTGTCCAAGTGACCGCGCACAGGCACTGGACACACTACCATTAACAGAAAAAATGATTGTGTGTGGCGATTTCAACAGCCACTCGCAGAGTTGGGGCTATGATCACATGGACCAGATAGGAGAGAGACTGGAAGACTGGCAGGATGAGAATAGATTCATCTTGGTTAACAAGCCGTCCGACCCACATACTTTCTACTCGAGATCATGGCACTCTACAACTACACCTGACCTGGCTTTTCATTCACCAGACCTGGAGTGGAACATTACACGAATTGTTGGGAAACAACTTGGTGGCAGCGACCATCGACCAGTCTTTCTAACTGAAGAAAATGAGCTTGTAAGTGAAAGCAGCACCCTCTCGATGTGGAACTACAAGAAAGCAGACTGGGCAATGTACAAGAATCGCACCAGCATACTGGTTAGAAACCTGAACACTGAGAAAGACATAAATAAAGTAGTTGAAGAGTTTGGGAAATGCATACTACAGGCAGCGCGAGAAACAGTACCAAGAGGAGCCCGTAAACAATATAAACCCTACTGGAGTAGTGAACTGGAACAGTTGCATAATGATGTGGAAGTATGTAGAAAGCAAGCAGAGGTCACACCCAGCCAAGAGCACCACAATAAATTCCAGCATACAAAAGCCAAATTTCAAAGGGCCAAGCTGCAGGCTAGACGGAAAAGCTGGCAGGAAAAAACAGAGTCTCTGAACTTTGAAAGAGACACAAGGAAATTGTGGAAGCTAATAAAACAACTTAACGATGAGGGCACAGGGAGAAACTCAAAAATTGCACTACATAAAGATGGAAACATCTTAACAAGAAAGCAAGCAGCTGACCATTTTGCGGACTCATTCGCACAAGATAACAATATCAAAATTAGTCCAGAGAAACAACAAGAGATTCGAGAGAAACGGCAACATACAGGACAGAAGGAAATAGTACATGAGGTTCTGGAGGCACCCATCACAATCAGCGAACTGGAGCTAGCCATATCAAAACTGAAAATGAGAAAGTCACCAGGAGCTGATGGTATCTCCAATGAAATGATCAGGAACCTAGGAACAGAGGCCAAAGCAAAGCTGTTGCAGATCTTCAATAACAGTTGGATCTTAGGCAGTGTTCCACAAGCCTGGAGAGAAGCAATCATGATACCCCTCCTAAAATCAGAGAAAGATAGTTCCATTGCCTCTAGCTACAGACAAATTAGCCTCACCACTTGTCTCTGCAAAACACTGGAGCGCATCGTCAAACACAGACTGCAGTGGTACATTGAAAGTAAAAACATCCTTGTGCCACAGCAGGCTGGCTTTAGGCAGTGCTACTCTACGGAAGATCAGACAACCTACCTCTCTCAAGAAATTGAGGATGCATTCCAAGAGAAGAAGCTGGTACTTGCGGCATGGATAGATTTGAAGAAAGCCTTTGACAAAGTCTGGAAAGAAGGTCTGATGAATAAACTGAGAAACTGCAAAGTCAATGGAAGAATGTACAAATGGGTGAAAGCATACTTGCACAACAGAAGAGCCCGAGTACAGATAGACGGACTAAAGAGCAAGAAAGTACTACTGCGTCACAGTGTTCCCCAGGGCGGAGTCTTGTCCCCCACACTCTTTCTAATCTTCATCAATGATCTCGTTGCTAATCTACCACATGGAATTAAAGCCGCAATGTACGCCGATGACCCGGTTCTATGGAGCACAAATGAACATGCATCAGTGGCCACCAGATTACTACAAAGAGCTGTAGATACATTTGTTGCATTGGCAAATAGATGGTGTGTCAGCATAAACACTGACAAGTGCAGCACCACCCTATTTACCCTCTCTCCAAAACAAAAGGCAGGGACCATCCAGATAAATGGAACACCCCTAAGAGAAGATAAAGAACCAACATACCTTGGAGTAACATTTGATGGCAGGCTGACATGGAGAAAGCACATCAACAAAGCAGTAGCAAAAGCCAGAAGGAAAATAGCCATCCTGAGAAAGCTAAGTGGAACCACATGGGGAGCCAGTGGGAAAATACTTAGCAAAGTTTATCAACAGAGCATACGACCACACCTGGAATACGGGTCAACTGCGTGGTGTTCGGCATAAAAAACCACACTACAAGAGCTGGACAAAGTGCAAAATCAAGCACTTAGAGTCACCACAGAAGGGATGAGATCAACCCCTATAGTGGAAATGGAGAAGATGGGGAGGACACAAGCACTGAGTGAGCACAGAGATACGAAAACGCTAATACAAGCAGAAAAGTTTCTCAGCTTGCCAGGCCACCCTATGAAGAACAGATTTGATAACCTAGCTATGGGGCGGTTGAAAAGAAGTAGTTTTATCCACCAGGTCAAACGAATCTTCAGAGAAACCACCGATCTGCCCACAGTTAGTATCCCCCTGACAACTATTCCAGAGCGAACTCCATGGAAAGATGAGCATAGACTATCATTACAAATCCAGACAAAAGTGAGAGGAATATTTGACAAGGAATAACAGAACAGTGTGCAGCGCAGAACAGCCACTCTCAGCTTCCTTGATGAAGAATACCCACAGGACCTCTGGATCCGAGTCTACACAGATGGGTCAGCACAAAATGCTGTTCGAAATGGAGGAGCGGGAGTGTACATAGAATACCCAAATAATACCAGGGACACAGCTAGAATACTGATAGGAAAGTACTGCCATAACTACGATGCTGAAATTGAGGCAATCAAGATAGCAACAGAGAAATTACTAAATACCAGCAATGGTACACAACCTGTGGTGCTATTGACAGATGCAAAATCAGTACTCGTGACGCTCCTGTCTGGGAAATTGCCAGTACTAAAGACACTACTTTCTGAACTTAGCAGTCAGCATAAGGTCACCATACAGTGGATACCATCCCACTGTGGAGTACCCGGAAACGACAGAGCTGATCAGTTGGCTAAGGAAGGAGCCAAAGAAGAACAGCCTGATGTGCCCGTTACATACCACCAAAAGAAAAGAATGATCAAATCAGTCAGAAAGCCACCAAAACCTGCTCAAGATGACTACCACGTTATGGATAGACCAGAACAAGTCATTATTCTGCGCCTCAGAACAGGACACAATAGATTACGCAACCACATGTATACAAAATTCAAGATTGGTGACTCAGCCATGTGCACATGTGGATTGGCGTCGCAGACAGCAGAGCACATACTCCAAGACTGCCCAAACTACAACATATCTAGGCAAATCTTCTGGCCTAGAGAGACGACAGTGGAAGATAAACTCTATGGACCGCTGTGTGAACTGAAAAAGACAGTTCAATTCATACAAGAGACAGCATTGCAGTTATAGACATATTTCAAGCGAACGAAAGAAGAAGAAGAATCCTCAGATAAAGAGGCAGAATTTAATGCCCCTACGTCTCAATAAATCTACCATTCGCCCTCCAACCCACCTCTATTTAGCCAATAAATATCGACAACCATCAAAACAAACGTTACATAATACACTGTATTTCATTTAATACTATGGGAAATAGTGTTTCGCTATACGTCGTTTCAATTAAAGTCACGTTTTCCATGAACGTGGCCCTTACATTAACCGGGGCCTTTCAGTAAACTATATATCATTGGCACCTTGCCGTCTTGACAGACGATAGTTTGTGCTTTAAAAAGGCATAATAACTTTTAACTATGGCGGTAGCGAGTGTGACTGATAAGGCCAATTTGCGCTGTAAATGTCCGTTCACAGTGGGTGCATGTGAACACGTGGTCATTTCCACCATCATGCACCATCTTACGTCTCAAACGCTTGGTGTGTGACTTTTCTGCAATAATTTTCTCCTTTGACTTTATTCCATTTCTGATATTTGCCCTCCATGCAACACGTTCAGCGGCGACTTGCTCCCAATGTGCATTATCAATGCCTGTATCAATCATGTCCCGCTTACACACATCTTTGTATCGTAGTAGAGGCCGACCCTGAGATCTCTTACCCATCTGTAATTCACCAAAAAAGATATCCTTTGGTATTCTACCATCATCCATCCTCCTAAGATGTCCTATCCATCTAAGTCTACGAAGACTGAGCATGGAATAAACTGTCACACAACCTGATCTTTCCAATACTTCAGTATTTGTGATTTTGTCTTGCCACTTAATACCAAGAATTCTTCGCAGACACCGCATATGAAAGCTGTTTAAATTGTTCTCTTGGTGTGAGTAAGTTGTCCAGGTTTCACTGCCATAGAGAAGATTACTAAGGACATAGGCTTGATAGACAAGGACTTTTGTTTTGGCAGTAAGCTTCCTGTTCTCCCAGACTCTTTTTCTTAACCTGTTCATTGTTGTTGCTGCCTTACCAATCCGGATGTTGATTTCCTGATCTAGGGATAATTTGCTATTTACCACTGATCCTAGATATGTAAAATGGTCTACTATCTCTAGTTCGGCGTCGTCAATAAAGATTGATGGTACCCCATGTGCACCTTGTGACATAATCTGTGTCTTCTTTTTGCTAATTGTTAAACCAAATTCAGAACAAGCATTGGAGAATGCAGATAGTAGACATTGCAATTCTTCCTCAGATGGGGTCGTAACTGCAGCATCATCTGCAAAAAGCAACTCTCTGATCAGTACCCTCCTAATTTTGGTCTTAGCCTTCAATCTCTGAGCATTGTAGAGGCCGCCATCTGAGCGTGAGTGAATGTATATACCACCATCCTGATCACGAAATGCATATTTCAGTAGAAGTGAAAAGTATATTCCAAAGAGGGTGGGAGCTAGTACACAACCTTGCTTAACTCCACTCTTGATTTCAAATTCTTCAGAAGTTGCACCATCAAACTTGATTATACCCTTCATGCCTGTGTGGAACGATTCCACAATGGACAGAAGAGTTGGTGGGCAGCCAATCTTCTTTAGTGCCTTGAACAGACCCTCACGACTGACCAAATCAAATGCCTTTGTGAGGTCGATGAAGGCAATAAACAGTGGTTGATTCTGTTCACGGCATTTTTCTTGCATTTGTCGCAATGAGAATATCATATCAGTGGTAGACCGGTTTTGTCGAAAGCCACACTGTGATTCGGGGTAGACTTGATCTCCTAGGACTTGAAGTCTGCGCAGAACAATTCTGGCAAATACTTTTCCAACAATACACAGAAGTGAGATACCCCTATAGTTGTTACAGTCGCTCCAATCGCCCTTGTTCTTGTACAGTGTTATGATGCTTGAATCTTTGAAATCCTGTGGGACTTGTCCTTCACGCCAGCATAGCTCTATTAGCTGGTGGATCTGTATAGTGAGTGTGTCTTGCCCACTCCTGATAACCTCTATTGGCATCCCATCCTTACCTGGAGCCTTGCCAGATGCAAGTTCATTTATAGCACACTTAACTTCTGTTATGGTGGGAAGTGTGTCCAGGTGGTCAAGAGTTGGTAGAGCCTCTATGGCGTTGAGGGCATTATCCGCTAGTTTGGTCTCACTTGAGTAAAGCTCCAAATAGTGCTCTACCCATCTGTCCATCTGCTGTTTCTTATCAGTGACGACTTCTCCAGTCAAGGTTTTCAATGGTGCACTTCTTTTGATCACTGGACCACAGGCTTTCTTTATTCCTTCATACATGCTTCTTATGTCTCCCTTATCACTTGCGATTTGAATGGACTCACATAACTTGATCCAATAATCATTTGCACACTGCCTGGCAGCCTTTTGCACATCCTTCCTAGCTTGCCTTAGCTCACTCAGAGTGTTACGCGTTGGTCTTTCCTTGTTTCTTAAGAGAGCTTTCTTCTTCTTATCAATCAAGGGCTGCAGAGTCTCGCTGTTGGCCGCAAACCAGTCCTGCCTCTTATGATCCACAGTGCCGTAAACCGTTACGGCAGTTTTACAAAGAGTTTCCTTAATTTGACCCCACTTTTCATTTACTGTACAATTTTCTGGTGTATCAGTGAAAGCGTCTTCAAGTTGCTGTTGAAACTGAAAGCATTTTTCAGGATCATGAGTGTTAATAATATTAATCCTGGGGCTAGATTTGTGTTTAGCTGTGTAGATTCTCTTTGGTCTCAGTCTAACCCTTGCAACAACCAAAGAATGATCCGTATCACAGTCAGCACTGTGGTAACTACGAGTCAATGATGTATGGTTCAGATGTTGTCTCCGTGTGATGATGAAGTCCATCTGGTGCCAATGGCCGGATCTTGGATGTTTCCATGTGACCTTATGCATCTCTTTTGTTTTAAAAAAAGAGTTTGTAATACATAGGTCATTTCTGGTGCAATGCTCCAGCAGCCTTTGCCCATTTTCATTCATGCGACCGATGTTGTATTTTCCAAGGCACACTGGCCATGAACTCGAGTCCTTGCCCATACGAACATTGAAATCACCGAGCATATAAATGTAGTCGGATTTTGGAACTGCCTTGATCACAGAGTCTAACTCCTTATAGAATAAATCCTTCACATCATCAGAGGAATCGAGTGTCGGTGCATATGCAGTAATAATGGTGGCAAACCCACAAGAGGTTGCCAAGCGCAGGGATAATAGTCTTTCATTTCCTCCTGCTGGAATTTCAATCATTCCCAGTAGCGAATTCTTCACTGCAAAGCCCACACCGTTTTGCCTTTTTTCTGCCTGCCCTTTACCCTTCCAGAAAAAGGTGTAGTTGTTTTCCCTGAGTGACCCTTCCTCAGCGAGGCGAGTCTCCTGCAGGCCAGCAATATCAATGTTAAGACGATTGAGTTCTGCATCAATCACAGCCGTTTTTCTCACATCGTCAATATTGGTCAAGTCAGTGGAAAATCCTGGACACATGGTTCTCACGTTCCAGGTTGCAAGCCGTAGCTTGAGGTTTCTATTTATATTTTTGTTTGTACCTGGTGCATTGGTTTTACAGCCTGCGATTCAGATTTTGTCCTAGCCCCAAGCACCCATTGAAGCAGGCAGGCTGTGGCGGATCAGCACCCAATTGGCTGGGGGCTGCCCAGCTTGAGGCGGGCGGTAGCTGATCAGTGACATCTATAGGTGTCTCCCACCGTCAGAGGCAACGCGTGGCGCCCCATGTCTACGCCAACTGACAAGGACTTATAACCCGTAACAGTTGCCTCTCGCTTTGATTCCGAGACCAGTTAAGACCAGGGATGGAGTTATTGCCTCTCCATAGCACAAAGCCTGGGCTAAAATATAGAGATCATGTGTTGCCCATGCAGCATGATCTCTCTCTCGGCCTGCCTAGTTCACTCCAGAGGAAAGGTAACACCCTTACATCTGGAACAAGATAAGCTGCAGAAGCTGCCGGATCAGCAAAGCAATGCTCTAACTGTCTGCCTGTCGGAGCTTCGATCCTAGACCAGCTGCCAACCAAGGCTTAGGGCCTGGTCTGCCCTGCCATGACAATTTTGTCTTTAGGTTGCATTTCCTCGCACCAGGGTAAGGCTTGTACCCTCCCAATTGCGCTCTTCCGCCCGAAGCCGTTGGCACAATGTGGGGTGTCGGGTTTGGTAAGCGCCGCCCAACGTTCGGCGCTAACAGAAACCAGGTAGTATCGTCTACTGTTATACGGTAGCTCAGTCATATATAAACTATATATATTTATATATATTTATATATATAGTAAACTATATATATATATATATATATATATATATATATATATATATATATATATATATATATATATATATATATATATATATATATATATGGTAATTCCCAAATTTAATGTACTATTTATCTCTATATATGTTAAAATGTTCAAAACTATTGTTGGTCATTTCTAGTCTCTGGTTGGTCTCCATGTCGCGTCTGTCATCATTTGCGTGTCCAAGACAGGAGTAAGCTTATTCGTTTTAATATCTCCGTTTCTTGTTTGGTGGGACATGAGATCATCACATGGCTGAATTATCAGACTGGGTTGTTTGGTGGGACATGGGATCATCACATGGCTGAATTATCAGACTGGGTTGTTTGGTGGGACATGGGATATCACATAGCTGATACTGTCAGACAGGATTGGATTGATGAGACTAACTGACACTGTCCTCAGTTTGTACTTCACACACTGACAGCGTCAAGGTCACGATGACAGCTGGGAAAGCTGTCATGAGAAAGTCTGGCACAATCAGTTGCTCGGCAGAATTCCTGACAGACGAAGTCGAGCCCGAGCTGGAGATCCGGGTGAGCAGGCTGGACGTGCAGTTTGTGTGGACGGCAGCTCTCAACAACTCCTGGCCTGACGCGGACGGAGACAGCAGCAAGTACAGCCTGGCTGTGGTCACCGCGGAGGAGGACACCGTACTGCTGACCTTGACCATTGGAGACCTGGCCTGTCAGGATGAGGGCATCTACGTATGTACGGCCACTGTGCTGGTTGTCAACACCACGTTAAGTGTGCAGAGCAGCCAGGAAGTGGAGCTGAGGGTTGAAGGTCAGTTCGGACACGATACTATAACATGTCATAGGACAAAAATTGTGATTCTCGTGTCAGCTTATGTACAGGTAGTTCTTGTGTTAGCTGTGTGTACATGTAGTTCTTGTGTTAGCTTATTTACAGGTAGTTCTTGTGTTAGCTGTATGTACAGGTAGTTCTTGTGTTAGCTTATTTACAGGTTGTTCTTGTGTTAGCTTATGTACAGGTAGTTCTTGTGTTAGCTTATTTATAGGTAGTTCTTGTGTTAGCTGTATGTACAGGTAGTTCTTGTGTTAGCTTATGTACAGGTAGTTCTTGTGTTAGCTTATTTACAGGTAGTTCTTGTGTTAGCTTATGTACAGGTAGTTCTTGTGTTAGCTTATTTACAGGTAGTTCTTGTGTTAGCTTATGTACAGGTAGTTCTTGTGTTAGCTGTATGTACAGGTAGTTCTTGTGTTAGCTGTATGTACCAGTAGTTTTTGTGTTAGCTGTATGTACAGGTAGTTCTTGTGTTAGCTGTATGTACAGGTAGTTCTCCTGTCAGCTGTGTTTACATGTAGTTCTTGTGTTAGCCGTGTGTACAGGTAATTCTTCTGTTAGCTGTGTGTACAGGTAGTTCTTGTGTTAGCTGTGTGTACAGGTAGTTCTTGTGTTAGCTGTATGTACAGGTAGTTCTTGTGTTAGCTGTATGTACAGGTAGTTCTTCTGTTAGCTGTGTGTACATGTAGTTCTTGTGTTAGCTGTGTGTACAGGTAGTTCCTGTGTTAGCTGTTTGTACAGGTAGTTCTTGTGTTAGCTGTATGTACTGGTAGTTATTGTATTAACTGCATGTAAGTATAGTTCTTGTGTTAACTTTATGTGCTTGTGATTCTCAAGTTAGTTAAATGTAAATGTAATTCTTACTGATAGCAGTATGTACACGTGATTATTGTGTTAACTATGTAATGTGATTATTGTGTTAACTATGTACATGTGATTATTGTGTTAACTATGTACACGTGATTATTGTGTTAACTATGTACACGTGATTATTGTGTTAACTATGTACACGTGATTATTGTGTTATCTATGTATACATGTGTATTACGTAGAATGTATGTACCAACATCTATTACGTCATCTCAATGTCCACATGATTATGTTAGCTGTCAATAAAAGTCAAGTCCGGGAGTGCAGACTCAAAGATGTATTCTCTGTATTTCATCATTTTCATCATGTGACAGGTTGTGTACAGAACGTTGCTCCTATCATGCCCCGCCCACAACTCTCTCTCCACCATGCCCCGCCCACAAGTCTCTCCATGACTGGCTGTGTCTCCTGCCTCATGCCCCTCCTCTGTGAACCACGCCTCCCATCACCCTACTCCCCCAGCCACTGTGACGTTTTACACGGCCAACATTCTCCAGCCTCCTAGACCTGACGTTGTGTGTGAGCCAGGTTACGTCCATGCCTAGACCTGACGTTGTGTGTGAGCCAGGTTACGTCCATGCCTAGACCTGACGTTGTGTGTGAGCCAGGTTACGTCCATGCCTAGACCTGACGTTGTGTGTGGGCCAGGTTACGTCCATGCCTAGACCTGACGTTGTGTGTGGGCCAGGTTACGTCCATGCCTAGACCTGACGTTGTGTGTGAGCCAGGTTACGTCCATGCATAGACCTGACGTTGTGTGTGAGTCAGGTTACGTCCATGCCTAGACCTGACGTTGTGTGTGAGCCAGGTTACGTCCATGCCTAGACCTGACGTTGTGTGTGAGCCAGGTTACGTCCATGCCTAGACCTGACGTTGTGTGTGAGCCAGGTTACGTCCATGCCTAGACCTGATGTTGTGTGTGAGCCAGGTTACGTCCATGCCTAGACCTGACGTTGTGTGTGAGCCAGGTTACGTCCATGCCCAGACCTGACGTTGTGTGTGAGCCAGGTTACGTCCATGCCTAGACCTGACGTTGTGTGTGAGCCAGGTTACGTCCATGCCTAGACCTGACGTTGTGTGTGGGCCAGGTTATGTCCATGCCTAGACCTGACGTTGTGTGTGAGCCAGGTTACGTCCATGCCTAGACCTGACGTTGTGTGTGAGCCAGGTTACGTCCATGCCTAGACCTGACGTTGTGTGTGAGCCAGGTTACGTCCATGTCTAGACCTGACGTTGTGTGTGAGCCAGGTTACGTCCATGCCTAGACCTGACGTTGTGTGTGAGCCAGGTTTACGTCCATGCCTAGACCTGACGTTGTGTGTGAGCCAGGTTCCATGCCCAGACCTGACGTTGTGTGTGTGAGCCAGGTTCCATGCCCAGACCTGACGTTGTGTGTGTGCCAGGTTCCATGCCCAAACCTGACGTGTGTGTGAGCCAGGTTCCTTGCCCAGACCTGACGTGTGTGTGAGCCAGGTTCCTTGCCCAGACCTGACGTGTGTGAGCCAGGTTCCATGCCCAGACCTGACGTTGTGTGTGAGCCAGGTTCCATGCCCAGACCTGACGTTGTGTGTGAGCCAGGTTCCATGCCCAGACCTGACGTTGTGTGTGTGTGAGCCAGGTTCCATGCCCAGACCTGACGTGTGTGAGCCAGGTTCCATGCCCAGACCTGACGTTGTGTGTGAGCCAGGTTCCATGCCCAGACATGACGTTGTGTGTGTGAGCCAGGTTCCATGCCCAGACCTGACGTTGTGTGTGTGAGCCAGGTTACGTCCATACTCAGACCTGACGTTTTGTGTGTGAGCCAGGTTCCGTCCATGCCCAGACCTCGCGTTGTGTGTGTGAGCCAGGTTCCGTCCATGCCCATACCTGACGTTGTGTGTGTGAGCCAAGTTCCGTCCATGCCCAGACCTGACGTTGTGTGTGTGAGCCAGGTTACGTCCATGCCCAGACCTGACGTTGTGTGTGAGCCAGGTTCCTTCCATGCCCAGACCTGACGTTGTGTGTGTGAGCCAGGTTCCGTCCATGCCCAGACCTGACGTTGTGTGTGTGAGCCAGGTTCCGTCCATGCCCAGACCTGACGTTGTGTGTGTGAGCCAGGTTACGTCCATGCCCAGACCTGACGTTGTGTGTGTGAGCCAGGTTCCGTCCATTCCCAGATCTGACGTTGTGTGTGTGAGCCAGGTTCCGTCCATGCCCAGACCTGACGTTGTGTGTGTGAGCCAGGTTACGTCCATACTCAGACCTGACGTTGTGTGTGTGAGCCAGGTTACGTCCATGCCCAGACCTGACGTTGTGTGTGTAAGCCAGGTTACGTCCATGCCCAGACCTGTCGTTGTGTGTGTGAACCAGGTTACGTCCATGCCCAAACCTGACGTTGTGTGTAAGCCAGGTTACGTCCATGCCCAGACCTGACGTTGTGTGTGAGCCAGCTTCCTTCCATGTTCCGAACTGGTAGACTGTCCGTATCTTGTTTCTTCTTGTTTCACAAAACTCTCATCACTCGTCTAACCTTTCAGCTCAACAAGTGATTCCTCCCCCCCCCCCCAATCCCACTCCCACAGATCAGCTACTCTATTTCTCTATTTGCTGTTTGTGATCCCTCAAGTCTTCTATTTATCTATTTGCTGTTTGTGACCCCTCATTTCCTCTATTTATCTATTTGCTGTTTGTGATCCATCATTTCCTCTATTTATCTATTTGCTGTTTGTGATCCATCATTTCCTCTATTTATCTATTTGCTGTCTGTGACCCCTCAGTTCCTCTATTTATCCATGTGCTGTCTGTGACCCCTCAGTTCCCCCAACAGCTCCAGAGCAGCTTGTGTTGAGCCCGGAGACGTCGGTGGTGAGAGAGCATGACTGGATCGATGTGGAGTGCAGGGCTGTGACCGGACACACAGACGCCACCCTCCTGATGTGGAAGCTCTACCAGGGCAACCACACGGAGCTGCTGCCTCGCAGGGACCCCAGAATCATCTTGCAGGAAGGTAGACACACTGTTTACAGTTGGGTGTGGGTGGAGGCGTGTTGTAGGTTGGTTGGATCTGATACTGGTTGAACATTTGTTGAATGTTTCTTGGGCCTGACCATCTATGTTGTCTGTGTCTGATGTTGTGTTGTATGATTCAGATTGATTATGCCATTGTGTGAAGTTAGTTAGTTAGTCAGTTAGTTAGCTAGCTAGTTAGTTAGTTAATTAGTTAGTTAGTCGACAGATCATCCTCATTGCACATCGAACCATTCAGTCCATAAGTGCCCCGATCCCCTCCTCAGCAAATCCCGCAGCGTGTAGCGGCTAACGACGCCAGTTCTGTGTTGGTTTATAAATCTTCTTTGGCTTCCTGTGTAGTGTTCTTGTTTGGCCACACCTCTTTCAATTTGCTGTTCTCGCAGTCTGGCCTTGGTTGAACATTTCTTGCATGTATTTGACAACCATGCCATTTTGTGAAGGTTTGCTGTAGGTTGAGTTATAATAGGTTCCATGTGAATGTTAAATGTAGATTAGTCTAAATAAGGTTCTGTGTGACAATGTCATGTAGGTTGGTCAAGATTCAGTGTGAACATTTCTTGTATGTTTTTGATTTACACATTGTATTGTGAACAGTTCTGTTAATTGTTGAGCGAATATTATTAGATATGTGAACATTGCTATGTGTGAATATTGTTTCATGTCAGAATTGTTAGTGTTACATCTCTCCTGCACTGATATCCATGTCATGTTCTATGGAACAACTAGAATTACTAGGGAAACAAATCTTTCTGAGGGCAGCCCTGGCAGGCTCTCACAACTCAACCAGTAACGACAGCAGCCCTGTAACCCTCATGCCAGCCCGGTTTGCCACCCTGTCAGGTAGGAATGTTATACCCTAGATGTGGGCACTGCAGATTGAAAGAAATCCCACGACACAATGGACACCAAGAAAGAGAAATGTCATCTGAAGTTCCACCACCGCAGCCAAACTGCAACAGCAGTCGCTGGCAGTGAGTGAGAGATCATGTGAAGGCCACTTTCCAGAGCAGAAATAGCCGGAGGGGATGTAGGACCCAGCTCATAATGTAGTTAGTGGCTATAGCTTGTACGGAGATGAATGTCCCAGCTCACAATGTAGTTAGTGGCTATAGCTTGCACGGAGATGAATGTCCCAGCTCACAAGCGCAGTCATTGGCTATAGCTTGCACGGAGATGAATGTCCCAGCTAACACACGCAGCCAATGGCTATAGCTTGCACGGAGATGAATGTCCCAGCTAACACACGCAGCCAATGGCTATAGCTTGCACGGAGATGAATGTCCCAGCTAACACACGCAGCCAATGGCTATAGCTTGCACGGAGATGAATGTCCCAGCTAACACACGCAGCCAATGGCTATAGCTTGCACGGAGATGAATGTCCCAGCTAACACACGCAGCCAATGGCTATAACTTGCACGGAGATGAATGTCCCAGCTAACACACGCAGTTAGTGACTATAGCTTGCACGGAGATGAATGTCCCAGCTAACACACGCAGTTAGTGACTATAGCTTGCACGGAGATGAAGGACCCAGCTCACAATGCAGTTAGTGGCTATAGCTTGCACGAAGATGAATGTCCCAGCTAACAATGCAGTTAGTGGCTATAGCTTGCACGGAGATGAATGTCCCAGCTCACAATGCAGTTAGTGACTATAGCTTGCACGGAGATGAATGTCCCAGCTCACAATGCAGTTAGTGACTATAGCTTGCACGGAGATGAATGTCCCAGCTCACAATGTAGTTAGTGGCTATAGCTTGCACGGAGATGAATGTCCTAGCTCACAATGTAGTTAGTGGCTATAGCTTGCACGGAGATGAATGTCCTAGCTCACAATGTAGTTAGTGGCTATAGCTTGCACGGAGATGAATGTCCCAGCTAACACACGCAGTTAGTGACTATAGCTTGCACGGAGATGAATGTCCCAGCTAACACACGCAGCCAATGGCTATAGCTTGCACGGAGATGAATGTCCCAGCTCACAATGCAGTTAGTGACTATAGCTTGCACGGAGATGAATGTCCCAGCTCACAATGTAGTTAGTGACTATAGCTTGCACGGAGATGAATGTCCCAGCTCACAATGTAGTTAGTGGCTATAGCTTGCACGGAGATGAATGTCCCAGCTCACAATGTAGTTAGTGGCTATAGCTTGCACGGAGATGAATGTCCCAGCTAACACACGCAGTTAGTGACTATAGCTTGCACGGAGATGAATGTCCCAGCTAACACACGCAGCCAATGGCTATAGCTTGCACGGAGATGAATGTCCCAGCTAACACACGCAGCCAATGGCTATAGCTTGCACGGAGATGAATGTCCCAGCTAACACACGCAGCCAATGGCTATAGCTTGCACGGAGATGAATGTCCCAGCTAACACACGCAGCCAATGGCTATAGCTTGCACGGAGAGCTGGCTTCCCCTGGGTGTGGCTGAAATGCAGCTCCTGTAGCTACGGATGCGGTGTGAAAATGTCACATGACGGCAAGTCCATTATTTGTGATATAGTGAACTGGGCGGGCGGAGGTGACGACGGGGGATATATGGCCGGGGGAAGAAGCTGTCCTTCTCCCGGCCATCAAGTTGTCATGAGAAGGAATTGGGTCATGATGAACCGGGTGCATGATGCTCACCTGTCTGATAGTCGGGTGGCAGCCAGGTAGGCACACGTCACAGCGAATTTGTTGGACGATTGCTGACAGCTGTGAATGCAGGTCTTGAAGTTGGCGCCACGGCTCGTTTGAACTTGTAGTTATAAATTCATAAGTGCACATAGTGTATAGAGACCCTGATTCATATCAACTTGTACAGACCCCGTTTCATGTGAACTTGTAGTCAAGAATTCAAAAACTGTATAGAACCAGATTCATGTGAACTTGTAGTCAAGAATTCCCAAACTGAACTTGTAGTCAAGAATTCCCAAACTGTATAGACCCCAACTCAAGTGAACTTGTTGTCAAGAATTCTCAAACTGTACACACACCGATTCAAGTGAACCTGTAGTCAAGAATTCCCAAACTATATAGACCCCGATTCATGTGAACTTGTATTCACGAATTCCCAAACGTGCTTACCGTGCGTTGATACTTGTTGGTGTGTGTCTGTGTCCACTCTAGCCCACAACATGACTGGGGACAGCGACTGTCTGCGACAGGTCACCTCAAGGCTTCGTCTTGTCATGACCAGGCAGTACCAGGGCTGCTATGTGGCATGTTTTGTGTGGGACCCTGATCTTCATCCATCGCTTCCTCCACGTTGTGACCACAAGGTGAAAGATCTGTGCACCAAAACCTCCAAGCTGCAAGTTCATTGTGAGTCATTTATTTCATCTTCAGATTCACAGATCATGACTTTTCTGTGTGATTTCTTCGTCCGTTTCACAGATCATGACTTTTCTGTGTGATTTATCCATGTGTTTCACAGATCATGACTTTTCTGTGTGATTTATCCATGTGTTTCACAGATCATGACTTTTCTGTGTGATTTATCCATGTGTTTCACAGATCATGATTTTTCTGTGTGATTTCTCCATGTCTTTCACAGATCATGACTTTTCTGTGTGATTTCTCCATGTTTCACAGATCATGACTTTTCTGTGTGATTTATCCATGTGTTTCACAGATCATGACTTTTCTGTTTTATGTCTTCATCTCTTTCGCAGATCATAACTTCTGCTTGAATTCTTCCTCAGCTCTATAGATCATTTTCTAATCTATATCTCCATCTGTTCTACATATCATGCGTTATCTAATCTAATTTATTTCTTATGTTCTTCAGATTATGGGTTATCTAATCAATTTCTTCATATTTTCATGACTTTTCTACCTAATTTCATCATCATTTCTACGTAATATACATTTATTTTCTTGAAGTTTGTTGTGATAGTAGTAGTTATTGTGTTTGTAATGTAGAGTGCTGTGATAGTAATAGTTCATTGTGCTTCAAATTTGTGTAGAGTGCTTTGATAAACATAACCAGACGCCATTTTGAAATCAATCATCTGCACACATGGGGAGTATGAACACAGCCTGAGAGAACACCCCTGCCACAGCGGGATCACTTGCTTCTGTCTGTCAGCTGCCAGTGCGCTAGGACCCTGGACCAACTCAGGCCAGGTCCTGGCTAGACCTGTTCACGCTCGCAGCTCAGGTTTCTAAGAGATGATGTAGTCAGTGCCGTGGCAACCCTCAGTTGCCAGTTAGTTACTTGGTAGATTGGAGGATTGGAGAGTAGCCGTCGTTTGCTTGCCTGCTGGGACCTGGTCACACGCACACACCCTCTCAAGAGTAAATGACCCTGTTTGAGCAGAAAATTTTCGTTATTGTAAATACTGTTGCGTGAAATGTCATTGTAAAACACACACGCACCCATAGCAGCTTTTGTCACTTGCAGGCTAGCTGTAGGGGATCTGTTAGTCTGTCAAACATGATGGTAGGATGATTGTATCACATGTAGGGTCAACTCAAAGCATCTGTCCAACGTGATGGTAAGATGGTTGTATCACAAGATGGTAAGATGATTGTATCACAAGATGGTAAGATTATTGTATCACAAGATGTTAAATGATTGTATCACAAGATGGTGTGATGATTGTATCACAAGTTGGTGTGATGATTGTATCACAAGATGGTGTGATAATTGTATCACAAGGTGGTGTTATGATTGTATCACAAGGTGGTAAGATGATTGTATCACAAGATGGTAAGATGATTGTATCACAAGATAACAAGATGATTGTATCACAAGATGGTGTGATGATTGTATCACAAGTTGATGTTATGATTGTATCACAAGTTGGTAAGATGATTGTTTCACAAGATGGTAAGATGATTGTATCACGAGATAACAAGATGATTGTATTACAAGATGACAAGATGATTGCATCACAAGATGGTAAGATGATTGTATCACAAGATGACAAGATGATTGTATCATAAGATGGTAAGATGCTTGTACCACAAGATGGTAAGATGATTGTATCACAAGATGGTAAGATGATTGTATCACAAGATGGTAAGATGATTGTATCACAAGATGGTAAGATGATTGTATCACAAGATGGTAAGATGATTGTATCACAAGATAACAAGATGATTGTATCACAAGATGACAAGATGATTGTATCACAAGATGGTAAGATGATTGTATCACAAGATGGTAAGATGATTGTATCACAAGATGGTAAGATGATTGTATCACAAGATGGTAAGATGATTGTATCACAAGATGCACACAATCAACCTACTGACTGCTTGCTATGGTTCACTGTCTAGATGGAGTGACAGAGGAGACCATGCAGCTCTACATGGTTCCCGAGTCAGAGGTCAAGGAGGGAGCTGCCGTCAGCCTGGTGTGTCACGCAGAAGGCTACCCTCCGGTCAACTACACATGGGCCCGGTCCCCGCCGCTGATGCTGTCCAGAAATGTTGCTGTACTCACCCAAGATGGGAACACCAGTCAGTTGCTGATTGCCAGCTTCAACTCCAAGAAAGATACTGGAATATACAAGTGGGTAATGTCCAACTGATTTCACAGTTTTGGTAATATTCAACTTAGAATAATATGGAATAGACCAGGTCACCAGACTGCCGAACACAATATATGATACTGGAAATATACCCTCTAAATTATGTAATGCTATATTTATTGCAATCCCGAAGACATCAGAAGCATTTGAGTTAGATCAACATCGAACAGTTAGTATAATCAGCCACATGACGAAGATTTTGCGATGAATTATCATGCAAAGAGTTAAGAAGAAAATACAACCTGAAACAAGGGAAGAACAATGTGGGTTTGTAGTAGGCAAGGGTACAGTAAATGCTGTGTATATGCTGCGAACAGTTATTGAATGTTCTATAGAAGTAAACAAGGATATACATCTTTGCTTTATTGACTACACAGAGGCTTTCGATAAAGTGAGACATGTCAATATGATGGAGATGCTTGCAGATCTACAAATTGATGGGAAAGACCTTAGACTCATTAAAAACATATATTGGAAACAACAAGCTGCCATAAAGATTGATAAAGAAGTAGGTCAATATCAGCCCATTAAGAGAGGTGTGCGACAGGGGTATTTAATGTCTCAAAATCTTTTTTTCACCACACAGTGAAAATATTTTCAGAAATATAGAATATATGGAAGGAATTGAATTGAATTGAATCTAATTGAATTTATCTTTATTTTCAAAGGGTAACAAATTGGGCGCATAGGCCCATCTTACATTCGGCCCTTCCAATCAATCATCTTTCGTTCATCAACAGTGCATGATGCATTCACATAGGAAAAAAACATTGTCACATGAATGTTGTAAGCGTAAACAATGCATATTCTCATGTTATGTGACACATCCCCCTCCCACACACACACACACACACACACATATCCCGCACCAACCCACACACACATCCCTCACCTACTCACACATCACCCATCCATACCCACACTCCCCCACCCACCACACATCCCCCATTCACCACACATCCCCCACTCATCCCTTCACCCACTCACAGATCCCGCCAACCCAGACATCTCGCACCCACCCACACATATCCCTCACCCACCCACACGCATCTTTCCACCCACTCACATATACCCCAATCCACTCAAGCTCACACACACATGCTCCACCCACCCACACACCCTCCAACCACACACCCTCCAACCACACACACATACCCCTCACACACGCACATCCCGCACCAACACACACACATATCCCTCACACACTCACACATCAACCACCTATACCCACACATCTTTTCATCCACACACACATTTCCCCTCCCAGCCACACATTTCACAACCACCCACAAACCCCAACAACCACAAACACATCCCCCACCGACACACATTCCCCCACCGACACACATTCCCCCACCAACACACACATCTCCCACGCAAACACACATCCCCCACCTACCAACACCCACATATCCCCCACCCGCCAACACCCACACATCCCACTACCCACCAACACCCACGCAAACACACCAACCCAAACACATTTCCTCCCACACATCCCTCACCCACCCACACGCCCCCATCCATACTCGCTTCCCTCAACCCACCAAACCACTCATCTTCGCACCCACCTACACATCCCCCACAAACCCACACATCCCCACTCACCCACTCACATCCCCACCCACACACATCCCCACCCACACACATCTCCCCACCCACACACTTCTCCCATACTCCAACAAACCTCTCCCACCCACCCACACACCTCCACAATCCAGACATATACACTAACTATCCACACATTCCCTCACCCGCACACAAACACCGACCCACACATACACATCCCTAACCCACACACACACATCCCTAACCCACACACCTCTTCCATCCATATACACATCAGCGACACACATCCCCACACACACATCCACATACCCCCACCCACACTCCCCACCCACATATCCACACAGCACCCACCAATACCCACCCACTCACACACATCCCTCGCCCACACTGACACCCCCACCGACCCACTCACATTTCCACCCAGAAACATCCCTCATCCACACACATATTCCCCCACCCACCAACACATCTCTCCACCCACCCACCCAGCCACACACAATTCCCCCACCCACCCACACATACCCCCACCCACAACACAAACACAATCCTCACATCTAGACACAAACATAATGCCTCAAATAATCACTGAAGCTAATGTGAACAAACTCCCACACTTTACACACACCTACACTGAGGATTATCGTGAGCATTCTTACAAAAATGTAAAAAATGGAGAGCAAATTATGCACATATATTGTGTAGAGTAAAAAAAAATAGTGATGCGATACAATAAGTTGATTCCTAAAATTGACATAAAAATGATGGAATAAGCAATACACTCATTTTTGACAGTATGTATTAGAAAATCAAGTGGCTGTAAAAAATGATATGTATGATGATTACACAGAAAAAATATGGAATAGCACGTCACATGACACGACTGTCTGTCTATGCCCTTGACCTGACTAATGATGACACATATCTCAGATGTACGACTGTCCGACTATGCCCTTGACCTGACTAATGATGACACATATCTCAGGTGTACGGCCTGGAACTGGGTGCTGGGTGTCAAGTTGTTCAAGGCCTCTCAAGAGATTTTTCTCAGCTCAAACAGTCCAGGTAAGTCCCTCACAGTGACACCATTTCCAGGTTTACCCAAATCATACATGCCAGATGTGAGGTGTGGGATATATGCCAGATGGGAGGTGTGTAATGTATATATATATATATTAACAATTGGAAAACAGGAGATTTGATTGTAGGATGCGGGAAATGTAAGAGATGTAACGTGTGAAATAAATCGAACCACTCCTAATGTATGTAAGCAAACCATGGACAATTAGCAGACTAGAGAGGAATTATTTGTGAAGATGTTGTATTATAGAAGATGTTGTATTATAGAAGATGTTGTATTATAGATGTTGTATTATAGAAGATGTTGTATTATAGATGAATGTTGAGCGTACCATGGGCGGATAGATAGAACGATGAAGTTATCTTGAAAGTTAACTCACACAGAGAACTGGTCACTCACACAGAGAACTGGTCACTCACACAGAGAACTGGTCACTCACACAGAGAACTGGTCACTCACACAGAGAACTGGTCACTCACACAGAGAACTGGTCACTCACACAGAGAACTGGTCACTCGCATCAGCAGGGGACAGTCCACATTCTTTGGGTATGTCATGGGAGGCGAAATGCTGGAGTATGTCGTCACCACGGGGAGGTTGGAGGGGAGGAGAGGCAGAGGGAGACCAAAAGGGAAGATGTTGGATATTTGACATCTTGGCATGGAGGAACGTCACAATCAGACATGGGTTGTTGTACCCTAAACAGTGGGCAAACATGGGTGGTTGTACACTAGACAGTGGGCTGTGGGCAGACGTGTGTGGTTGCACCCTAGACAGTGGGCTGTGGGCAGACATGGGTGGTTGCACCCTAGACAGTGGGCTGTGGGCAGACATGGGTGGTTGTACCCTAGACAGTGGGCTGTGGGCAGACATGGGTGGTTGTACCCTAGACAGTGGGCTGTGGGCAGACATGGATGGTTGTACCCTAGACAGTGGGCTGTGGGCAGACATGGGTGGTTGTACCATAGACAGTGGGCTGTGGGCAGACATGGGTGGTTGTACCCTAGACAGTGGGCAGACATGGGTGGTTGTACCCTAGACAGTGGGCTGTGGGCAGACATGGGTGGTTGTACCTTAGACAGTGGGCAGACATGGGTGGTTGCATACTAGACAGTCGGCTGTGGGCAGACATGGGTGGTTGCACCCTAGACAGTGGGCTGTGGGCAGACATGGGGGTTGTACCCTAGACAGTGGGCTGTGGGCAGACATGGATGGTTGTACCCTAGACAGTGGGCTGTGGGCAGACATGGGTGGTTGTACCATAGACAGTGGGCTGTGGGCAGACATGGGTGGTTGTACCCTAGACAGTGGGCAGACATGGGTGGTTGTACCCTAGACAGTGGGCTGTGGGCAGACATGGGTGGTTGTACCTTAGACAGTGGGCAGACATGGGTGGTTGTACCCTAGACAGTGGGCTGTGGGCAGACATGGATGGTTGTACCCTAGACAGTGGGCAGACATGGGTGGTTGTACCCTAAACAGTGGGCAGACATGGGTGGTTGTACCCTAGACAGTGGGCTGTGGGCAGACATGGGTGGTTATACCCTAGACAGTGGGCAGACATGGGTGGTTGTACCCTAGACAGTGGGCAGACATGGGTGGTTGTACCCTAGACAGTGGGCTGTGGGCAGACATGGGTGGTTGTACCCTAAACAGTGGGCACACATGGGTGGTTGTACCCTAGACAGTGGGCTGTGGGCAGACATGGGTGGTTGCACCCTAGACAGTGGGCTGTGTGCAGACATGGGTGGTTGCACCCTAGACAGTGGGCTGTGTGCAGACATGGGTGGTTGTACCCTAGACAGTGGGCTGTGGGCAGACATGGGTGGTTGTACCCTAAACAGTGGGCAGACATGGGTGGTTGTACCCTAGACAGTGGGCTGTGGGCAGACATGGGTGGTTGCACCCTAGACAGTGGGCTGTGGGCAGACATGGGTGGTTGTACCCTAGACAGTGGGCTGTGGGCAGACATGGGGGTTGTACCCTAGACAGTGGGCTGTGGGCAGACATGGATGGTTGTACCCTAGACAGTGGGCTGTGGGCAGACATGGGTGGTTGTACCATAGACAGTGGGCTGTGGGCAGACATGGGTGGTTGTACCCTAGACAGTGGGCAGACATGGGTGGTTGTACCCTAGACAGTGGGCTGTGGGCAGACATGGGTGGTTGTACCTTAGACAGTGGGCAGACATGGGTGGTTGTACCCTAGACAGTGGGCTGTGGGCAGACATGGATGGTTGTACCCTAGACAGTGGGCAGACATGGGTGGTTGTACCCTAAACAGTGGGCAGACATGGGTGGTTGTACCCTAGACAGTGGGCTGTGGGCAGACATGGGTGGTTATACCCTAGACAGTGGGCAGACATGGGTGGTTGTACCTTAGACAGTGGGCAGACATGGGTGGTTGTACCCTAGACAGTGGGCTGTGGGCAGACATGGATGGTTGTACCCTAGACAGTGGGCAGACATGGGTGGTTGTACCCTAAACAGTGGGCAGACATGGGTGGTTGTACCCTAGACAGTGGGCTGTGGGCAGACATGGGTGGTTATACCCTAGACAGTGGGCAGACATGGGTGGTTGTACCTAGACAGTGGGCAGACATGGGTGGTTGTACCCTAGACAGTGGGCTGTGGGCAGACATGGGTGGTTGTACCCTAAACAGTGGGCAGACATGGGTGGTTGTACCCTAGACAGTGGGCTGTGGGCAGACATGGGTGGTTGCACCCTAGACAGTGGGCTGTGTGCAGACATGGGTGGTTGCACCCTAGACAGTGGGCTGTGTGCAGACATGGGTGGTTGTACCCTAGACAGTGGGCTGTGGGCAGACATGGGTGGTTGTACCCTAAACAGTGGGCAGACATGGGTGGTTGTACCCTAGACAGTGGGCTGTGGGCAGACATGGGTGGTTGCACCCTAGACAGTGGGCTGTGGGCAGACATGGGTGGTTGTACCCTAGACAGTGGGCTGTGGGCATACATGGGTAGTTGTACCCTAGGCAGTGGGCAGACATGGGTGATTGTACCCTAGACAGTGGGCAGACATGGGTGGTTGTATCCTAGACAGTGGGCTGTGGGCAGACATGGGTGGTTGCACCCTAGACAGTGGGCTGTGGGCAGACATTGGGTGGTTGCACCCTAGACAGTGGGCTGTGGGCAGACATGGGTGGTTGTACACTAGACAGTGGGCTGTGGGCAGACGTGTGTGGTTGCACCCTAGACAGTGGGCTGTGGGCAGACATGGGTGGTTGTACCCTAGACAGTGGGCTGTGGGCAGACATGGGTGGTTGTACCCTAGACAGTGGGCTGTGGGCAGACATGGGTGGTTGTACCCTAGACAGTGGGCTGTGGGCAGACATGGATGGTTGTACCCTAGACAGTGGGCTGTGGGCAGACATGGGTGGTTGTACCATAGACAGTGGGCTGTGGGCAGACATGGGTGGTTGTACCCTAGACAGCGGGCAGACATTGGTGGTTGTACCCTAGACAGTGGGCTGTGGGCAGACATGGGTGGTTGTACCTTAGACAGTGGGCAGACATGGGTGGTTGCATACTAGACAGTGGGCTGTGGGCAGACATGGGTGGTTACACCCTAGACAGTGGGCAGACATGGGGGTTGTACCCTAGACAGTGGGCTGTGGGCAGACATGGATGGTTGTACCCTAGACAGTGGGCTGTGGGCAGACATGGGTGGTTGTACCATAGACAGTGGGCTGTGGGCAGACATGGGTGGTTGTACCCTAGACAGTGGGCAGACATGGGTGGTTGTACCCTAGACAGTGGGCTGTGGGCAGACATGGGTGGTTGTACCTTAGACAGTGGGCAGACATGGGTGGTTGTACCCTAGACAGTGGGCTGTGGGCAGACATGGATGGTTGTACCCTAGACAGTGGGCAGACATGGGTGGTTGTACCCTAAACAGTGGGCAGACATGGGTGGTTGTACCCTAGACAGTGGGCTGTGGGCAGACATGGGTGGTTATACCCTAGACAGTGGGCAGACATGGGTAGTTGTACCCTAGACAGTGGGCAGACATGGGTGGTTGTACCCTAGACAGTGGGCTGTGGGCAGACATGGGTGGTTGTACCCTAAACAGTGGGCAGACATGGGTGGTTGTACCCTAGAAAGTGGGCTGTGGGCAGACATGGGTGGTTGCACCCTAGACAGTGGGCTGTGTGCAGACATGGGTGGTTGCACCCTAGACAGTGGGCTGTGTGCAGACATGGGTGGTTGTACCCTAGACAGTGGGCTGTGGGCAGACATGGGTGGTTGTACCCTAAACAGTGGGCAGACATGGGTGGTTGTACCCTAGACAGTGGGCTGTGGGCAGACATGGGTGGTTGCACCCTAGACAGTGGGCTGTGGGCAGACATGGGTGGTTGTACCCTAGACAGTGGGCTGTGGGCATACATGGGTAGTTGTACCCTAGGCAGTGGGCAGACATGGGTGATTGTACCCTAGACAGTGGGCAGACATGGGTGGTTGTACCCTAGACAGTGGGCTGTGGGCAGACATGGGTGGTTGCACCCTAGACAGTGGGCTGTGGGCAGACATTGGGTGGTTGCACCCTAGACAGTGGGCTGTGGGCAGACATGGGTGGTTGTACCCTAGACAGTGGGCTGTGGGCAGACATGGGTGGTTGTACCTTAGACAGTGGGCAGACATGGGTGGTTGTACCCTAGACAGTGGGCAGACATGGGTGGTTGTACCCTAGACAGTGGGCTGTGGGCAGACATGGGTGGTTGTACCCTAAACAGTGGGCAGACATGGCTGGTTGTACCCTAGACAGTGGGCTGTGGGCAGACGTGTGTGGTTGCACCCTAGACAGTGGGCTGTGTGCAGACATGGGTGGTTGCACCCTAGACAGTGGGCTGTGGGCAGACATGGGTGGTTGTACCCTAGACAGTGGGCAGACATGGGTGGTTGCACCCTAGACAGTGGGCTGTGGGCAGACATGGGTGGTTGTGCCCTAGACAGTGGGCTGTGGGCAGACATGGGTGGTTGTACCCTAGACAGTGGGCTGTGGGCAGACATGGATGGTTGTACCCTAGACAGTGGGCAGATATGGGTGGTTGTACCCTAAACAGTGGGCAGACATGAGTGGTTGTACCCTAGACAGTGGGCTGTGGGCAGACATGGGTGGTTGTACCCTAGACAGTGGGCAGACATGGGTGGTTGTACCCTAGACAGTGGGCAGACATGGGTGGTTGTACCCTAGACAGTGGCCTGTGGGCAGACATGGGTGGTTGTACCCTAAACAGTGGGCAGACATAGCTGGTTGTACCCTAGACAGTGGGCTGTGGGCAGACATGGGTGGTTGCACCCTAGACAGTGGGCAGTGTGCAGACATGAGTGGTTGCACCCTAGAGAGTGGGCTGTGGGCAGACATGGGTGGTTGTACCCTAGACAGTGGGCTGTGGGCAGACATGGGTGGTTGTACCCTAGGCAGTGGGCAGACATGGGTGGTTGCACCCTAGACAGTGGGCAGACATGGGTGGTTGTACCCTAGACTGTGGGCTGTGGGCAGACATGGGTGGTTGCACCCTAGACAGTGGGCTGTGGGCAGACATGGGTGGTTGCACCCTAGACATTGGGCTGTGGGCAGACATAGGTGGTTGTACCCTAGACAGTGGGCTGTGGGCAGACATGGGTGGTTGTACCCTAAACAGTGGGCAGACATGGCTGGTTGTACCCTAGACAGTGGGCTGTGGGCAGACGTGTGTGGTTGCACCCTAGACAGTGGGCTGTGTGCAGAAATGGGTGGTTGCACCCTAGACAGTGGGCTGTGGGCAGACATGGGTGGTTGTACCCTAGACAGTGGGCAGACATGGGTGGTTGCACCCTAGACAGTGGGCTGTGGGCAGACATGGGTGGTTGTGCCCTAGACAGTGGGCTGTGGGCAGACATGGGTGGTTGTACCCTAGACAGTGGGCTGTGGGCAGACATGGATGGTTGTACCCTAGACAGTGGGCAGACATGGGTGGTTGTACCCTAAACAGTGGGCAGACATGGGTGGTTGTACCCTAGACAGTGGGCTGTGGGCAGACATGGGTGGTTGTACCCTAGACAGTGGGCAGACATGGGTGGTTGTACCCTAGACAGTGGGCAGACATGGGTGGTTGTACCCTAGACAGTGGCCTGTGGGCAGACATGGGTGGTTGTACCCTAAACAGTGGGCAGACATAGCTGGTTGTACCCTAGACAGTGGGCTGTGGGCAGACATGGGTGGTTGCACCCTAGACAGTGGGCAGTGTGCAGACATGAGTGGTTGCACCCTAGACAGTGGGCTGTGGGCAGACATGGGTGGTTGTACCCTAGACAGTGGGCTGTGGGCAGACATGGGTGGTTGTACCCTAGGCAGTGGGCAGACATGGGTGGTTGCACCCTAGACAGTGGGCAGACATGGGTGGTTGTACCCTAGACTGTGGGCTGTGGGCAGACATGGGTGGTTGCACCCTAGACAGTGGGCTGTGGGCAGACATGGGTGGTTGCACCCTAGACATTGGGCTGTGGGCAGACATAGGTGGTTGTACCCTAGACAGTGGGCTGTGGGCAGACATGGGTGGTTGTACCTTAGACAGTGGGCAGACATGGGTGGTTGTACCCTAGACAGTGGGCAGACATGGGTGGTTGTACCCTAGACAGTGGGCTGTGGGCAGACATGGGTGGTTGTACCCTAAACAGTGGGCAGACATGGCTGGTTGTACCCTAGACAGTGGGCTGTGGGCAGACATGGGTGGTTGCACCCTAGACAGTGGGCTGTGTGCAGACATGGGTGGTTGCACCCTAGACAGTGGGCTGTGGGCAGACATGGGTGGTTGTACCCTAGACAGCCGGGAAGGTTAACCCGGTCAACAAATGCCCGCAGAAGTCGGATGTGTCGGCCTAATTGCGCAAGAACGCAGCTCTGCTGTAAACAGGCACAACGCAATCACGTCCGAAGAAAAAAACTCTCCGGATGAAAGCAGAAGAAGAAGAAGAAGAAGAAGAAGTACCCTAGACAGTGGGCTGTGGGCAGACATGGGTGGTTGTACCCTAGACAGTGGGCTGTGGGCAGACATGGGTGGTTGTACCCTAGGCAGTGGGCAGACATGGGTGGTTGTACCCTAGACAGTGGGCAGACATGGGTGGTTGTACCCTAGACAGTGGGCTGTGGGCAGACATGGGTGGTTGCACCCTACACAGTGGGCTGTGGGCAGACATGGGTGGTTGCACCCTAGACAGTGGGCTGTGGGCAGACATGGGTGGTTGCACCCTAGACAGTGGCCTGTGGGCAGACATGGGTGGTTGTACCCTAGACAGTGGGCTGTGGGCAGACATGGGTGGTTGCACCCTAGACAGTGGGCTGTGGGCAGACATGGGTGGTTGCACCATAGACAGTGGGCTGTGGGCAGACATAGGTGGTTGTACCGTAGACAGTGGGCTGTGGGCAGACATGGGTGGTTGTACCTTAGACAGTGGGCAGACATGGGTGGTTGTACCCTAGACAGTGGGCAGACATGGGTGGTTGTACCCTATACAGTGGGCAGACATGGGTGGTTGTACCCTAAACAGTGGGCAGACATGGGTGGTTGTACCCTAGACAGTGGGCTGTGGGCAGGCATGGGTGGTTGTACCTTAGACAGTGTGCAGACATGGGTTGTTGTACCCTAGACAGTGGGCAGACATGGGTGGTTGTACCCTAGACAGTGGGCTGTGGGCAGACATGGGTGGTTGTACCCTAAACAGTGGGCAGACATGGGTGGTTGTACCCTAGACAGTTGGCTGTGGGCAGACATGGGTGGTTGCACCCTAGACAGTGGGCTGTAGGCAGACATGGGTGGTTGTACCCTAGACAGTGGGCTGTGGGCAGACATGGGTGGTTGTACCTTAGACAGTGGGCTGTGGGCAGACATGGGTGGTTGTACCTTAGACAGTGGGCAGACATGGGTGGTTGCATACTAGACAGTGGGCTGTGGGCAGACATGGGTGGTTGCACCCTAGACAGTGGGCAGACATGGGGGTTGTACCCTAGACAGTGGGCTGTGGGCAGCCATGGATGGTTGTACCCTAGACAGTGGGCTGTGGGCAGACATGGGTGGTTGTACCATAGACAGTGGGCTGTGGGCAGACATGGGTGGTTGTACCCTAGACAGTGGGCAGACATGGGTGGTTGTACCCTAGACAGTGGGCTGTGGGCAGACATGGGTGGTTGTACCTTAGACAGTGGGCAGACATGGGTGGTTGTACCCTAGACAGTGGGCTGTGGGCAGACATGGATGGTTGTACCCTAGACAGTGGGCAGACATGGGTGGTTGTACCCTAAACAGTGGGCAGACATGGATGGTTGTACCCTAGACAGTGGGCTGTGGGCAGACATGGGTGGTTATACCCTAGACAGTGGGCAGACATGGGTGGTTGTACCCTAGACAGTGGGCAGACATGGGTGGTTGTACCCTAGACAGTGGGCTGTGGGCAGACATGGGTGGTTGTACCCTAAACAGTGGGCAGACATGGGTGGTTGTACCTTAGAAAGTGGGCTGTAGGCAGACATGGGTGGTTGCACCCTAGACAGTGGGCTGTGTGCAGACATGGGTGGTTGCACCCTAGACAGTGGGCTGTGTGCAGACATGGGTGGTTGTACCCTAGACAGTGGGCTGTGGGCAGACATGGGTGGTTGTACCCTAAACAGTGGGCAGACATGGGTGGTTGTACCCTAGACAGTGGGCTGTGGGCAGACATGGGTGGTTGCACCCTAGACAGTGGGCTGTGGGCAGACATGGGTGGTTGTACCCTAGACAGTGGGCTGTGGGCATACATGGGTAGTTGTACCCTAGGCAGTGGGCAGACATGGGTGATTGTACCCTAGACAGTGGGCAGACATGGGTGGTTGTACCCTAGACAGTGGGCTGTGGGCAGACATGGGTGGTTGCACCCTAGACAGTGGGCTGTGGGCAGACATTGGGTGGTTGCACCCTAGACAGTGGGCTGTGGGCAGACATGGGTGGTTGTACCCTAGACAGTGGGCTGTGGGCAGACATGGGTGGTTGTACCTTAGACAGTGGGCAGACATGGGTGGTTGTACCCTAGACAGTGGGCAGACATGGGTGGTTGTACCCTAGACAGTGGGCTGTGGGCAGACATGGGTGGTTGTACCCTAAACAGTGGGCAGACATGGCTGGTTGTACCCTAGACAGTGGGCTGTGGGCAGACGTGTGTGGTTGCACCCTAGACAGTGGGCTGTGTGCAGACATGGGTGGTTGCACCCTAGACAGTGGGCTGTGGGCAGACATGGGTGGTTGTACCCTAGACAGTGGGCAGACATGGGTGGTTGCACCCTAGACAGTAGGCTGTGGGCAGACATGGGTGGTTGTGCCCTAGACAGTGGGCTGTGGGCAGACATGGGTGGTTGTACCCTAGACAGTGGGCTGTGGGCAGACATGGATGGTTGTACCCTAGACAGTGGGCAGATATGGGTGGTTGTACCCTAAACAGTGGGCAGACATGGGTGGTTGTACCCTAGACAGTGGGCTGTGGGCAGACATGGGTGGTTGTACCCTAGACAGTGGGCAGACATGGGTGGTTGTACCCTAGACAGTGGGCAGACATTGGTGGTTGTACCCTAGACAGTGGCCTGTGGGCAGACATGGGTGGTTGTACCCTAAACAGTGGGCAGACATAGCTGGTTGTACCCTAGACAGTGGGCTGTGGGCAGACATGGGTGGTTGCACCCTAGACAGTGGGCAGTGTGCAGACATGAGTGGTTGCACCCTAGACAGTGGGCTGTGGGAAGACATGGGTGGTTGTACCCTAGACAGTGGGCTGTGGGCAGACATGGGTGGTTGTACCCTAGGCAGTGGGCAGAC
Organism: Cepaea hortensis; assembly: GCA_963921405.1. Taxonomy (NCBI): domain Eukaryota; kingdom Metazoa; phylum Mollusca; class Gastropoda; order Stylommatophora; family Helicidae; genus Cepaea; species Cepaea hortensis. The sequence goes on from OY992891.1 coordinate 99,959,943, forward strand.
ATGGGTGGTTGCACCCTAGACAGTGGGCAGACATGGGTGGTTGTACCCTAGACTGTGGGCTGTGGGCAGACATGGGTGGTTGCACCCTAGACAGTGGGCTGTGGGCAGACATGGGTGGTTGCACCCTAGACATTGGGCTGTGGGCAGACATAGGTGGTTGTACCCTAGACAGTGGGCTGTGGGCAGACATGGGTGGTTGTACCCTATACAGTGGGCAGACATGGCTGGTTGTACCCTAGACAGTGGGCTGTGGGCAGACGTGTGTGGTTGCACCCTAGACAGTTGGCTGTGTGCAGACATGGGTGGTTGCACCCTAGACAGTGGGCTGTGGGCAGACATGGGTGGTTGTACCCTAGACAGTGGGCAGACATGGGTGGTTGCACCCTAGACAGTGGGCTGTGGGCAGACATGGGTGGTTGTGCCCTAGACAGTGGGCTGTGGGCAGACATGGGTGGTTGTACCCTAGACAGTGGGCTGTGGGCAGACATGGATGGTTGTACCCTAGACAGTGGGCAGACATGGGTGGTTGTACCCTAAACAGTGGGCAGACATGGGTGGTTGTACCCTAGACAGTGGGCTGTGGGCAGACATGGGTGGTTGTACCCTAGACAGTGGGCAGACATGGGTGGTTGTACCCTAGACAGTGGGCAGACATGGGTGGTTGTACCCTAGACAGTGGCCTGTGGGCAGACATGGGTGGTTGTACCCTAAACAGTGGGCAGACATAGCTGGCTGTACCCTAGACAGTGGGCTGTGGGCAGACATGGGTGGTTGCACCCTAGACAGTGGGCAGTGTGCAGACATGAGTGGTTGCACCCTAGACAGTGGGCTGTGGGCAGACATGGGTGGTTGTACCCTAGACAGTGGGCTGTGGGCAGACATGGGTGGTTATACCCTAGGCAGTGGGCAGACATGGGTGGTTGCACCCTAGACAGTGGGCAGACATGGGTGGTTGTACCCTAGACTGTGGGCTGTGGGCAGACATGGGTGGTTGCACCCTAGACAGTGGGCTGTGGGCAGGCATGGGTGGTTGTACCTTAGACAGTGTGCAGACATGGGTTGTTGTACCCTAGACAGTGGGCAGACATGGGTGGTTGTACCCTAGACAGTGGGCTGTGGGCAGGCATGGGTGGTTGTACCTTAGACAGTGTGCAGACATGGGTTGTTGTACCCTAGACAGTGGGCAGACATGGGTGGTTGTACCCTAGACAGTGGGCTGTGGGCAGACATGGGTGGTTGTACCCTAAACAGTGGGCAGACATGGGTGGTTGTACCCTAGACAGTTGGCTGTGGGCAGACATGGGTGGTTGCACCCTAGACAGTGGGCTGTGGGCAGACATGGGTGGTTGTACCCTAGACAGTGGGCTGTGGGCAGACATGGGTGGTTGTACCTTAGACAGTGGGCTGTGGGCAGACATGGGTGGTTGTACCTTAGACAGTGGGCAGACATGGGTGGTTGCATACTAGACAGTGGGCTGTGGGCAGACATGGGTGGTTGCACCCTAGACAGTGGGCAGACATGGGTGGTTGTACCCTAGACAGTGGCCTTTGGGCAGACATGGGTGGTTGTACCCTAAACAGTGGGCAGACATAGCTGGTTGTACCCTAGACAGTGGGCTGTGGGCAGACATGGGTGGTTGCACCCTAGACAGTGGGCAGTGTGCAGACATGAGTGGTTGCACCCTAGACAGTGGGCTGTGGGCAGACATGGGTGGTTGTACCCTAGACAGTGGGCTGTGGGCAGACATGGGTGGTTGTACCCTAGGCAGTGGGCAGACATGGGTGGTTGCACCCTAGACAGTGGGCAGACATGGGTGGTTGTACCCTAGACTGTGGGCTGTGGGCAGACATGGGTGGTTGCACCCTAGACAGTGGGCTGTGGGCAGGCATGGGTGGTTTTACCTTAGACAGTGTGCAGACATGGGTTGTTGTACCCTAGACAGTGGGCAGACATGGGTGGTTGTACCCTAGACAGTGGGCTGTGGGCAGGCATGGGTGGTTGTACCTTAGACAGTGTGCAGACATGGGTTGTTGTACCCTAGACAGTGGGCAGACATGGGTGGTTGTACCCTAGACAGTGGGCTGTGGGCAGACATGGGTGGTTGTACCCTAAACAGTGGGCAGACATGGGTGGTTGTACCCTAGACAGTTGGCTGTGGGCAGACATGGGTGGTTGCACCCTAGACAGTGGGCTGTGGGCAGACATGGGTGGTTGTACCCTAGACAGTGGGCTGTGGGCAGACATGGGTGGTTGTACCTTAGACAGTGGGCTGTGGGCAGACATGGGTGGTTGTACCTTAGACAGTGGGCAGACATGGGTGGTTGCATACTAGACAGTGGGCTGTGGGCAGACATGGGTGGTTGCACCCTAGACAGTGGGCAGACATGGGGGTTGTACCCTAGACAGTGGGCTGTGGGCAGACATGGATGGTTGTACCCTAGACAGTGGGCTGTGGGCAGACATGGGTGGTTGTACCATAGACAGTGGGCTGTGGGCAGACATGGGTGGTTGTACCCTAGACAGTGGGCAGACATGGGTGGTTGTACCCTAGACAGTGGGCTGTGGGCAGACATGGGTGGTTGTACCTTAGACAGTGGGCAGACATGGGTGGTTGTACCCTAGACAGTGGGCTGTGGGCAGACATGGATGGTTGTACCCTAGACAGTGGGCAGACATGGGTGGTTGTACCCTAAACAGTGGGCAGACATGGGTGGTTGTACCCTAGACAGTGGGCTGTGGGCAGACATGGGTGGTTATACCCTAGACAGTGGGCAGACATGGGTGGTTGTACCCTAGACAGTGGGCAGACATGGGTGGTTGTACCCTAGACAGTGGGCTGTGGGCAGACATGGGTGGTTGTACCCTAAACAGTGGGCAGACATGGGTGGTTGTACCCTAGAAAGTGGGCTGTGGGCAGACATGGGTGGTTGCACCCTAGACAGTGGGCTGTGTGCAGACATGGGTGGTTGCACCCTAGACAGTGGGCTGTGTGCAGACATGGGTGGTTGTACCCTAGACAGTGGGCTGTGGGCAGACATGGGTGGTTGTACCCTAAACAGTGGGCAGACATGGGTGGTTGTACCCTAGACAGTGGGATGTGGGCAGACATGGGTGGTTGCACCCTAGACAGTGGGCTGTGTACAGACATGGGTGGTTGTACCCTAGACAGTGGGCTGTGGGCATACATGGGTAGTTGTACCCTAGGCAGTGGGCAGACATGGGTGATTGTACCCTAGACAGTGGGCAGACATGGGTGGTTGTACCCTAGACAGTGGGCTGTGGGCAGACATGGGTGGTTGCACCCTAGACAGTGGGCTGTGGGCAGACATTGGGTGGTTGCACCTTAGACAGTGGGCTGTGGGCAGACATGGGTGGTTGTACCCTAGACAGTGGGCTGTGGGCAGACATGGGTGGTTGTACCTTAGACAGTGGGCAGACATGGGTGGTTGTACCCTAGACAGTGGGCAGACATGGGTGGTTGTACCCTAGACAGTGGGCTGTGGGCAGACATGGGTGGTTGTACCCTAAACAGTGGGCAGACATGGCTGGTTGTACCCTAGACAGTGGGCTGTGGGCAGACGTGTGTGGTTGCACCCTAGACAGTGGGCTGTGTGCAGACATGGGTGGTTGCACCCTAGACAGTGGGCTGTGGACAGACATGGGTGGTTGTACCCTAGACAGTGGGCAGACATGGGTGGTTGCACCCTAGACAGTAGGCTGTGGGCAGACATGGGTGGTTGTGCCCTAGACAGTGGGCTGTGGGCAGACATGGGTGGTTGTACCCTAGACAGTGGGCTGTGGGCAGACATGGATGGTTGTACCCTAGACAGTGGGCAGATATGGGTGGTTGTACCCTAAACAGTGGGCAGACATGGGTGGTTGTACCCTAGACAGTGGGCTGTGGGCAGACATGGGTGGTTGTACCCTAGACAGTGGGCAGACATGGGTGGTTGTACCCTAGACAGTGGGCAGACATGGGTGGTTGTACCCTAGACAGTGGCCTGTGGGCAGACATGGGTGGTTGTACCCTAAACAGTGGGCAGACATAGCTGGTTGTACCCTAGACAGTGGGCTGTGGGCAGACATGGGTGGTTGCACCCAAGACAGTGGGCAGTGTGCAGACATGAGTGGTTGCACCCTAGACAGTGGGCTGTTGGCAGACATGGGTGGTTGTACCCTAGACAGTGGGCTGTGGGCAGACATGGGTGGTTGTACCCTAGGCAGTGGGCAGACATGGGTGGTTGCACCCTAGACAGTGGGCAGACATGGGTGGTTGTACCCTAGACTGTGGGCTGTGGGCAGACATGGGTGGTTGCACCCTAGACAGTGGGCTGTGGGCAGACATGGGTGGTTGCACCCTAGACATTGGGCTGTGGGCAGACATAGGTGGTTGTACCCTAGACAGTGGGCTGTGGGCAGACATGGGTGGTTGTACCCTAAACAGTGGGCAGACATGGCTGGTTGTACCCTAGACAGTGGGCTGTGGGCAGACGTGTGTGGTTGCACCCTAGACAGTGGGCTGTGTGCAGACATGGGTGGTTGCACCCTAGACAGTGGGCTGTGGGCAGACATGGGTGGTTGTACCCTAGACAGTGGGCAGACATGGGTGGTTGCACCCTAGACAGTGGGCTGTGGGCAGACATGGGTGGTTGTGCCCTAGACAGTGGGCTGTGGGCAGACATGGGTGGTTGTACCCTAGACAGTGGGCTGTGGGCAGACATGGATGGTTGTACCCTAGACAGTGGGCAGACATGGGTGGTTGTACCCTAAACAGTGGGCAGACATGGGTGGTTGTACCCTAGACAGTGGGCTGTGGGCAGACATGGGTGGTTGTACCCTAGACAGTGGGCAGACATGGGTGGTTGTACCCTAGACAGTGGGCAGACATGGGTGGTTGTACCCTAGACAGTGGCCTGTGGGCAGACATGGGTGGTTGTACCCTAAACAGTGGGCAGACATAGCTGGTTGTACCCTAGACAGTGGGCTGTGGGCAGACATGGGTGGTTGCACCCTAGACAGTGGGCAGTGTGCAGACATGAGTGGTTGCACCCTAGACAGTGGGCTGTGGGCAGACATGGGTGGTTGTACCCTAGACAGTGGGCTGTGGGCAGACATGGGTGGTTGTACCCTAGGCAGTGGGCAGACATGGGTGGTTGCACCCTAGACAGTGGGCAGACATGGGTGGTTGTACCCTAGACTGTGGGCTGTGGGCAGACATGGGTGGTTGCACCCTAGACAGTGGGCTGTGGGCAGACATGGGTGGTTGCACCCTAGACATTGGGCTGTGGGCAGACATAGGTGGTTGTACCCTAGACAGTGGGCTGTGGGCAGACATGGGTGGTTGTACCTTAGACAGTGGGCAGACATGGGTGGTTGTACCCTAGACAGTGGGCAGACATGGGTGGTTGTACCCTAGACAGTGGGCTGTGGGCAGACATGGGTGGTTGTACCCTAAACAGTGGGCAGACATGGGTGGTTGTACCCTAGACAGTGGGCTGTGGGCAGACATGGGTGGTTGCACCCTAGACAGTGGGCTGTGTGCAGACATGGGTGGTTGCACCCTAGACAGTGGGCTGTGGGCAGACATGGGTGGTTGTACCCTAGACAGCCGGGAAGGTTAACCCGGTCAACAAATGCCCGCAGAAGTCGGATGTGTCGGCCTAATTGCGCAAGAACGCAGCTCTGCTGTAAACAGGCACAACGCAATCACGTCCGAAGAAAAAAACTCTCCGGATGAAAGCAGAAGAAGAAGAAGAAGAAGAAGTACCCTAGACAGTGGGCTGTGGGCAGACATGGGTGGTTGTACCCTAGACAGTGGGCTGTGGGCAGACATGGGTGGTTGTACCCTAGGCAGTGGGCAGACATGGGTGGTTGTACCCTAGACAGTGGGCAGACATGGGTGGTTGTACCCTAGACAGTGGGCTGTGGGCAGACATGGGTGGTTGCACCCTACACAGTGGGCTGTGGGCAGACATGGGTGGTTGCACCCTAGACAGTGGGCTGTGGGCAGACATGGGTGGTTGCACCCTAGACAGTGGCCTGTGGGCAGACATGGGTGGTTGTACCCTAGACAGTGGGCTGTGGGCAGACATGGGTGGTTGCACCCTAGACAGTGGGCTGTGGGCAGACATGGGTGGTTGCACCATAGACAGTGGGCTGTGGGCAGACATAGGTGGTTGTACCGTAGACAGTGGGCTGTGGGCAGACATGGGTGGTTGTACCTTAGACAGTGGGCAGACATGGGTGGTTGTACCCTAGACAGTGGGCAGACATGGGTGGTTGTACCCTATACAGTGGGCAGACATGGGTGGTTGTACCCTAAACAGTGGGCAGACATGGGTGGTTGTACCCTAGACAGTGGGCTGTGGGCAGGCATGGGTGGTTGTACCTTAGACAGTGTGCAGACATGGGTTGTTGTACCCTAGACAGTGGGCAGACATGGGTGGTTGTACCCTAGACAGTGGGCTGTGGGCAGACATGGGTGGTTGTACCCTAAACAGTGGGCAGACATGGGTGGTTGTACCCTAGACAGTTGGCTGTGGGCAGACATGGGTGGTTGCACCCTAGACAGTGGGCTGTGGGCAGACATGGGTGGTTGTACCCTAGACAGTGGGCTGTGGGCAGACATGGGTGGTTGTACCTTAGACAGTGGGCAGACATGGGTGGTTGTACCCTAGACAGTGGGCAGACATGGGTGGTTGTACCCTAGACAGTGGGCTGTGGGCAGACATAGGTGGTTGTACCCTAGACAGTGGGCTGTGGGCAGACATGGGTGGTTGCACCCTAGACAGTGGGCTGTGGGCAGACATGGGTGGTTGTACCCTAGGCAGTGGGCTATGGGCAGACATGGGTGGTTGTACCCTAGGCAGCGGGCCTTGGGCAGATATGATCACCTACGTCATACGGCCATGGACTGCCTAAAGAAGAACAAGAAGAAGGAGCCTGTAATAGAATATGCGAGTTGTGAAGTACAGGATATGTGTGGAATATAAACTGTGCCATGTGTGGAATATAAACTGTGCCATGTGTGGACTTTAAACTGTGCCATGTGTGGATTATAAACTGTGTCATGTGTGGAATATAAACTGTGCCCTGTGTGGAATATAAACTGTGCCATGTGTGGAATATAAACTCTGCCATGTGTGGAATATAAACTGTGCCATGTGTGGAATATAAACTGTGCCATGTGTGGAATATAAACTGTGCCATGTGTGGAATATAAACTGTGCCATGTGTGGAATATAAACTGTGCTATGTGTGGAATATAAACTGTGCCATGTGTGGAATATAAACTGTGCCATGTGTGGAATATAAACTTTGCCATGTGTGGAATATAAACTGTGCCATGTGTGGTATGTAAAGCGGATGTAATGTGTGAAATATCCCAGGTATACTGTCAGAAGCTGACTGAATCTCATCTCATATGTTTGTTTTTATAGCACAGAAACACAGTGTGTTGTCAAACTCTACCACCTTGAAGAAACTAGGTGAGTGTGTTATGCCCTTGAAGAAACTAGGTGAGTGTGTCATAACCTTGAATACACTAAATGAGCGTGTTGTGGCGTTGAAGAAGCTAGGTGAGTGTTATGACCTTGAGGAAACTAGGTGTGTGTCATGACCTTGAAGACACTAAATGAGTGTGCTGTGGCCTTGAAGAAGCTAGGTGAGTGTTATGACCTTGAAGAAACTAGGTGAGTGTGTCATGACCTTGAAAGCACTAAATGAACGTGTTGTGGCCTTGAAGAAACTAGATGAGTGTTAGGACCTTGAAGAAACTAGTTGAGTGTGTTATGGCCTTGGTTATGGTTGTATTGATTTTAATGATTGTGGTGATGGTGTTTGTATTGATTGTAATTATTGTGGTGATGTTTGTATTGATTGTAATTATTGTGGTGATGTTTGTATTGATTGTAATGATTGTGGTGATGTTTGTACTGACTATGATGATCATGGTGATGTTTGTATTGATTGTGGTGATGATGTTTGTATTGATTGTAGTGATGTTGTTTGTATTGATTGCAATAATTGTGGTGATGATGTTTGTATTGATTGTAGTGATGTTGTTGTATTGATTGTGGTGATGATGTTTGTATTGATTGTAATGATAGTAGTTTGTTGTTTGTATTGATTGTGGTGTTGTTTGTACTGACTATGATGATCATGATGATGTTTGTATTGATTGTAATGATGATGTTTGTATTGATTGTAATGATGATGTTTGTATTGATTGTGGTGTTGTTTGTACTGACTATGATGATCATGATGATGTTTGTATTGATTGTAATGATGATGTTTGTATTGATTGTAATGATTGTAATGATGATGTTTGTATTGATTGTGGTGTTGTTTGTACTGACTATGATGATGATGTTGATGTTTGTATTGATTGTAATGATGATGTTTGTATTGATTGTAATGATGATGTTTGTATTGATTGTAATGATAGTAGTTTGTTGTTTGTATTGATTGTGGTGTTGTTTGTACTGACTATGATGATCATGATGATGTTTGTATTGATTGTAATGATGATGTTTGTATTGATTGTAATGATGTTGTTTGTATTGATTGTGGTGTTGTTTGTACTGACTATGATGATGATGTTGATGTTTGTATTGATTGTAATGATGATGTTTGTATTGATTGTAATGATGATGTTTGTATTGATTGTAATGATGATGTTTGTATTGATTGTAATGATTGTGGTTAAGTTTGTTTTGGCTGTGATGACTGTGGTGATGTTTGTATTCACTGTTATAATTTTTTTTAATGTTTGCCTTGAATGTGATGATTGTGATGATGTTTGCAGTGAATGTAATGATTGTGGTGATATTTGTATTGAATGTGATGATTGTGATGATGATGTTTGCATTGAATGTAATGATTGTGGTAATGTTTGTATTGATAGTAATAATCGGGGTGATGATGTTTGTATTTATTGATAATTATGGTCATCATCATCATCAAGTGCCCTGTCAGCTGACGTAGGCGTTCATGGCTCTCCACAGATCTCGGTCTTTGGTTTTCTGGATCAACTCTGCTGATGATATTCCTCCATGCCACCGTCTCAATCCATCCAGCATCATTTCTCTTGGTCTGCCTCTGCCTCTCTTCCCCTCGATCTTTCTAGTTGTCACGATGTTCTCCAATGCCTCTCTTCTCATTACATGACCAAAGAAAGCTGTTTGTCCCTTTCTTATTGTTGTATATAGTGTTCTAGTTTCATTAGCCTGTTTCAGGCAGTCGTCGTTAGTTACTCTGGCAGTCCAAGGAATTCGCAACATTCGTCTCAGGAACCACATCTCTGTTGCTTCTAATTTCTTTTTAATTTGTTCATTTACATTCCAAGATTCACTGCCATTATTATTATTATCGCCAATTATGGTGATTATGATTATATAGACATTGATGTTTGTGGTGATGATACAAATATTGATGTTTCTGAACGTGGTTATGATTAGGATCTTAAAGATTGTAAGCAAACTACTGAGCGTAATCTTGCCGAGAAATCAACAATCAGCTGAAAGATGCTGATGTTGACAGCGATTACCTGTAAAGGATATGCGAACAACAACAACAAATATTGTAATGGTGATGTTGGTGGTGATGATATGGTTACAACGAAGCTTTATATGTGATTGTTGTAGATATGATGGTAATGGTATGATGGTGAGTCACGACAACAATGGTGAACGTGGTGATGATGGTGATTTTGATAGGGTTAATGTAGTGGTGATGTGACATCAGCTAGCCAAAGGTCAACTCTGTGAGTGTGACCACCAAGGCTGCCCTTGCTTGCAGACCCCACAGAGCTGGTGTTGCTGGGAGCGGCCATCTCCGCCTTCAGCGTGTTCGTCATCACTCTCCTGGTAGTGATCGTCACCTGTGTCTGTCGATGTCGCCAGCGCCAGCCGCCTGCCTCGCCCAGGCCACTCAAGTCTGCCCTGCGCAAGACCAAGGAAGAGTCGGACACCTCGATTCCGTCCACAGAAACTGGATCTGTCACCGGTAGGTTGTCCTGCTGTCACTGTCTGGTGCTGTCACTGCCTGGTGCTGTCACTGCCTGGTGCTGTCACTATCTGGTGCTGTCACTGTCTTCTGCTGTCACTGCCTGGTGTTGTCAGTCTACACAGACCTCTTGAGGATACCGTTTTGTTACAGGCAGGGGGAGAATAATGACACACTTCCATTGTTTCAGACGGAGATTATAAGATCATTCATCCATTGTTACAGACAACTCAGAGATGATGCCACGCATCCATTGTTACAGAACGGGAAAAGAATAAGCACACATCCATGTTTTCCCATTCTCATGCTGTGAACTGGTGCGTAGTTCACACACATGCTGCTGCTATTATTTGCCACGACCAGGCAGTGCACTGGACTGATTTTTGCGTGTGGATTTGCTTTTCCGATTACCAGCGGCCTCCGCCATCAGGCGAACCCACTCCGACTTTTGAGGTACGTGTAATTTACGTTCCAAAGTCAAGGACGAGAGGTCAGTGTTTTAGTCTGGACTGTGTAAAGGGTTGAGCCTGCTACCTCGCCTTCAACGCACGGGAAGTTTAAGAGCAAGCACTCGGATCAATTCGGCCATACTGACCTATACATCCGTGGTTACAAGCGGGACAGTATCAACATTCGGCCGCGCTGACCTACAAATGCATTGAGTGTGTTACAAGCGGGACAGTATCAACATTCGGCCGCGCTGACCTACAAATGCATTGAGTGTGTTACAAGCGGGACAGTATCAACATTCGTGGTGGGGAATGTTGTTAGTGCAGGGTGAATTACCATGTGGTGCTTTGAATATCTACATTGTTTACCCAATGCTCATCTCTGAACTTTGACTATCTACAATGTTTACCCTGCACGCTCATCTGTGTGCTTTGTCTATTTACAATGTTTACCCCGTGTTCATCTGTGAACTTTGACTATCTACAATTTTTACCCCTGCTTATCTGTGAACTTTGACTATCTACAAGTTTTACTCCTGCTCATCTGTGAACTTTGATTATCTACACTGTTTATCCCCTGCTCATGTGTACTTTGACTATCTACAATGTTTACCCCCTGTTCATCTGTAAACTTTGACTATCTACAATGTTTACCCCCTGCTCATCTGTAAACTTTGACTATCTACAATGTTTACCCCCTGCTCATCTGTAAACTTTGACTATCTACAATGTTAATACCCCCTCCAGTCTGATCTACAATGTTTATCCCCTGCTCATGTGTACTTTGATTATCTACAATGTTTATCCCCTGCTCATGTGTACTTTGACTATCTACAATGTTTACCCCCTGTTCATCTGTAAACTTTGACTATCTACAATGTTTACCCCCTGCTCATCTGTAAACTTTGACTATCTACAATGTTTACTCCCTGCTCATCTGTGTACTGTTGGCTACATTTACAGGCTCCCCATAAGAGGTGTCCGTGAAACTGCCAGGACAACGTTGTTGGCTGTGCTGTCTGGCATGTCATCCACGTATTCCTGCTCTTGGATAATTGTGGGCGTGTCTGTGATGTGGTAAATAGGAGAATAACACAGAGCCTTCCACTTGGTTATCTGTCAGCTGTCTGTAGGCAGGCTATATGTGGTTATCTGTCAGCTGTCTGTAGTCAGGTTATATGTGGTTATCTGTCAGCTGTCTGTAGTCAGGCTATATGTGGTTATCTGTCAGCTGTCTGTAGGCAGGCTATATGTGGTTATCTGTCAGCTGTCTGTAGTCGGGTTATATGTGGTTATCTGTCACCTGTCTGTAGTCAGGCTATATGTGGTTATCTGTCAGCTGTCTGTAGGCAGACTATATGTGGTTATCTGTCAACTGTCTGTAGTCAGGTTATGTCAGCTGTCTTTAGTCAGGCTATATATAAACTGTCAACTGTCTGTAGTCAGGTTATCTGTCAGCTGTCTATAGTCAGGCTATATGTAATCTGTCAGCTGTCTGTAGGCAGACTATATGTGGTTATGTCAACTGTTTGTAGTCAGACTATATGTGGTTATCTTTCAGTTATCTGTAGTCAGGTTATATGTGTCAACTGTCTGTAGTCAGGTTATATGTGGTTATCTGTCAACTGTCTGTAGGCAGACTATATGTGGTTATCTGTCAACTGTCTGTAGTCAGGTTATATGTGGTTATCTGTCAACTGTCTGTAGTCAGGTTATATGTGGTTATCTGTCAACTGTCTGTAGTCAGGTTATATGTGGTTATCTGTCAACTGTCTGTAGACCGACTATATGTGGTTATCTGTCAACTGTCTGTAGTCAGGTCATATGTGGTTATCTGTCAACTGTCTGTAGTCAGGTCATATGTGGTTATCTGTCAACTGTCTGTAAGCAGACTATATGTGGTTATCTGTCAACTGTCTGTAGTCAGGTCATATGTGGTTATCTGTCAACTGTCTGTAAGCAGACTATATGTGGTTATCTGTCAACTGTCTGTAGGCAGGCTATATGTGGTTATCTGTCAGCTGTCTGTAGGCTGCCTATATGTATCAGCTGTCTGTTGGCAGGTTGTATATGGTTATCTGCGAGCTGTCTGTAGTCAGGCCATATGTGGTTTTCTGTGAGTATATGGTTATCTATCTGTAGTCAGCTGTTGTTGGTGCTGATGTGCAGTTATTTCTGTAGCCAGACAAACATTTTGGAGAAAAATCTAGATATATATGTTAAGCAAAGTTATCTATAAATATAAAAAACAGCTCATGTGTGAGAGACATCAATAAATCTGTGATAGACATCTTTTGTGTGGGAGACATCTATAAATCTGTGACAGACAACACATGTGTTTGAGATATCTATAGATCCACGACAGACAACTCATGTGTGGGATACATCTATAAACCAGTGACAAACTCATGTGTGGGAGACATCTATAAATCTGTGACAGACAACTCATCTGTGGCAGAAATCTATAAATCTGACAGACAACTCATGTGTGGGAGACATCTATAAATCTGTGACAGACAACTCATCTGTGACAGACATCTATAAATCTGACAGACAACTCATGTGTGGGAGACATCTATAAATCTGTGACAGACAACACATGTGTTTGAGATATCTATAGATCCACGACAGACAACTCATGTGTGGGATACATCTATAAACCAGTGACAAACATGTGTGGGAGACATCTATAAATCTGTGACAGACAACTCATCTGTGGCAGACATCTATAAATCTGACAGACAACTCATGTGTGGGAGACATCTATAAATCTGTGACAGACTTGTGTGTGGGAGACATCTATAAATCTGTGACAGACAACTCATGTGTGGGAGACATCTATAAATCTGTGACAGACAACCCATGTGTTTGAGATATCTATAGATCTGCGACAGACAACTCATGTGTGGGAGACATCTATAAACTGGTGACAAACTCATGTGTGGGAGACATCTATAAATCTGACAGACAACTCATGTGTGGGAGACATCTATAAATTTATGGCAGACAACTTTTGTGTGGGAGACATCTGTAACAGACAACTCATGTGTGGGAGACATCTATAAATCTGTGACAGACAACTCATGTGTGGGAGACATCTATAAATCTGTGACAAGACAACTCATGTGTTTGAGAGATATCTATAAATCTGTGACAGACAACTCATGTGTGAGAGATATTTATGAATCTGTGACAGACCATTAATTCACATGAGATGATTGTTGTGTGATTGTTAATATTTCTCTCCTCAGAACGTGGCACATATTGACACAGTTGAACAGGTACACATGGGCCAGTACTAGCATATACAACAAGTGGAGAATGGTTGGCTGTGCAGTAGACCTGTCTAGTCCACTCTGACTGGTCACAACACTACAGAGGCAGACACTACAAGTGTGGGCACAGATGATCTGTATGGACATGTCAGTATAGCAGACAGCTGGAGTTGGAGCAAACATCTTGTCTGTGGGTGTTGTAGTGGAGGTCTCGATGTCGACTACGTTGTTTGTTGTAACCAAATGTCCTGCATCAGAAGATTCGAACTGTCACCTCACCCCTTCCAAGAGCAAGCCCTAGAAGCCAGCAGTTCTCAGCACTGAGTTTACTGCACATTCAACCGCCTGCCGTCCCACCGTGTTACCACCCCAGTAGATAGGTGACCCAGGGGAAGTGTTATCACCCCAGCAGATAGGTGACCCAAGGGGAATGTGGACGCAACATAATCATGCTGGGAACATGCTGGTATGTAGATAATGTACAGACGTGTCAGGCCTGGAAGCTGACAGAAAAATTGTCAAACTTGTATGAAAAACTGCACATGCTTGTGAAATTGAGAGTTTAATTGAGAAGAAGTAAGAAGTGAGGAGATGACCGAGTTGGAGGCAGCAAAAGTGGCTTTAAGGAAGAGCTTCAAGTGAGGAGTAAACAACAAAAGTGGCTTGTAAGGAAGAGCTTAAAGTGAGGAGTAAACAACAAAAGTGGCTTGTAAGGAAGAGCTTCAAGTGAGGAGTAAACAACAAAAGTGGCTTGTAAGGAAGAGTTTCAAGTGTGGAGTAAACAAGAGTAGCTTGTAAGGAAGAGCTTCAAGTGAGGAGTAAACAACAAAAGTGGCTTGTAAGGAAGAGTTTCAAGTGTGGAGTAAACAACCGTAGCTTGTAAGGAAGAGCTTCAAGTGTGGAGTAAACAACAGTAGCTTGTAAGGAAGAGCTTCAAGTGTGGAGTAAACAACAGTAGCTTGTAAGGAAGAGCTTCAAGTGAGGAGTAAACAAAAAAAGTGGCTTTAAGGAAGAGCATCAAGTGAGGAGTAAACAACAAAAGTGGCTTGTAAGGAAGAGTTTCAAGTGTGGAGTAAACAACAGTAGCTTGTAAGGAAGAGCTTCAAGTGTGGAGTAAACAACAGTAGCTTGTAAGGAAGAGCTTCAAGTGTGGAGTAAACAACAGTAGCTTGTAAGGAAGAGCTTCAAGTGTGGAGTAAACAACAGTAGCTTGTAAGGAAGAGCTTCAAGTGTGGAGTAAACAACAGTAGCTTGTAAGGAAGAGCTTCAAGTGTGGAGTAAACAACAGTAGCTTGTAAGGAAGAGCTTCAAGTGTGGAGTAAACAACAGTAGCTTGTAAGGAAGAGTTTCAAGTGAGGAGTAAACAACAGTAGCTTGTAAGGAAGAGTTTCAAGTGAGGAGTAAACAGCAAAAGTGGCTTGTAAGGAAGAGTTTCAAGTGAGGAGTAAACAGCAAAAGTGGCTTGTAAGGAAGAGTTTCAAGCGAGGAGTAAACAACAGTAGCTTGTAAGGAACAGTTTCAAGTGAGGAGTAAACAACAGTAGCTTGTAAGGCAGAGCTTCAAGTGAGGAGTAAACAGCAAAAGTGGCTTGTAAGGAAGAGTTTCAAGCGAGGAGTAAACAACAGTGGCTTGTAAGGAACAGTTTCAAGTGAGGAGTAAACAGCAAAAGTGGCTTGTAAGGAAGAGCTTCAGGTGAGGAGTAAACAGCAAAAGTGGCTTGTAAGGAAGAGCTTCAAGTGTGGAGTAAACAACAAAAGTGGCTTGTAAGGAAGAGCTTCAAGTGAGGAGTAAACAAAAAAAGTGGCTTGTAAGGAAGAGCTTCAAGTGAGGAGTAAACAACAGTAGCTTGTAAGGAAGAGCTTCAAGTGAGAAGTAAACAACAGTAGCTTGTAAGGAAGAGCTTCAAGTGAGGAGTAAACAGCAAAAGTGGCTTGTAAGGAAGAGCAAGTGAGTGAAGAGCCAGAAGTGGAAACAAAATGTCACGGAGGTGGTTGTGTTGTGACAAGGTCCAGATAATGATTGTTGTCATTCAGCCTGTCGGGCTGGAGTCTGTAGACGTGATATGGCTGGCAAACAATCAAGTGTCCCAGATGCCAGCACTGATGTCATCACAGCAGAAAATTATCAGATCATAAACAGATGTCAGTTGTCATCAATTTTAACACATGCCCACTGTCATCAACATATTGGGTAGTTCAGTCACCAACTGTCAGCACATTACCAGATTGTCAACTGTCATAAAACTTGTAGATAATGACATGTTGTACTGGGGTATTTACATGAGTGGGTAAAATCTATCATGGGATGTACAGTGAACAATCACAAGAGAATGATAATAGCCAGTAGATATCTGTAGTTGAAATGTTCAATACATCATGTTTTCTGTAGCTGAGTTTTGTTTTGTTATTATTTGATTTATTGGAGTGGTATTCCCCCAACGTTGTGTCTGAGAGACTCTTCACTGCTGACACCAGGGTATTGTGTAAGTCACTGACTTATCACTGCTGACTTGAGATTTTGAGTCACTGATGTATCACTGCGGACACCAGGGTATTGTGTAAGTCACTGACTTATCACTGCCGACTTGAGATTTTGAGTCACCGATGTATCACTGCTGACACCAGGGTATTATGTCAGTGATATATCAGTGCGATATCACTGTTGACATGATTATCACTGCTGTTGACATGATGGTATTATGACAGTAATATATTACTGCTGACTCAGGATATTGTATGAGTCAATGATATATCATTTTTTTTGTGTGTGTGCATATCCTTTACAGGACATCGCTGTCAACACAAGCATCTTTCAGCTGTATGTTGATTTCTTGGCAAGATTACGCTCAGTAGTTTGCCATTGCTTTTTGAGCGGCCGGCTCACATATCCCGTAAGTTACCGATGCGATTCGAACCACTGCTGATTCTCATCGTCATCACGTCACCGACGAGAGTATACGAGATTACGGAGAAAAGTCATAACCTCTAAGCCACGAAGCCGGCGATATATCATTACTAACTCAAAATATTGTCTCAATGATTTATCATTATTGACTCAGGATACTGTCTCAGTGATGTATTACTGCTGACATCAGGGAGTTTGTGTGAGTCAGTGATGATGTATCATTGCTGACATCACAATGTTGTGTGAGTGATGTACACAGCCGTAACTTGGTGTGTGTGTGTGTGATGTATGAATACCGTCATCAGAGACTGTCCTACATCAGCGAGATGACACATTGGCTGATGTTGCTATCATACTGTGAGACAGGGTTGAAAGCGTTATATGTGAACATACTTTCTCATCATGTCTTGGACTCAAGTCCCTGAGGTGAGGTTTCTTGGTGTGTTCATGGAAACATTTTCTGTTCTCTGCACAGTTATCTAGCACTAGAGGAGATGATCCTTGTCTCTGCACAGTTATCTAGCACTAGAGGAGATGATCCTTGTCTCTGCACAGTTATCTAGCACTAGAGGAGTTGATCCTTGTCTCTGCACAGTTATCTAGCACTAGAGGAGATGATCCTTGTCTCTGCACAGTTATCTAGCACTAGAGGAGATGATCCTTGTCTCTGCACAGTTATCTAGCACTGGAGGAGTTGATCCTTGTCTCTGCACAGTTATCTAGCACTAGAGGAGTTGATCCTTGTCTCTGCACAGTTATCTAGCACTGGAGGAGTTGATCCTTGTCTCTGCACAGTTATCTAGCACTAGAGGAGTTGATCCTTGTCTCTGCACAGTTATCTAGCACTAGAGGAGTTGATCCTTGTCTCTGCACAGTTATCTAGCACTGGAGGAGTTGATCCTTGTCTCTGCACAGTTATCTAGCACTAGAGGAGTTGATCCTTGTCTCTGCACAGTTATCTAGCACTAGAGGAGTTGATCCTTGTCTCTGCACAGTTATCTAGCACTGGAGGAGTTGATCCTTGTCTCTGCACAGTTATCTAGCACTGGAGGAGTTGATCCTTGTCTCTGCACAGTTATCTAGCACTGGAGGAGTTGATCCTTGTCTCTGCACAGTTATCTAGCACTAGAGGAGTTGATCCTTGCCTACCGGTTGCTAGTTGGTGCTGGGCTTCTTAATGATCCCCCAAGACCGTCCTAGAAGATCTAACTGTGCTTAGAGGACAAAACAATCCAAAACAATGCAGCAATACTCCAGCCAGTTGACCCCTGTGCTGTAGCTAGGGGTCAGCATGCTCAACAAGCACAGCGTTAGATGACATGGAAGCAAACACACACCAGGCAGTGGTTGATCTTTGTATATTGGGCAGTTACTTGGGTATGTTCTACTTGAAATCTCTCTCATCAGTAGGGGGTGGGAGGGGGATAAAATAATGTCACAAACAATGTATTAAATGTCTATTTAAAATAAATGCATGCAAACAATGTATAAATAAACATTAGCAGAAAGTATTGCCATCAACCAACAGTTGAATAATGAAGCGCAGAAATTAACCATGGGAACATGCCACAGCTGGTGCAATGTCCCCACAAACCTGAGGAGAAGCACCAACGACAGCTGACTACACACAGCACCAGCCAGCGACAGATAAGACAACACCAGCCAGCGACAGATAAGACAACACCAGCTGGCGACAGATAAGACAACACCAGCCAGCGACAGATATCTGAATGAAGGGGAGCCAGGCATGCTGACACAAGCAAGCATCACGGATGGTCACTGCCAGCACACCTCCACACACACAACACCAGTGAATGCTGCTGCACACATGGCAGCAGCTCAGGCAAACCTCTCCAGCCAGGCCCCAGGTTGAGACATCATCATACATGAGACACACATCTGTACAATCTGCATTTACCTATCTATTACGTATACAAAAATACATCACATTGCTGAAGGCCTGTGTCTATTACATTCACAAAAATACATCACACTGCTGGTGTCTGTCTATTACATTCACAAAAATACATCTCATTGCTGGTGTCTATTACATTCACAAAAATACATCACATTGCTGGTATCTGTCTATTACGTTCACAAAAATACATCACATTCCTGGTGTCCACCATGCTGACAGTCCTGAGGGCTTGTGTCTATTAGTATTACGCACACCAGCAAGCCCTGGGGAGAATATCAAATGGGTCACAGAATGTTTGATTGAGGCATGCCACTCTGCATGAAGCATACCACCATTACAATGACAACATGTGTGTGCTGTTTGTCCTGCAGTTAGCAGAACGCTACAGTGACTGCCTCCACCTCCATTCTCAGACTAGATGTTGAGGTATCATAGGCCAGGCTCTCCTGCACTGAACACTGTCTATGAACCCCAAGCACTTCTTTGGCAACTTAGGACAGAGCCATCTATGTAGATGACTAACATCACCTGGGAGCAAATTGTCGTGTCTCAATTGTTGCACCTCACATTCAGTGCTGCCTACCGGTCAATCCTGCTCCAGATCCAGTCTGATTATGGACCCCGCACAGGTCGGCCATTACTTCTGACACCCTAACCCATTTATGGCCCCTCCCAATGTTTTCAAGCATACACTTCTTTGTGTCCGTCCTCTGAATGAGCCATCCATGATCTTCCTCCTAACAGCCTGTGGCCTTTAACTGTGACCTCTGACTGAGCCATCCATAATCTTCCTCCTATCAGCCTGTGGCCTTTAACTGTGTCCTCTGACTGAGCCATCCATGATCTTCCTCCTATCAGCCTGTGTCCTCCGACTGAGCCATCCATGATCTTCCTCCTATCAGCCTGTGGCCTTTAACTGTGACCTCTGACTGAGCCATCCATGATCTTCCTCCTATCAGCCTGTGTCCTCCGACTGAGCCATCCATGATCTGCCTCCTATCAGCCTGTGTCCTCTGACTGAGCCATCCATGATCTTCCTCCTATCAGCCTGTGTCCTCTGACTGAGCCATCCATGATCTTCCTCCTATCAGCCTGTGTCCTCCGACTGAGCCATCCATGATCTTCCTCCTATCAGCCTGTGTCCTCCGACTGAGCCATCCATGATCTTCCTCCTATCAGCCTGTGTCCTCTGACTGAGCCATCCATGATCTTCCTCCTATCAGCCTGTGGCCTTTAACTGTGACCTCTGACTGAGCCATCCATGATCTTCCTCCTATCAGCCTGTGTCCTCCAACTGAGCCATCCATGATCTGCCTCCTATCAGCCTGTGGCCTTTAACTGTACCCAGGCTTCACGCAGGAACTGTTCCATGTTCGTGGCAAGGAGATATGGTTTAGCCTGCCACATTCCGTGTCCATCGGCAATTGTTGGCAAAGCCAGGATATAACTCATACACACTAACGGCATGTCCCGGGATCATCTACACAGCTCCGTTCTGAATGTGCTCTAGTTTCACTAGCTAACTCTCTGACACGGTGAGCAGTCCCATTTACTGATAGAATCAGGTGTCGATAGAGTATGAACGCCATTCTTGGCTCCATTCCACTGTCAGTCTTTAGTGTGCCATGTCCCTCCTTAGATCTCCTAGCTCCTTCTACGTGGTCTCTGAATGACAGGCTTCTGTACAAGGTGATTCCCAAGTGTCATACACCACTTTCTCTGTGATAATTAGCGGGGCAACCTCTTACTGCTTCGTGTCCCAGTGTGGGAATTCTCATACTACAGTTGTGTCCCAGTGTTGGGGTTCTCATACTACAGTGGTGTCCCAGTGTTGGGGTTCTCAACCTACAGTGGTGTCCCAGTGTTGGGGGTTCTCATACTACAGTGGTATCCCAGTGTTGGGGTTGCGGCCTTGTGGGAGCACGTGTACACCACCTCGGAGGAACAAATGGATCACCATAGTCTGGTAAGAATGAGGCAGCGAGGTGTGACGAGGGGATCTGGCTGACGCTCGATGCTCAGAGGAAAGGCGAGATGGACATATAATCAGATTGCTACTGGAACTATTAGTGTTGGAACTCTTCGCTGGCTGCTGAGGATGGGGATGGAGTGCTTATGGCAATGTCCTGAATGCTGTGATGTTGGTTCCTAAATCAATCAATCAATCATACTACAGTGGTGTCCCAGTGTTGGGGTTCTTATACTACAGTGGTGTCCCATTGTTGGGGTTATCATACTACAGTGGTGTCCCAGTGTTGGGGTTCTTATACTACAGTGGTGTCCCATTGTTGGGGTTATCATACTACAGTGGTGTCCCAGTGTTGGGGTTCTTATACTACAGTGGTGTCCTATTGTTGGGGTTATCATACTACAGTGGTGTCGGGTTCTCATACTACAGTGGTGTCCCAGTGTTGGGGTTCTCACACTACAGTGGTGTCCCAGTGTTGGGGTTCTCACACTACAGTGGTGTCCCAGTGTTGGGGTTCTCACACTACAGTGGTGTCCCAGTGTTGGTTCTTCCTGTGGAGCAGTGACTTGTAGTCATCTTAGAATGTGACTAATTACCCTAATGTGATGACAACATATATCAGTGACATGTCGGCTGGCTTTTTTTACCCCATGACGTAACAACAGTGAGAGGTTTCACAACACATACCGCATACCTCTTGTGTGAGGTTTCACAACACAGTATGACACAATAACAGTGTGAGGTTTCACAACACAGACCCCATACCACAACATCAGTGTGAGGTCTCACAACACATACCTCCATGTGAAAACATCAGCCCATCAGCTGAAGGATGACATTTTTGCTAACACATCATATATCATTAAACTGTGCACTACAACTGGCAGGATCTGTGATGTAACATGAGCAGTCTAGCAATGTTCTGCCAGTGAATGCTGTGACAACACAACACAATTTAATGTAACACAGAAATTATGTATTCTATTTTTGGCTCGCTTTGAACTCAAGCCTAGTCCATACACACTACTACTAGTAGAACTGGACTGAATTTTTCGTGTGGATTAACATTCCCTATTATCAGAGCCCCTCGCCATCAGGCGAACCACTCTGACTTTAGAGGTACTTATAATTTATGGCCCCAAGTCAAGGAGGAGAAGTCAACATTTCAGTCCAACTGTCTGGTGTAAGGGTTGAACCCCTGACCTCGGCATCAGCACACTGGATATTTAAGAACACATGTTTTATCCATTCGGCCATGCAGACCTCCAAAATTATGTTTGAAATAGCACAAAATATAGATCACATACATGATTGCATGGCATTTATATGTCACGTGACATAAGCCCATGCTTCATTGTGTGGTACAGAAACGTGTACACGGCACCATATGTGACAGCAGCATGACAAATACAATGTACATGACATGATCAAGTCCTGCCCTGTATGTCACATTGCATGAGCAGATCCCGATTGCCTTACTAAATGTCACATGGTGGCATGTACAATCGTGAGACACCATACGTCACTAGCTACATATTTGATGCAGCAGTATCTCCTACATGACATCATGTCATGTACACTGACTGACTACATCCGCGTACATTCATGTTTACATACAACAAAAGACACTGAGGACAGCAGTCAGACAGAGCTAGAGACCAGAAGTAGCAGGACAACACCGCACACACACCTGCTGAGATACGGAACACACAATACCAGGCAATCCTGTAGGACAACACCGCACACACACCTGCTGAGATAAGGAACACACAATACCAGGAAATCCTGTAGTCAGGCTCAGACACTCCAGGAGTCACTGACTCTACTGGGTGTCAGCCGGGTGTCACACTGACAAATCCACTCAATATTTCTGCCATCAGCATGTACAGATTATTATTCATTTTGTTTTCCAATTCGCTGGCTTAGAACTCCAGCGTAGTCCACATCTGTGTCCTCGCTATCTGGTCAACCCACTGCAACTTCTGAGGTGCTGGAAATGTACATCCTCAAGTCCAGAAGGGGAAGTCCACATATGAGTCCGACTGACTGGTGTAGGGAGAGAACCCACTACTTGGCCATCAGCACACTGGAAGTTGAGGAGCGAGTGCTCTAAATCTGTTGGCCAGGTGACTTCCAACGTAGATAATATATAGCAAAGTTTGACACTCCCATGGTTTGGGGAGAAAAATCAGGGGACACACAACACAGGGAGACAAGAACACAGCAGCAGATTGTGTGTTGGGCAGATTAACAGGCAGCATATATATGGGGTATGGTAGAGTAATATATATATATCTCTCTCTCTCTCTCTCTCTCTCTCTCTCTCACACACACACACACACACACACACACACGATAACAGGTTAGGGAACATGCCAGCAATGTGTGTGACAGAGCACAACAAAGTACACACACACACACAGGCCAGCAGACAGACTAGTAGCACACACATCATGACACACACAGGATGCAGTCTGGAGTGGCATAACATGGTTATCTGATACATGAGACAATCAAAGAGTGTATATCAATATATAAATGTAAATATATATATATATATATATATATATAACAATAGGGAGGAGTCAGCACATGGACAATATTGTTAGAGGGAGACCTGGCCACCCCCACAGCTACCCTACATCAGACACCTACGCACAAGTACACCTGGACTGCACCAGAACTACTCCCAGCTCTCTACCCTAGCCACTAGGCCCCAGAGTCTACTCCACTGCTCTTGGGATAATCTGAAGATGTGTCCTGCAATGTACAAACACTGAGCAAGATCCACATCATAGACAGTTGACATCAGGTCATTCATGGGGACCACAGTTGTCATCAGGTCATTCATGGGGACCACAGTTGACATCAGGTCACTCATGGGGACCACAGTTAACATCAGGTCATTCATGGGGACCACAGTTGACATCAGGTCATTCATGGGGACCACAGTTGACATCAGGTCATTCATGGGGACCACAGTTGACATCAGGTCATTCATGGGGACCAACGGTTTGTCCACATTTTACAGCCTAAAGTTGCTAGGTACACGTAAACCTGTCTGTGACAACCTGTCTAAATGAACATGTCTATGTGAACTTATCTACATGAACCAGTGTCTATGTGAACCTGTCTACACACATCAGTGTCTATGTGAACCTGTCTACACACACCAGTGTCTATGTGAACCTGTCTACTTGAACCAGTGTCTATGTGAACCTGTCTACTTGAACCAGTGTCTATGTGAACCTGTCTACATCAACCAGTGTCTATGTGAACCTGTCTACATCAACCAGTGTCTATGTGAACCTGTATGTGACAACCTGTCTAAATGAACATGTCTATGTGAACCTATCTACACACACCAGTGTCTATGTGAACCTATCTACTTGAACCAGTGTCTATGTGAACATGTCTACTTGAACCAGTGTCTATGTGAACCTATCTACTTGAACCAGCATCTATGTGAACCTGTCTACATCAACCAGTGTCTATGTGAACCTGTCTACATCAACCAGTGTCTATGTGAACCTTCTACCCACACCAGCGTCTATGTGAACCAACATGCAGTGGTGTGTGTCTAGCAGACAACTACCAGAGCTAGGCTAACAATGGGTGGCAGTGGGTGGAGAGGTACGATAGGTGAGGTGGCAGTCTCAAGCGGAGGCCTATCTGGTGCATGTCCAGGTGTACTGAGGGTGCTCACAACCAGCTACAGGTGGAATGTAAGAAGTTTGTCATATATCATGGTGAAAGATCTCATGGTGCGGGGACCAAGTCGTCAGCTTATGTTTATCTCACACAACTGTACAAGTATCGTTATCATAACATCTCCGGAGATGAACACATATATGCGAAAATACTGCAGTGTCAGCACATGTTACTGCTGCCTACAGCCAGTTCTCTAGCTACTAGACCATCAGACCCACCCAGACTAGATGTGGCCAGCCTCAGCCAGGACCCCCCCCAGACCCACCCAGACTAGATGTGGCCAGCCTCAGCCAGGACCCCCCCCCCAGACCCACCCAGACTAGATGTGGCCAGCCTCAGCCAGGACCCCCCCCCCCCAGACCCACCCAGACTAGATGTGGCCAGCCTCAGCCAGGACACCCCCCCCCAGACCCACCCAGACTAGATGTGGCCAGCCTCAGCCAGGACCCCCCCCCCAGACTAGATGTGGCCAGCCTCAGCCAGGACACCCCCCCCCCCCCAGACCCACCCAGACTAGATGTGGCCAGCCTCAGCCAGGACACCCCCCCCCAGACCCACCCAGACTAGATGTGGCCAGCCTCAGCCAGGACCCCCCCCCCCCCCCAGACCCACCCAGACTAGATGTGGCCAGCCTCAGCCAGGACAATTCCCCCCCCCCCCCCCCCCCCTATATCTAGTCAGCCTCAGCCTGGATCCCCCAGTCTTCTTCTTCTTCTGCGTTCATCCAGAGTTTTTTTTTTTTTCCGGATGTGATTGCGTTGTGCCTGTTTACAGCAAAGTTGCATTCTTGCGCCGTTAGGCCGACACATCCGACTTCTGCGGGCATTTGTTGACCGGGTTAACCATCCTGGGGGGATCCCCCAGTCTATATCTAGTCAGCCTCAGCCTGGACTTCCCTCCCATCTATATCTAGTCAACCTCAGCCTGGATCCCCCAGTCTATATCTAGTCAGCCTCAGCCTGGATCCCCCAGTCTATATCTTGTCAGCCTCAGCCTGGATCCCCCAGTCTATATCTAGTCAGCCTCAGCCTGGATCCCCCAGTCTATATCTAGTCAGCCTCAGCCTGGATCCCCCAGTCTATATCTAGTCAGCCTCAGCCTGGATCCCCCAGTCTATATCTAGTCAGCCTCAGCCTGGATCCCCCAGTCTATATCTAGTCAGCCTCAGCCTGGATCCCCCAGTCTATATCTAGTCAGCCTCAGCCTGGACTTCCCTCCCATCTATATCTAGTCAGCCTCAACATGCATACAGTCTAACAAGGCTGTGAGAAGATCCTTCATGTGACAGCAGGACCTGCATCCAGATGTGACTTACCAAGAGACGAAACAGTAAGTGACACCTGGCATGCCATGGACCAGGAGGCAACCACACCACATGTGGCCATGCTCCCAGCCACAATGTCCAACAGTTCTTAGCTAGACATATGAAGCTGAGCTGGGAAGCACACATCTCCTTTCTAGCCACAGGAGGGGGCAGCTAGTTGAAGAGAGTCCCAGATGGCAGTCTCTAGGTGTCTGCTATCATATATAGTGGGACAATGAACACGGGGTCTTTGTGGTGGTCATGTTTGTTCAGACAATTGTTAGATTACCTGACTGGACTCCAGTTACTGTCTCCAAGCTACCACTTCAACTTTGTGGGGTCATGTTTGTTCAGACAATTGTTAGATTACCTGACTGGACCCCAGTTACTGTCTCCAAGCTACAACTTCAACTTTGTGGGGTCATGTCTGTTCAGACAATTGTTAGATTACCTGACTGGACCCCAGTTACTGTCTCCAAGCTACCACTTCAACTTTGTTGGCCTGAGTCAGCTGCTGTGTGAACTCGTCCCGTCCCAGCTGTGACGTCTGTGACTCCTAGTTTACAAGGCTAGCCCAGTGATCATGGGTTGGGCTTCTCAGTGAGACAGTGATGTCATACGGACTTGGGTCATGGGTTGGGCTTCTCACTGAGACAATGATGTCATACGGACTTGGGCTGGTATGTCCAGCCAGCCCACAAGGGCTGCTAGGACATGTCCTCAGAAATAAGGCTATCCTGTGTGACTGTGACAGCATCACCCACCCAATGCCGACTGATCTATACAAATATGAGGCCCACACCATATGTCCAATTTGCATAAAGGCGTGTACACGGGACCTTTAATTACTGTTATGTTATGGACTCTTTGTCATTATAATAATTATTAGGCACAGATGTTGTTTTCACATTGTTTTGATTGATGTCAGACTGTCAGTAATGGCCTGACACCCCAGTCAGATCTGGTCTCAGTCACCCAGTCAGATCTGGTCTCAGTCACCCAGTCAGATCTGGTCTCTAGTATATTTGAAAACAGTGGTCTCAGTCACCCAGTCAGATCTGGTCTCTAGTATATTTGAACACAGTGGTCTCAGTCACCCAGTCAGATCTGGTCTCTAGTATATTTGATCACAGTGTCTCAGTCACCCAGTCAGATCTGGTCTCAGTCACCCAGTCAGATCTGGTCTCTAGTATATTTGAACACAGTGTCTCAGTCATCCAGGTACCCAGTGGTTGGCATGTAACTGGCCCAGATTTCAGCCACAAGAAAACGTTATAGAACTGCAGACTGTCAGTTTCTTGAGCAGCAGCAAATGTCGGGGCAGACATGGTATCCCCTACCACAAACCACACAGGTTGAACGGGCTACATCAATAAACATGGAAACAAGCCGCAGATCTGCCTACTGACAGGAGGGGCTGGCCTGTCCGGCTGTCACTCACTGGCATCTAGTACCCAGTGTTTAAGTCACATGATGGAGCAACATGCCAGGTGTTGCAAGTTGACCCCGTTGAAGAGAACTGAAACAAAAACTGAATGTAGAACAGGCTGTCCCAAGGTCAGAAGTCTTGGAATCACTGTAGTGAGTTGGAGCCACCAATCCAGCTGTCTTCAAAAAAGTCCAGGTCATCGCCGTCGTCTTCAGGTAACAGGTTGAGATTTTCTCCAACGCTAGCGCTGAGTTTGCGGGCAGCTCCATTCCAGCGCCGTCCTCGGGCTCTCTTCTTCCTGCCCTCAATGATGTAGTCGACAGCAGCCACCTAGGTAGATGAGACAGTGACAGGCCTGACATCACACACACACAAATGAGACAGTGATGAGTCTGACATCATACAAAGACTATAATTACTGCTGAAGTAATAAGTATAAAACACTTTAAATGGCATCAATGATAAAATAACTGAAGTAGTACTAATACAATCAAAGCTCCAAAGAAATATACATAATCATAACTGTGATGTAACACAATTAACACAATATCACACTGTATGTTATAACATACATAATGACAAAACTTGGAGAACTTAGTGACAACTGGCAAGATCAAAGGTTCTACACTGTGTAGAGACATCAAACAACACACCTCACATGTACAACTCTACTTGGCTCTACACAGCAAACACCTTTTGGTAATGAACTATATTCCTGGACAACTCAGCCACCTGTCTCAGGTATGTCACAGTGAGAACTGTATCTCTGGACACCTCAATCACCTATCTCAGGTATGCCACAGTGAGAACTGTATCTCTGGACACCTCAATCACCTATCTCAGGTATGCCACAGTGAGAACTGTATCTCTGGACACCTCAATCACCTGTCTCAGGTATGTCACAGTGAGAACTGTATCTCTGGACACCTCAATCACCTGTCTCAGGTATGTCACAGTGAGAACTGTATCTCTGGATATCTAAATCACCTGTCTCAGGTATGTCACAGTGAGAACTGTATCTCTGGACACCTCAATCACCTGTCTCAGGTATGTCACAGTGAGAACTGTATCTCTGGACACCTCAATCACCTGTCTCAGGTATGTCACAGTGAGAACTGTATCTCTGGATATCTAAATCACCTGTCTCAGGTATGCCACAGTGAGAACTGTATCTCTGGACACCTCAATCACCTGTCTCAGGTATGTGGCTCTGAAATGCCTTACTGGCAGTGTACTCTTTTGCCATGACCTACATCCATATGCTGGAACTGTTATAAACAGATAACACACAAGTAACAGACACTTGACAACAAGAAGTACAGAATTCTAATTCACACACATTTGATTCACACATTGCAGAGATTTGATTCCCTTAATATTATGGACATTAATTTGAAACCCGTTCCAATGGCTTTATTACAAAAGCATGAAAGAAACATTAACAGGTATGGTAGAATTAAACAAAGCATTCATTTTGAATGAATTATGCACCATGGGTTGTCAGAAGAAGTCGCCGTAGGCATTCAGGTAAGCATCCAATTGCTTAGGTAGGCGGCGCATGCCGTCCGCAAAAAAAGGATTGTGGTCGCTCACTGAACCAAGTGTTTACCGCGTTTATTAAGTCTGCATCTGTGTGAAATCGTTACCCCTTGAGAGCTTTTTTTTTTTAGAGGTCCGAACAAATAAAAATCACATGGTGACAAATCAGGACTATAGGCTGGATGTTGCAGAATTTCCCACTTCACTCTTGCTAATGCATCCTGCACAATTTTTGCGACATGCTGACAAGCATTATCGTGCAACAAAATCACACCGCGAGAAAGCATGTCGGATCGTTTATTCCTGATGGCTTTTTGCAGCTTGTCTAGTGTTTGCAAGTAGTGGGTACAGTTGATGTTGATACCAGGTTCTTTAAAGTCGGCCAACAATTGCCCTTCATGGTAAAAAAATGCGCTCAGCATAACCTTACCAGCGGAAACCTGTAACTTGAATATTTTGGCTTTTGGTGATCCAGCATGCTTCCACTGCATGCTCTCTCTTTTGCTGCTCGACTCAAAGTGGTGACACCATGATTAATCGCCTGCCACTATGTGGAAGAGAAATGCATCACCCTCCACTCTGTAACGCAGCAAGTGGTTCAAACACCATCCCATGCGTTCCTCTTTTTGGTGGTCGGTCAATGTCTGTAGTACCCACTGTGAACACACCTTCCGATATTGTAGTTTCTTATGAACGACCTTTTGAATTGTCCCAATAGACACATCAAATTCTTTTGCTAGCGAACGTATGCTTTGACAATGGTTCATCTGTACTGCTGCATCAATTTTGGCGATGGGTTTTTCTGTTGCAACAATATGCGCTTGACCCGGCTGTCAAAGATCTGTCGTGAACTGACGTCCTTTCCAAAACATTTGTGCCCAGTCTGTCACTGTTGTCTTCGACACACATTTGTTACTGCACGCTGCCTGCATTCTTCTGTGAATGTCCACTGGTTGACATCCTTCAAATGAAAGAAACTGAATCACCGCTCTTTGAGCTTCTTTGGATGTATTTTGGATCAACCCGGCCATTTTCTCAACGGTCAGATACAGAACCTATCCATCATGAGATGATAAGCACGTACTCTTTTATTCATTGGTCAGTACTTATCACTTGATTATGACATGATCATGTTCAACATACGCAATTACAAGCGGTGCGGCACGAACGGATTTCAAACAAACGTCCCTTATACATAGATTACATTAACATAATGAAGAGACTTCATTCTCTGAACTCAGAGATTTGATTCACTAAACATAACACTGAGTTTGACTTGCACAACAGCAAGATTAGACTGACACCACCCGACAGCCAGGTCGACAAGAGATGAACTAGAACTTGGCCTCGCTAAACCAGGAGCAGAAGCATGACACGATGCCGAGTGAAAATCAAACTGTTGACTTCATCAGAAAAGACAGACATTGTTTGAGACTAAGTGAAGAAGACTCATTAGACAGAGACTGAGTGAAGAAGACACATTAGACAGAGACTAAGTGAAGAAGACACATTAGACAGAGACTGATCAAATCTGTCCACTCACCAAATTATCGAGTCCATAGTACCTGGCTTCCTCTCTGAGAATATCCAACTCACGGTAGCCAATGGGGATGATCAGTTTGTTTGTCCGCAGGAAGTTCAGCACATATCTGTGGAGCACATGAGTCATAGAAAGCCACTGTGTCATTTCAGCTTCAATCAAAGATGCCAAGACAAGTCACATGTGATGGGAGATGCACAGACAGACATGTGATGAAAGATGTCAAGACAAATGTGACAGAAGATGCCAAGACAAGAGACATATGGTGGAAAATGCTAAGAGAAGAGACATGTAGTGGAAGATGCCAAGACAAGAGACATGTGGTGGAAGATGACAAGACAGATATGATGGAAGATGCCAAGACAAGGAACATGTGATGGAAGATGCCAAGACAGATTAGATGGAAGATGCCAAGACGAAGGACGTGCAGTGCAAGATGCCAAAATAAGAGACATGTGATGGAAGACTCCCAATAAAAGCAAAAAAAAAAAAAAAAAAAAAAAAAAAAAAAAAAAAAAAAAAAGAAAGAAGAATACACGAGGATGACAGAGAAATAAACAGATCTGCCAGAATGAAGTAAGTCTGAAATGGACAGGTCCTTACCTAAAGGTGTGTCCGTCTCGGTCGATGACGATATAGCCGCGGTCATCTCTGGGACAATGCATGGACCCAGACGCTATCTGGTATAGGACCGTGCCAGGAACAGACAACAGTGTGGGCCGTGTGGTTGTGTAGAATGACCCCCCTACATTCAGCCGCATTACCTGCAATTGGGAGACGTTACATACATACAGAGCTCACAGTCCTCTACATATATTATGTGTATGTGGTCATTCATGTGTAGAGCCCAAATTATCATACATAAATGACATGTTTGTGGTATCCACTGGATGTGCAACACTGACCTCCAACTGCACCATATTCTGTCATACATAAACAGATCTCACAACACTGACCCCCAACTGCACCATATTTTGTCATACATAAACAGATCTCACAACACTGACCCCCAACTGCACCATATTTTGTCATACATAAACAGATCTCACAACACTGACCCCCAACTGCACCATATTTTGTCATACATAAACAGATCTCACAACACTGACCCCCAACTGCACCAGATTCTGTCATACATAAACAGACCTCCCAAGGTGACATGTACCCAGCTGTGGAGGTCATGTTCTGTGTGATGCTTTCAACAGGCCAATCTGTGCAGACAGATCTTGTTAAGTGGGATAAATCCGGTGCATGTAAAAATAGATAGTCACTGGATGTGAAGTATTAGACTGTTACAATATCCCAGACCATGACATCATGAGGTGGATACCGTCACTGGATGTGAAGTATTAGACTGTTACAATATCCCAGGCCACGGCATCACGAGGTGGATACTGTCACTGGATGTGAAGTATTAGACTGTTACAATATCCCAGACCATGACATCATGAGGTGGATACCGTCACTGGATGTGAAGTATTAGACTGTTACAATATCCCAGACCATGACATCATGAGGTGGATACTGTCACTGGATGTGAAGTATTAGACTGTTACAATATCCCAGACCATGACATCATGAGGTGGATACCGTCACTGGATGTGAAGTATTAGACTGTTACAATATCCCAGGCCACGGAATCATGAGGTGTATACTGTCACTGGATGTGAAGTATTAGACTGTTACAATATCCCAGACCATGACATCATGAGGTGGATACTGTCACTGGATGTGAAGTATTAGACTGTTACAATATCCCAGACCATGACATCACGAGGTGGATACTGTCACTGGATGTGAAGTATTAGACTGTTACAATATCCCAGACCATGACATCATGAGGTGGATACTGTCACTGGATGTGAAGTATGAGAATTGTACAATATCCCAGGCCAAGGCATCACGAGGTGGATACTGTCACTGGATGTGAAGTATTAGACTGTTACAATATCCCAGACCATGACATCATGAGGTGGATACCATCACTGGATGTGAAGTATTAGACTGTTACAATATCCCAGGCCACGGCATCACGAGGTGGATACTGTCACTGGATGTGAAGTATTAGACTGTTACAATATCCCAGACCATGACATCATGAGGTGGATACTGTCACTGGATGTGAAGTATGAGACTTGTACAATATCCCAGGCCAAGGCATCAAGAGGTGGATACTGTCATTGGATGTGAAGTATTAGGCTGTTACAATATCCCAGGCTACGGAATCATGAGGTGGATACTGTCACTGGATGTGAAGTATTAGGCTGTTACAATATCCCAGGCCACGGAATCATGAGGTGTATATTCCAGTTTCCTTCCTCACCATCTGTCTGAGACAGTTCTGAAAATGACCTGATAGCCAGTGTCCAGGGTTGGGTCCAGCACAGAGATGCAATGGTTGGACAAGAGAGTCCTGCCACTGTTGGAGACTGAGGCCTGTCTCAGTGAGCAAGTGTGACAGCCCCTAGACTACCATAGTCAGCTCCTGGTGATGCGTGCAGCAAGTGTGGCAGCCCCTACACTACCACAGTCAGCTCCTGGTGATGCGTGCAGCAAGTGTGACAGCCCCTAGACTACCACAGTCAGCTCCTGGTGATGCGTGCAGCAAGTGTGGCAGCCCCTACACTACCACAGCTACCTCATAGTGATGTGTGCATTAGATGACTGTGGTAAGCACTCTGTCTCAACATGATTGTCTGTATGACATGACAGGCTGACAGTGTTTACACAGATGACATGACAAGAAGTGCATGGGGATGGGCAGCACAAACAGCAGAACATAGACTTCACAAGAAGTTTTACTAACACTGACCCACAGAGGCAGTCACTGATACCAGGCATTGTGGTAGCCTTAACGAGCTCTCAAATACAGCATCTTCTACATAATAACAGGAACCTGTATAGACATTAGTGGCACAAGAGAGAAGAGGGAGACGACAAACACATCACAAAAACAATGACCTGCTTCAGTCACACTGGCTGCTCTATGACAACATGTGATGGACACTCAAACCCGCACACATGCAAGCACACACACTGACCTTGTCGGAGACTCCCCCGCCGCGAGACATGGCCTGAGTTGATGTGTTGATCAGGTGGATTGTCGGGCTCATTGACTACATTCGGACATGGAGCTAGATGTGAAGACACGAGAACCAGACATGAGTACTTGTCTGTGCCAGTGTGCATTCAAGACATCAGTTCAACAATGAATCAATGAGTCGTGGGACATAAGGGGCCCTGGCTCCACTGAGACATGGGGTTCCTTGTAGAAGGTTCCATGTAGGAACCACAGACAGTGAGAGCAAACGCGGCAGCTGTTTCTGTCAGGTTTGAGGTGAGTGTAGAAATCTGCCAAACAGACTGATGAGTTGTAACAATGTATCACTCCGACAGGAATAATTTCCAGAGTTCAACTGTTATTGAGAGATTCCCCGAAATCTGACCATTATCTCAGTGGTTCCCCAGGCCAACTTGTGTGTGTGTGTGTGTGTGTGTTGTGTGCGCGTGTGTGTGTGAGAGAGAGAGAGAGAGAGAGAGAGAGAGAGAGAGAGAGAGAGAGAGAGAGAGAGAGAGAGAGAGAGAGAGAGAGAGAGAGAGAGAGAGAGAGAGAGAGAGAGAGAGTTATTGGTAAATAGTAAGTTGCATATCCTTTTCAGGATGTAGCAGTCAACCCCAGCATTTTTTGCTTTCTGAACAACCGGCACCCAAACCATTTCATAAAAACCCAATGTAAGACAGCCTGCTGTGTTTCAAACATGGGTATGTGGGATTATGAACTGCGTCAGTAACCTCTTCACCACGGAGCTGATGTTGGTAATAATGTGGAGCCAGCCAGAAGTTGAGTTGTGCCTTGGTGTGCCTCAATGAATGAAGTCCAGCACAAGCACTTCACGCTGGAGGGAAAACAGACTGAGCATAGTGGGCCTGTTGTGGGCCATAGGTAGAGCACCACACAAAGAGCCATGATGAAACATGGATCTACATCAGTGACTTCACCATGTGTCATAAACACATCTAAGGAACACTTTCAGAAACTAATCAACCGTATATCTGTGTGTGTGTGTGTGTGTGCGTGCATAACTGCGTGCGTACGTGTTGAAGGAGTAATTATATAACAGAGCAAAAACAAATCAATGAAAGTGAATGAGTAATGGCAAATAAAGAGGTCACAGGCTAACAAACATAACTTACAGCAAGCTCATTTAATCAGATATGGGCAACTATACACATACAAGACACTGTAAAGGGACATGTTGTTGACAGAACGGAAAACAAAAACCAATACAATGGTAATGTTCCCTTATTGACTTGAAATGTCCAGTTGCAACATGGTGCAGGCTAGGTTAATTTGCTACAATTGACAGCTGAATGCAAATCTGCGGCAACATTTCACACCAAGTCATATTTATTGATTCCTGGCCAGGCAAGCCTGTCTGCTGGTGTGTTACTTATGCTTGCCAGATGGTGTCCCAGCACAGGAGTGTTGGTATGTCCGTGTCTACCACGTATAGAACCAGATAAACTCTCACATGAAACCTGGACGGGGCTGACTGAAAGATACAGCAAGGAGACAGGAACAATTGAACAATTGAACAATTGCTAGACATAACTGAAAGATACAACAAGGAGACAGGAACAGTGGTAGACATAACTGGAAGATACAACAAGGAGACAGGAACAGTGGTAGACATAACTGGAAGATACAACAAGGAGACAGGAACAATTGAACAATTGAACAATTGCTAGACATAACTGAAAGATACAACAAGGAGACAGGAACAGTGGTAGACATAACTGGAAGATACAGCAAGGAGAAACAAACAATGGTAGACATAACTGTAAGTGGATCAAAATCACAGGCGAGACTTGGACACCATCAGATCTCTGCCATGGCATAGACTGCAGCTGGACAGCACAGACAGGCTGGCCACAGATAACTTAGGTACGAACTGTGTTGGGTCCAGAACATGGAACACTTGCAGCCGGCTGAGAGGGGTGGCTTTGAAATGCTAGAAGAGCATGTTTCTTTCTCTGACCCTCTGGCCACAAACAGTGCCAGGGGAGAGAGGATACCAACATAACAAGCAGATACTGGACTGATGGCCCCTGGTGACCTGACATCAAGTGAGTGTCCTACACCTGGCTGCTGACACAGCACCGTAGAAAACTGTCCACTGACATGACTTCAGCTCTACACTTGGCTGCTGACACAGCACTGTAGAAAACTGTCCACTGACATGACTTCAGCTCTACACCTGACATCAAGTGAGTGTCCTACACCTGGCTGCTGACACAGCACCGTAGAAAACTGTCCACTGACATGACTTCAGCTCTACACTTGGCTGCTGACACAGCACTGTAGAAAACTGTCCACTGACATGACTTCAGCTCTACACCTGACATCAAGTGAGTGTCCTACAACTGGCTGCTGACACAGCACCATAGAAAACTGTCCACTGACATGACTTCAGCTCTACACCTGACATCAAGTGAGTGTCCTACAACTGGCTGCTGACACAGCACTGTAGAAAACTGTCCACTGACATGACTTCAGCTCTACACCTGACATCAAGTGAGTGTCCTACAACTGGCTGCTGACACAGCACTGTAGAAAACTGTCCACTGACATGACTTCAGCTCTACACCTGACATCAAGTGAGTGTCCTACAACTGGCTGCTGATACAGCACTGTAGAAAACTGTCCACTGACATGACTTCAGCTCTACACCTGACATCAAGTGAGTGTCCTACAACTGGCTGCTGACACAGCACCATAGAAAACTGTCCACTGACATGACTTCAGCTCTACACCTGACATCAAGTGAGTGTCCTACAACTGGCTGCTGACACAGCACCATAGAAAACTGTCCACTGACATGACTTCAGCTCTACACCTGACATCAAGTGAGTGTCCTACAACTGGCTGCTGACACAGCACCATAGAAAACTGTCCACTGACATGACTTCAGCTCTACACCTGACATCAAGTGAGTGTCCTACAACTGGCTGCTGACACAGCACCATAGAAAACTGTCCACTGACATGACTTCAGCTCTACACCTGACATCAAGTGAGTGTCCTACAACTGGCTGCTGACACAGCACCATAGAAAACTGTCCACTGACATGACTTCAGCTCTACACCTGACATCAAGTGAGTGTCCTACAACTGGCTGCTGACACAGCACCATAGAAAACTGTCCACTGACATGGCTTCAGCTCTACACCTGCCATGCCAGCACATTCTTGATATAAGTTCAGTCAAGCACAAGTTAGACCTATATCCAGGGTGCTAATCATGACATTGCCGGCTTCCTGGCCTAGAGGTTAGCGACTTTTCTCCGTAATCTCGTATACTCTCGTAGGTAACGTGACGACGGTGAGAATCAGCAGTGGTTCGAATCACATCGGTAACTTACGGGGTATGTGAGCCGGCCACTCAGAAAGCAATGGCAAACTACTGAGCATAATCTTGCCAAGAAATCAACAATCAGCTGAAAGATGCTGATGTTGACAGCAATGTCCTGTAATGGATATGCAAACAATTTTGAATCATGACATTAGTAACAACAAAAACTCAAGTAATATGTTTCATGGCTAAGAAACAAAGCCAGCAGAATCTGCAGAGACAGAAGTAGAGAGAATCACTGATCTGTAAACAACAATAGACGGTGCACTGGTGTGACAGTTGGGATGCTACACTGACCGTGACGTCAGAGTGTGCAGCGACAGAAGTAGAGAGAATCACTGATCTGTAAACAACAATAGACGGTGCACTGGTGTGACAGTTGGGATGCTACACTGACCGTGATGTCAGAGTGTGCAGCGACAGAAGTAGAGAGAATCACTGATCTGTAAACAACAATAGACGGTGCACTGGTGTGACAGTTGGGATGCTACACTGACCGTGACGTCAGAGTGTGCAGAGACAGAAGTACAGAGAATCACTGATCTGTAAACAACACTGGTGTGACAGTTGGGATGCTACACTGCCCATGGTATCAGAGTGGCTGGAAAAGGCTTCCCTGTCAGCTCTCATCACTGGCTACTGGAGGGACAGACTGATCACTGTTGCTGTGAGCACTCCAGCCTACACAAATGTGCTGGTCCCAACACTTCACACAGCCACAGTGGGTTTCTGCCACAGGCCTGGTCATGTTGTTGTGTGACAGTGCATGGGAAAAGTCACACAGAATCATCCCAGCCAGGCCAGTCTGGTCGTGTTGTTGTGTGACAGTGCATGGGAAAAGTCACACAGAATCATCCCAGCCAGGCCAGTCTGATCGTGTTGTTGTGTGACAGTGCATGGGAAAAGTCACACAGAATCATCCCAGCCAGGCCAGTCTGATCGTGTTGTTGTGTGACAGTGCATGGGAAAAGTCACACAGAATCATCCCAGCCAGGCCAGTCTGGTCGTGTTGTTGTGTGACGGTGCATGGGAAAAGTCACACAGAATCATCCCAGCCAGGCCAGTCTGGTCGTGTTGTTGTGTGACAGTGCATGGGAAAAGTCACACAGAATCATCCCAGCCAGGCCAGTCTGATCGTGTTGTTGTGTGACAGTGCATGGGAAAAGTCACACAGAATCATCCCAGCCAGGCCAGTCTGGTCGTGTTGTTGTGTGACGGTGCATGGGAAAAGTCACACAGAATCATCCCAGCCAGGCCAGTCTTACATGGGTTGAACAACTTTCATGGAACTTATTCCTCTCCACAAAAGTCAGATCATGAGTGTCAGGATGTTGCACACTACCCATACAACTGTATGTGTGTGTGAATCAAGGACAGTGAACCACAAGAGCCAACAGCAACCAGAGATATGGTGTGCCCAAAGAATTCTAAGAATTCCACAGACAGCTATGACGACCAGTGTCCAAGAATTTCAAGAGGCTTATTCAAAAAGACAGATGATTAACCACAGAAGGACCAGACAGTTATTGTTTTTGTTATGTCAATGTAATTAATATACAAGTAAATGGGAATATTCTTCGACAAGTGAATCGGTACAATTATCTCAGAACAGTCATAACATCTGATGGGAAATGCCTTGAAGAGATTAGAACAAGAATCGCCATGGTGAAAGTAGCCTTTAGCAAGATGAAAAACATTCTGACCAATAAAAAGATGTCAATTGAAACGAGAAAAAGAGTGTTGAGGTGCTACATAGAGCCTGTACATTTGTATGGATGTGAAACTTGGACAATGAGCAGCCAAGCTGAAAAACATCTGATGGCTGTAGAAATGTGGTTTCTGAGGAAAATGCAAAAGAATACCATGGACAGACAGAAAAACCAATGACCACGTACTACAGGAAACAAATGAAAATCGTAAATTGATTAGAGAAATTAGACGTAGACAGACACAATATTTTGGACCTGATATGAGAAGAAACGAATTGGAGAACTTGGTGACAACTGGCATGATTGAAGGGAACAGACCTAGGGGAAGACTGAGAAGTAAATACCTGGATGGCTTGGCCACAACGCATGGTCGAGACAGGAACACTGAGCTTATCCACGACTCTGGTGATCAAGTGAAATGGCGAGTCATGACCGCCCACGCTTTCCGGCATGGCACATGATGGAATGGAATGAGGAAAGAGCATCAGGAGGAAGTCGTGACAACTGGGAAGATAAAAGGGTGCTAAAGAAACAGGTCAACAGAGGGAGGAAATGCTGGATGGGTTGGCAAACTGACACAGAAGGTGATGAGCAGTCAAACTTATCTAGAACACAAAGGACAGTTGTCTGTGGATGCACATCATCTCATGCGCCATAGATCACAAATAATCTATAAATTTAGTGTTAAATTGTGAAAGAGGAATAGCAGCAAGGACATGATGTTTGAGGAGCTTAAGTGTCCAACCATCAGAATAACAACTGTGCAATTGGCAAATATCCACCAGAAACTGAGGATTGAGCCCGGGCCACCACTGATAGTGGTAGAGTGTTACCACAGGTAGGAGAACAGTCCAGGCCAGTAGTGTTTGAGACTGTGACCCTAGACAATTACCGTGAAGAAAACTTATGCAACAACACACCAGATGTTGCACACACAATCTCACAATCAATTCTATAACTGAAATATTGACGTGATCAACGAACACTGCTCCCGCCCATATTGGCAGCTTGATGAAACAACTAACACGATTCAATTCTCTCTATCTAATGTGTTTGCTGACTGGGACAGCTGCAACTTCAACTGCCACATGTTACAATCTCAACTATGCATTAAGTTAACTGTAGAAGCGTGCTCCACTGTGTGGAATATAGCATGCTGTTGATAAACCATAGATATTCCACTTTGTTGAATATATCTTTAACCAGAAATCTTCCACTGTATGGAATATAGCATACCATTAACCAGAGAGATTTCACTGTGTGGCATATAGCACATCATTAACCAGAGAGATTCCACTGTGTGGCATATAGCACATCATTAACTAGAAATCTTCTATTGTATTGAATACCAGAGAGATCTCACTGTGTGGTATAAATCATATCATTAACCAAGAGATTCCACTGTTAGAATATTACATATCATTAACCAGAAATCTTCCACTTTGTAGAGTATAGCACATCACTAACCAGAAATCTTCCACTGTGTGGAATATAGCTTAATCATTAACTAGAAATCTGTGCAGACTTTAACATGACATCTGTCTTTATGGAACATGTTACTAGGCACTTCCACTGCGTGGTGGATGGTGGAGTGGCTTCAAGATGTGGAAGTTAGCCATGAATATGTTGACTAAGTGGCTGTAGGGCACACAGGTAGCAGCCACTGAGAGGAGGCCACTGTGCTGGTGGGGTGGCTATCTGTGCTGGTGGGGTGGTTATCTGTGCTGGTGGGGTGGCTATCTGTGCTGGTGGAGTGGCTATCTGTGCTGGTGGGGTGGCTATCTGTGCTGGTGGGGTGGTTATCTGTGCTGGTGGAGTGGTTATCTGTGCTGGTGGAGTGGCTATCTGTGCTGGTGGAGTGGCTATCTGTGCTGGTGGGGTGGCTATCTGTGCTGGTGGGGTGGTTATCTGTGCTGGTGGGGTGGCTATCTGTGCTGGTGGGGTGGCTAACTGTGCTGGTGGGGTAGCTATCTGTGCTGGTGGAGTGGATATCTGTACTGGTGGGATGGCTATCTGTGCTGGTGGGGTGGCTAACTGTGCTGGTGGGGTGGCTAACTGTGCTGGTGGGGTGGCTATCTGTGCTGGTGGGGTGGCTATCTGTGCTGGTGGGGTGGCTATCTGTGCTGGTGGGGTGGCTATCTGTGCTGGTGGAGTGGCTATCTGTGCTGGTGGAGTGGCTATCTGTGCTGGTGGGGTGGCTATCTGTGCTGGTGGGGTGGCTATCTGTGCTGGTGGGGTGGCTATCTGTGCTGGTGGGGTGGCTATCTGTGCTGGTGGGGTGGTTATCTGTGCTGGTGGGGTGGTTATCTGTGCTGGTGGGGTGGTTATCTGTGCTGGTGGGATGGCTATCTGTGCTGGTGGGGTGGTTATCTGTGCTGGTGGAGTGGTTATCTGTGCTGGTGGGGTGGTTATCTGTGCTGGTGGGGTGGTTATCTGTGCTGGTGGGGTGGTTATCTGTGCTGGTGGAGTGGTTATCTGTGCTGGTGGGATGGCTATCTGTGCTGGTGGAGTGGTTATCTGTGCTGGTGGGGTGGTTATCTGTGCTGGTGGGGTGGCTATCTGTGCTGGTGGGGTAGCTATCTGTGCTGGTGGAGTGGCTATCTGTGCTGGTGGGATGACTATCTGTGCTGGTGGGATGGCTATCTGTGCTGGTGGAGTGGTTATCTGTGCTGGTGGAGTGGTTATCTGTGCTGGTGGAGTGGTTATCTGTGCTGGTGGAGTGGCTATCTGTGCTGGTGGGATGGCTATCTGTGCTGGTGGAGTGGTTATCTGTGCTGGTGGAGTGGTTATCTGTGCTGGTGGGATGGCTATCTGTGCTGGTGGAGTGGTTATCTGTGCTGGTGGAGTGGTTATCTGTACTGGTGGAGTGGCTATCTGTGCTGGTGGAGTGGCTATCTGTGCTTGCGGGTGTGGTTATCTGTGCTGGTGGAGTGGCTATCTGTGCTGGTGGGGTGGTTATCTGTGCTGGTGGGGTGGTTATCTGTGCTGGTGGGATGGCTATCTGTGCTGGTGGAGTGGTTATCTGTGCTGGTGGAGTGGCTAACTGTGCTGGTGGGGTGGCTATCTGTGCTGGTGGGGAGGCCACTGTACTGGTGGGGAGGCCACTGTACTGGTGGGGAGGCCACTGTACTGGTGGGGTGGTTATCTGTGCTGGTGGAGTGGCTAACTGTGCTGGTGGGGTGGCTATATGTGCTGGTAGGGTGGCTAACTGTGCTGGTAGAGTGGCTAACTGTGCTGGTGGGGTGGTTATCTGTGCTGGTGGGGTGGTTATCTGTGCTGGTGGGGTGGTTATCTGTGCTGGTGGGGTGGTTATCTGTGCTGGTGGGGTGGTTATCTGTGCTGGTGGGGTGGTTATCTGTGCTGGTGGGGTGGTTATCTGTGCTGGTGGGATGGTTATCTGTGCTGGTGGGGTGGCTAACTGTGCTGGTGGGATGGTTATCTGTGCTGGTGGGGTGGTTATCTGTGCTGGTGGAGTGGCTAACTGTGCTGGTGGGGTGGCTATCTGTGCTGGTGGAGTGGCTATCTGTGCTGGTGGGGTGGCTAACTGTGCTGGTGGGGTGGCTATCTGTGCTGGTGGGGTGGTTATCTGTGCTGGTGGGGTGGCTATCTGTGCTGGTGGGGTGGCTATATGTGCTGGTGGGGAGGCCACTGTACTGGTGGGGTGGCTACCTGTGCTGGTGGGGTGGCTACCAGTGCTGGTGGAGTGGCTAACTGTGCTGGTGGGGTGGCTATATGTGCTGGTGGGGTGGTTATCTGTGCTGGTGGGGTGGTTATCTGTGCTGGTGGAGTGGCTATCTGTGCTGGTGGGGTGGCTATCTGTGCTGGTGGGGTGGTTATCTGTGCTGGTGGGGTGGCTATCTGTGCTGGTGGGGTGATCTGTGCTGGTGGGGTGGTTATCTGTGCTGGTGGGGTGGCTATCTGTGCTGGTGGGGTGGCTATCTGTGCTGGTGGGGTGGCTATCTGTGCTGGTGGGGTGGCTATCTGTGCTGGTGGGGTGGCTATGTGTGCTGGTGAGGTGGCTATCTGTGCTGGTGGCGTGCCTATCTGTGCTGGTGGGGTGGCTATCTGTGCTGGTAGGGTGGCTATCTGTGCTGGTGGGGTGGTTATCTGTGCTGATGGGGTGGTTATCTGTGCTGGTGGGGTGGTTATCTGTGCTGGTGGGGCGGTTATCTGTGCTGGTGGGGTGGTTATCTGTGCTGGTGGGACGGTTATCTGTGCTGGTGGGACGGTTATCTGTGCTGGTGGGACGGTTATCTGTGCTGGTGGGGTGGTTATCTGTGCTGGTGGGGTGGTTATCTGTGCTGGTGGGGTGGTTATCTGTGCTGGTGGGGTGGTTATCTGTGCTGGTGGGGTGGTTATCTGTGCTGGTGGGGTGGCTAATTGTGCTGGTGGGGTGGTTATCTGTGCTGGTGGGGTGGCTATCTGTGCTGGTGGGGTGGCTATCTGTGCTGGTGGGGTGGCTATCTGTGCTGGTGGGGTGGTTATCTGTGCTGGTGGGGTGGTTATCTGTGCTGGTGGGTGGTTATCTGTGCTGGTGGGGTGGTTATCTGTGCTGGTGGGGTGGCTATCTGTGCTGGTGGGGTGGCTATCTGTGATGGTGGGGTGGCTATCTGTGCTGGTGGGGTAGCTATCTGTGCTGGTGGGGTGGTTATCTGTGCTGGTGGGGTGGTTATCTGTGCTGGTGGAGTGGCTATCTGTGCTGGTGGAGTGGCTATCTGTGCTGGTGGGGTGGTTATCTGTGCTGGTGGGGTGGTTATCTGTGCAGGTGGGGTGGTTATCTGTGCTGGTGGGGTGGTTATCTGTGCTGGTGGGGTGGTTATCTGTGCTGGTGGAGTGGCTATCTGTGCTGGTGGGGTGGCTAACTGTGCTGGTGGAGTGGCTAACTGTGCTGGTGGGGTGGTTATCTGTGCTGGTGGGGTGGTTATCTGTGCTGGTGGGGTGGTTATCTGTGCTGGTGGGGTGGTTATCTGTGCTGGTGGAGTGGCTATCTGTGCTGGTGGGGTGGCTAACTGCTGGTGGAGTGGCCAACTGTGCTGGTGGGGTGGCTAACTGTGCTGGTGGAGTGGCTATCTGTGATGGTGGGGTGGTTATCTGTGCTGTTGGAGTGGCTAACTGTGCTGGTGGGGTGGTTAACTGTGCTGGTGGGGTGGTTATCTGTGCTGGTGGAGTGGCTAACTGTGCTGGTGGGGTGGCTATCTGTGCTGGTGGAGTGGCTATCTGTGCTGGTGGGGTGGCTAACTGTGCTGGTGGGGTGGCTAACTGTGCTGGTGGGGTGGCTAACTGTGCTGGTGGAGTGGCTATCTGTGCTGGTGGGGTGGTTATCTGTGCTGGTGGGGTGGTTATCTGTGCTGGTGGGGTGGTTATCTGTGCTGGTGGGGTGGCTATCTGTGCTGGTGGGGTGGCTATATGTGCTGGTGGAGTGGCTATCTGTGCTGGTGGAGTGGCTATCTGTGCTGGTGGGGTGGTTATCTGTGCTGGTGGAGTGGCTAACTGTGCTGGTGGGGTGGTTATCTGTGCTGGTGGAGTGGCTAACTGTGCTGGTGGGGTGGTTATCTGTGCTGGTGGAGTGGCTATCTGTGCTGGTGGGGTAGCTATCTGTGCTGGTGGGGTGGTTATCTGTGCTGGTGGGGTGGCTACCTGTCCTGGTGGGGTGGCTACCTGTCCTGGTGGGGTGGCTACCTGTCCTGGTGGGGTGGCTACCTGTCCTGGTGGGGTGGCTAACTGTGCTGGTGGGGTGGTTATCTGTGCTGGTGGAGTGGCTATCTGTGCTGGTGGGGTGGTTATCTGTGCTGGTGGGGTGGCTAACTGTGCTGGTGGGGTGGTTATCTGTGCTGGTGGGGTGGCTATATGTGCTGGTGGGGTGGCTAACTGTGCTGTGGGGTGGTTATCTGTGCTGGTGGGGTGGTTATCTGTGCTGGTGGGGTAGCTATCTGTGCTGGTGGGGTAGCTATCTGTGCTGGTGGGGTGGTTATCTGTGCTGGTGGGGTGGTTATCTGTGCTGGTGGAGTGGCTATCTGTGCTGGTGGGGTGGTTATCTGTGCTGGTGGGGTAGCTATCTGTGCTGGTGGAGTGGCTAACTGTGCTGGTGGGGTGGTTATCTGTGCTGGTGGGGTGGCTAACTGTGCTGGTGGAGTGGTTATCTATATAAAATACCTCACAACTCTGTGACATGACCGTCAGCAGGTAAGAGGCTCCGTACATAACCCCTCCCTCCTGCCGCCATGCAGGGCCTGTCTGTAAAAACACAGACAAACCACACAAACTGGTGGAAGGCAAGGGTAATACACACACTCGCAAGTAAATACAAAAGTATTGTAAAAACTAAAGCAGATGTAACATCCCAAGACAGAACATAATGACCAACAAAGAAGCCAGTCAGCAACAGTCATGCCTAGTGTATTGCTGTTGTGTACAGAAGAAGTAAAGAACAAATTTGATATATTGTCGGATCTAGAGAT
This sequence comes from Cepaea hortensis, assembly GCA_963921405.1. Classification (NCBI taxonomy): domain Eukaryota; kingdom Metazoa; phylum Mollusca; class Gastropoda; order Stylommatophora; family Helicidae; genus Cepaea; species Cepaea hortensis. Next base: position 100,004,564 of record OY992891.1, read on the forward strand.
CTTATTTCAAGATGTTGATGATCAATGGGAATTGTTGAAGAATTCAATCAGTTGTGCTGAAGCAAAAGAAGCATGGCTCGAGAAAAACTGCATAGAAATTGAAAAATAACACAACAGTAATAATACCAAACTAATGCACAAAAGAATTCTGGAGCCTACTAAACATAGAACACATACATAAGCAGGCTGCCTAAAGACAAAAGATGGAAAAATAATAATAGAACAAGATCAGATTTTACATGTATGGTCAGATTATGTGAAAAGCCCTTATGATGATAATAGAGAAGAACAGTATGATGTTCAAAATAATAATGAAGGACCATCAATTTTGAAGATGGAGGTTCAGAATGCTCTTAACCATATGAAATCTGGAAGACCTCCGGTTCAGACAGAGTCACAACAGAAATGATTAATGCTTTAGAAGAATATGGAATAGATACAGTTACTAGACTGCTGAACACAATATATGATACTGGAAATATAAGTCATGAATTATGTAACTCTGTATTTATTGCAATCCCAAAGAAATCGGGAGCCTTGGAATGTGATCAACATAGAACAATTAGTCTAATGAGTCACATCACGAAGATTTTGCTAAGAATTATCATGCAAAGAGTTAGGAAAAATATATAACCTGAAAAAGGAGAAGAACAATGTGGGTTTGTAGAAGGCAAGGGTACAGTAAATGCTGTGTATATACTGAGAACAGTAATTGAACGTTCTATAGAAAGATCTACACCTTTATTAACTACACAAAGACTTTCGATAAAGTGAGACATGTCGACATGATAAGGATGCTTGAAGATCTACAAATTGATGGGAAAGACCTTAGACTTGTAACAAACATATATTGGAAACAACAAGCTACCATCAGAATTGATAATGATGTAGATCAATATCAGCCTATTAAAAAAGGCGTGAGACAGGGATGTGTAATGTCTCCAGATCTTTTTTCCCTATAGTGAAAATATTTTCAGAAATATAGAAGATATGGAAGGAATCAACATCGGGGTAAGACACATCAACAACATTAGATATGCAGATGATACAGTCTTGATTGCAGACAATGAATAGGACCTACAACATTTGCAGAATTGAATTGTAAGAAGACACAGATTATGGTCATCACAGGGAAGAAGGAAATACCACAATGTAATATACAAGTAAATGGGCATATTCTTAAACAAGTGAACTGGTACAATTATCTTGGAACAGTCATAACATCTGATGGGAGATGCCTTGAAGAAATTAGAACAAGAATTGCCATTGCAAAGGTAGCCTTTTGCAAGATGAAAAACATACTGAATAATAAAAAGATATCAATTGAAACGAGAAAAAAAGTGTTGAAATGCTAAATAGAACCTGTACTTTTGTATGGATGTGAAGCGTGGACAATGAGCAGACAAGCTGAAAAACATCTGATGGCTGTGGAAATGTGGTTTCTGAGGAAAATGCAAAGAATACCATGGACACACAGAAAAACCAATGAACAAGTCCTTCAAGAAACAAATGAAGATCGTAAACTGATTAGAGTCATTAGACGTAGACAGTCAAAATTTTTTAGGCATGTTATGAGAAGAAATGACTTGGAGAACTTGGTGACAACTGTCAAGATCGAAGGGAAGAGACCAAGGGGAAGACCAAGAAGTAAATACCTGGATGGCATGGCCACATGGCATGGTCGAGACAGAAACATGGAGCTGATCCATGACTCTAGTGATCGAGTGAGATGGCAAAACATGACCGCCCACGCTTATCAGCATGGCACATGATGGATGGACAGTCTCAACGACCAGGATCACATGTACAGAAGACAATCTGAGAACTTCACGACTGACACTTACTTTCTGTCTATCCAGGTACTCAAATGTGCAGCTGTTTGTGTGTGTCCACGTCTTCTGCAGGTATGGTCGTCTTGACAGGTGACACTTGTATGAACAGTGACAATCTGAAACACAAGAGTAGGCCAGCTCTGTCACTTGGTTGCCAACTACAATCAGATATACATTCACACATAGACATACAATAACTGAGCGTGCTTCTATAGGCAGACACAGACATACAATACCTGAGTGTGCTCCTATAGGCAGAGACAGACATACAATACCTGAGTGTGCTCCTATAGGCAGAGACAGACATACAATAACTGAGTGTGCTCCTATAGGCACACACAGACATACAATAACTGAGTGTGCTCCTATAGGCAGACACAGACATACAATAACTGAGTGTGCTCCTATAGGCAGACACAGACATACAATAACTGAGTGTGCTCCTATAGGCACACACAGACATACAATACCTCAGTGTGCTCCTATAGGCACACACAGACATACAATACCTGAGTGTGCTCCTATAGGCACACACAGACATACAATAACTGAGTGTGCTCCTATAGGCAGACACAGACATACAATACCTGAGTGTGCTCCTATAGGCAGACACAGACATACAATACCTCAGTGTGCTCCTATAGGCAGACACAGACATACAATAACTGAGTGTGCTCCTATAGGCAGACACAGACATACAATACCTCAGTGTGCTCCTATAGGCACACACAGACATACAATACCTGAGTGTGCTCCTATAGGCAGACACAGACATACAATAACTGAGTGTGCTCCTATAGGCACACATAGACATACAATACCTGAGTATGCTTCTATAGGCAGACACAGACATACAATAACTGAGTGTGCTCCTATAGGCAGACACTGACATACAATAACTGAGTGTGCTCCTATAGGCACACATAGACATACAATACCTGAGTGTGCTCCTATAGGCACACACAGACATACAATACCTGAGTGTGTTCCTATAGGCACACACAGACATACAATACCTGAGTGTGCTCCTATAGGCACACACAGACATACAATACCTGAGTGTGCTCTTATAGGTATACACAGACATACAATACCTGAGTGTGCTCCTATAGGCACACACAGACATACAATACCTCAGTGTGCTCCTATAGGCACAGACAGACATACAATACCTGAGCGTGCTCCTATAGGCAGACACAGACATATAATAACTGAGTGTGCTCCTATAGGCAGACACAGACATACAATAACTGAGTGTGCTCCTATAGGCACACACAGACATACAATACCTGAGTGTGCTCCTATAGGTACACACAGACATACAATACCTGAGTGTGCTCCTATAGGCAGACACAGACATACAATAACTGAGTGTGCTCCTATAGGCAGACACAGACATACAATACCTGAGTGTGCTCCTATAGGTACACACAGACATACAATAACTGAGTGTGCTCCTATAGGCAGACACAGACATACAATACCTGAGTGTGCTCCTATAGGCAGACATAGACATACAATACCTGAGCGTGCTCCTATAGGCAGACACAGACATATAATAACTGAGTGTGCTCCTATAGGCAGACACAGACATACAATAACTGAGTGTGCTCCTATAGGCACACACAGACATACAATACCTGAGTGTGCTCCTATAGGTACACACAGACATACAATACCTGAGTGTGCTCCTATAGGCAGACACAGACATACAATACCTGAGTGTGCTCCTATAGGCACACACAGACATACAATAACTGAGTGTGCTCCTATAGGCAGACACAGACATACAATAACTGACTGTGCTCTTATAGGCAGACACAGACATACAATAACTGAGTGTGCTCCTATAGGCAGACACAGACATACAATACCTCAGTATGCTCCTATAGGTACACACAGACATACAATACCTCAGTGTGCTCCTATAGGCAGACACAGACATACAATAACTGAGTGTGCTCCTATAGGCAGACACAGACATACAATAACTGAGTGTGCTCCTATAGGCACACATAGACATACAATAACTGAGTGTGCTCCTATAGGCACACAGAGACATACAATAACTGAGTGTGCTCCTATAGGCAGACACAGACATACAATACCTGAGTGTGCTCCTATAGGCACACATAGACATACAATACCTGAGTGTGCTCCTATAGGCAGACACAGACATACAATAACTGAGTGTGCTCCTATAGGCAGACACAGACATACAATAACTGAGTGTGCTCCTATAGGCAGACATAGACATACAATACCTGAGTGTGCTCCTATAGGCACACACAGACATACAATAACTGAGTGTGCTCCTATGGGCAGACACAGACATACAATAACTGAGTGTGCTCCTATAGGCACACACAGACATACAATACCTGAGTGTGCTCCTATAGGCACACACAGACATACAATACCTCAGTGTGCTCCTATAGGCACACATAGACATACAATACCTGAGTGTGCTCCTATAGGTACACACAGACATACAATACCTAAGTGTGCTCCTATAGGCAGACACAGACATACAATACCTGAGTGTGCTCCTATAGGCACACACAGACATACAATACCTCAGTGTGCTCCTATAGGCACACATAGACATACAATACCTGAGTGTGCTCCTATAGGCACACACAGACATACAATACCTGAGTGTGCTCCTATAGGCAGACACAGACATACAATAACTGAGTGTGCTCCTATAGGCAGACACAGACATACAATAACTGAGTGTGCTCCTATAGGCAGACACAGACATACAATAACTGAGTGTGCTCCTATAGGCACACACAGACATATAATAACTGAGTGTGCTCCTATGGGCAGACACAGACATACAATAACTGAGTGTGCTCCTATAGGCACACACAGACATACAATACCTGAGTGTGCTCCTATAGGCACACACAGACATACAATACCTCAGTGTGCTCCTATAGGCACACATAGACATACAATACCTGAGTGTGCTCCTATAGGCACACACAGACATACAATACCTGAGTGTGCTCCTATAGGCACACACAGACATACAATACCTGAGTGTGCTCCTATAGGCACACACAGACATACAATACCTGAGTGTGCTCCTATAGGCACAGACAGACATACAATACCTGAGTGTGCTCCTATAGGCAGACACAGACATACAATACCTGAGTGTGCTCCTATAGGCACACACAGACATACAATACCTGAGTGTGCTCCTATAGGCACACACAGACATACAATACCTGAGTGTGCTCCTATAGGCACACACAGACATACAATACCTGAGTGTGCTCCTATAGGCACAGACAGGCATACAATACCTGAGTGTGCTCCTATAGGCACAGACAGGCATACAATACCTCAGTGTGCTCCTATAGGCACACACAGACATACAATAACTGAGTGTAGTCCTTTAGGCACAATAACTGAGTGTGCTCCTATAGGCACACATAGACATACAATACCTGAGTGTGCTCCTATAGGCACAGACAGACATACAATAACTGAGTGTGCTCCTATAGGCACACATAGACATACAATAACTGAGTGTGCTCCTATAGGCACACATAGACATACAATAACTGAGTGTGCTCCTATAGGCACACATAGACATACAATACCTGAGTGTGCTCCTATAGGCACAGACAGACATACAATAACTGAGTGTGCTCCTATAGGCACACATAGACATACAATACCTGAGTGTGCTCCTATAGGCACAGACAGGCATACAATAACTGAGTGTAGTCCTTTAGGCAGACACAGAATTTCACAAAACTATTCTGTGTGTAATAATTATATATACTCATGATAACTGGATCCAGACTATCTTATTTATGCTATAAGGAACAACTATCCATGTGGTGAAGACTAGTGTACACACACACAATCTTCTACCAAGCCATGCTGTACTAAATTATGTTCTAATATGTCATGTTCTACCAAGACATGTTCTATCAAGTCATCTTCTACTAAGCCATGTTGTACTAAATTATGTTCTAATATGTCAAGTTCTACCAATACATGTTCTATCAAGTCATCTTCTACTAAGCCATGTTGTACTAAATTATGTTCTCATATGTCATGTTCTACAATGCCATGTTCTATCAAGTCATCTACTAAGCCATGCTGTACTAAATTATGTTCTACAATGCCATGTTCTATCAATTCATCTACTAAGCCATGTTGTACTAAATTATGTTCTCATATGTCATATTCTACCAAGACATGTTCTACAATGCCATGTTCTATCAAGTCATCTTCTACTAAGCCATGTTGTACTAAATTATGTTCTAATATGTCATGTTCTACCAAGACATGTTCTACAATGCCATGTTCTATCAAGTCATCTTCTACTAAGCCATGTTGTACTAAATTATGTTCTAATATGTCATGTTCTACCAAGACATGTTCCACTATGCCATGTTCTCCTGATACACACATGACAACAATCTAGAAAACTGACGAGCTGGCACAAATACAATCAAATAAACTGACACAAATGGCATATTGCCAACGAGCATGTCAACCTCAGAAATGTCAGACAACACAATGTTTACACAAGTGTTATCTTCAAACAATCATCCTCAACCACGACCAAATTGTGTGACACACTGTGAGTGGCAGCCTGGGGCAATTAATTCCTGTATCTATGAGTCATCCTATATGGGCAGGTATGTAGTCACCAAACTTTGATCTAGCAGCACCATTAGACCCCACAACAGTGCCACTGTAATCTATCATATATCATACACTATATCGTTACATCAATATTATATGGTTACTGACAATTGTTACATCAATATTATATGGCTACTGACAATTGTTACACCAACATTATATGGTTACTGACAATTGTTACACCAACATTATATGGTTACTGACAATTGTTACACCAACATTATTTGGTTACTGACAATTGTTACACCAACATTATATGGTTACTGACAACAGTTACACCAACATTATATGGTTACTGACAATTGTTACACCAACATTATATGGTTACTGAGAACAGTTACACCAACATTATATGGTTACTGACAATTATTACACCAACATTATATGGTTACTGACAATTGTTACACCAACATTATATGGTTACTGACAATTGTTACACTAACATTATATGGTTACTGACAATCGTTACACTAACATTATATGGTTACTGACAATCGTTACTCTAACATTATATGGTTACTGACAATTGTTATACCAACAATTGTAGATGAGATCAACCTGAGAGCCCAATACATGAACAACAATCCATGCCTCCAAGAGGACTGTAACACACGATCAAACAGCCAGTGTGACAGCCACTGCACCACCAACACCATGCAATAATGTAAGGTATAACTGTAACACACGAGCACTCCAAGTTTTAATGTGTAACAGCTGTACTAAAACAGCTACCACAACTACCAACACCATGCATTAATGTAGAGTACAATTGTAACACATGATCACTTAAAGTTGTAATGTGCAACAGCTGTAGTAAAAAACTGGCACATGTGTACTCTCACTGTTGTTGTTCTTGTAGTGTTCAACCAAGTCACAAGTGAAGCAAGTCACAAGTGTCACAACCAAGTCACAAGTGTCACAACCAAGTCACAAGCATCACAACCAAGTCACAAGTGAAGCAAGTCAAAAGTGTCACAACCAAGTCACAAGTGAAGCACATCACAAGTGTCACAACCAAGCAACAAGTGTCACAACCAAGTCACAAGTGAAGCACATCACAGGTGTCACAACTGAGTCACAAGTGTCACAACCGAGTCACAAGTGTCATAACCAAGTCACAAGGGTCACAACCAAGTCACCAGTCCAGCACCCTTCCACACACCTCCAGGCACAGAGGGCATATGCAGCTGGGCCAGCAGTAAACCCCGCCCCCCCCCCCCCCCCTCCCCCCTTTCCGGCTGTTGTGGACAATATCAGACTGGTGGCCTTGACTTCCCTAGTCATGTCCTGGCACCTGTCTCAGGCTGAGGCCCACCTGACAGCCCAGGTAGATGCTCACAATCCCACTTGATGTGAATTCACACAGTTTCTGTTACTAACACTAAACTATAATCTCCTGACAGTATTACTACAAATAAACAATAGATGCTTGTCTGGTACTACAAATAAATGATAGATTCCTGTCTGTTACTACATACAACTAATCAATAGATTCCTGTCTGTTACTACATACAACTAAACAATAGATTCCTGTCTGTTACTACATACAACCAAACAATAGATTCCTGTCTGTTACTACATACAACCAAACAATAGATTCCTGTCTGTTACTACATACAACTAAACAATAGATTCCTGTCTGTTACTACATACAACCAAACAATAGATTCCTGTCTGTTACTACATACAACCAAACAATAGATTCCTGTCTGTTACTACATACAACCAAACAATAGATTCCTGTCCGTTACTACATACAACCAAACAATAGATTCCTGTCTGTTACTACATACAACCAAACAATAGATTCCTGTCTGCTACATACAACTAAACAATAAATTCCTGTCTGTTACTACATACAACTAAACAATAGATTCCTGTCTGTTACTACATACAACCAAACAATAGATTCCTGTCTGTTACTACATACAACCAAACAATAGATTCCTGTCTGTTACTACATACAACTAAACAATAGATTCCTGTCTGTTACTACATACAACCAAACAATAGATTCCTGTCTGTTACTACATACAACCAAACAATAGATTCCTGTCTGTTACTACATACAACCAAACAATAGATTCCTGTCTGTTACTACATACAACCAAACAATAGATTCCTGTCTGTTACTACATACAACCAAACAATAGATTCCTGTCTGTTACTACATACAACCAAACAATAGATTCCTGTCTGTTACTACATACAACCAAACAATAGATTCCTGTCTGCTACATACAACTAAACAATAGATTCCTGTCTGTTACTACATACAACTAAACAATAGATTCCTGTCTGTTACTACATACAACCAAACAATAGATTCCTGTCTGTTACTACATACAACCAAACAATAGATTCCTGTCTGTTGCTACATACAACCAAACAATAGATTCCTGTCTGTTGCTACATACAAACAATAGATTTCTGTCTGTTACTACATACAACCAAACAATAGATTCCTGTCTGTTGCTACATACAAACAATAGATTCCTGTCTGTTACTACATACAACCAAACAATAGATTCCTGTCTGTTACTACATACAACCAAACAATAGATTCCTGTCTGCTACATACAAACAATAGATTTCTGTCTGTTACTACATACAACCAAACAATAGATTCCTGTCTGTTGCTACATACAAACAATAGATTCCTGTCTGTTACTACATACAACCAAACAATAGATTCCTGTCTGTTACTACATACAACCAAACAATAGATTCCTGTCTGTTACTACATACAACCAAACAATAGATTCCTGTCTGTTACTACATACAACCAAACAATAGATTCCTGTCTGTTACTCATTGGCACCTTGCCGTCTTGACAGACGATAGTTTGTGCTTTAAAAAGGCATAATAACTTTTAACTATGGCGGTAGCGAGTGTGACTGATAAGGCCAATTTGCGCTGTAAATGTCCGTTCACAGTGGGTGCATGTGAACACGTGGTCATTTCCACCATCATGCACCATCTTACGTCTCAAACGCTTGGTGTGTGACTTTTCTGCAATAATTTTCTCCTTTGACTTTATTCCATTTCTGATATTTGCCCTCCATGCAACACGTTCAGCGGCGACTTGCTCCCAATGTGCATTATCAATGCCTGTATCAATCATGTCCCGCTTACACACATCTTTGTATCGTAGTAGAGGCCGACCCTGAGATCTCTTACCCATCTGTAATTCACCAAAAAAGATATCCTTTGGTATTGTCTGTTACTACATACAACCAAACAATAGATTCCTGTCTGTTGCTACATACAACCAAACAATAGATTTCTGTCTGTTACTACATACAACCAAACAATAGATTCCTGTCTGTTGCTACATACAAACAATAGATTCCTGTCTGTTACTACATACAACCAAACAATAGATTCCTGTCTGTTACTACATACAACCAAACAATAGATTCCTGTCTGTTGCTACATACAACCAAACAATAGATTCCTGTCTGTTGCTACATACAAACAAACAAAAGATTCCTGTCTGTTACTACATACAACCAAACAATAGATTCCTGTCTGTTGCTACATTAGTTAGTTAGTCGACAGATCATCCTCATTGCACATCGAACCATTCAGTCCATAAGTGCTCGGATCCCCTCCTCAGCAAACCCTGCAGCGTGTAGCGGCTAACGACGCCAGTTCTGTGTTGGTTTATCAATCTTCTTTGGCTTCCTGCATAGTGTTCTTGTTTGGCCACCCCTCTTTTAATTTGCTGCTCTCGCAGTCTGGCCATTGTTGTAGATTCACAGTCATCACTGTGAATCTACAACAATGGCCAGACTGTTGCTACATACAACCAAACAATAGATTCCTGTCTGTTGCTACATATAACCAAACAATAGATTCCTGTCTGTTGCTAAATACAAACAAACAATAGATTCCTGTCTGTTGCTACATACAAACAAACAATAGATTCCTGTCTGTTGCTACATACAAACAAACAATAGATTCCTGTCTGTTACTACATACAACCAAACAATAGATTCCTGTCTGTTATTACATACAACCAACAATAGATTCCTGTCTGTTACTACATACAACCAAACAATAGATTCCTGTCTGTTGCTACATATAACCAAACAATAGATTCCTGTCTGTTGCTAAATACAAACAAACAATAGATTCCTGTCTGTTGCTACATACAAACAAACAATAGATTCCTGTCTGTTGCTACATACAAACAAACAATAGATTCCTGTCTGTTACTACATACAACCAAACAATAGATTCCTGTCTGTTATTACATACAACCAACAATAGATTCCTGTCTGTTACTACATACAACCAAACAATAGATTCCTGTCTGTTGCTACATACAACCAAACAATAGATTCCTGTCTGTTGCTACATACAAACAAACAATAGATTCCTGTCTGTTGCTACATACAAACAAACAATAGATTCCTGTCTGTTGCTACATACAAACAAACAATAGATTCCTGTCTGTTACTACATACAACCAAACAATAGATTCCTGTCTGTTACTACATACAACCAAACAATAGATTCCTGTCTGTTACTACATACAACCAAACAATAGATTCCTGTCTGTTGCTACATACAAACAAACAATAGATTCCTGTCTGTTACTACATACAACCAAACAATAGATTCCTGTCTGTTACTACATACAACCAAACAATAGATTCCTGTCTGTTACTACATACAACCAAACAATAGATTCCTGTCTGTTGCTACATACAACCAAACAATAGATTCCTGTCTGTTGCTACATACAAACAAACAATAGATTCCTGTCTGTTGCTACATACAAACAAACAATAGATTCCTGTCTGTTGCTACATACAAACAAACAATAGATTCCTGTCTGTTACTACATACAACCAAACAATAGATTCCTGTCTGTTACTACATACAACCAAACAATAGATTCCTGTCTGTTACTACATACAACCAAACAATAGATTCCTGTCTGTTGCTACATACAAACAAACAATAGATTCCTGTCTGTTACTACATACAACCAAACAATAGATTCCTGTCTGTTACTACATACAACCAAACAATAGATTCCTGTCTGTTACTACATACAACCAAACAATAGATTCCTGTCTGTTGCTACATACAACCAAACAATAGATTCCTGTCTGTTGCTACATACAAACAAACAATAGATTCCTGTCTGTTGCTACATACAAACAAACAATAGATTCCTGTCTGTTGCTACATACAAACAAACAATAGATTCCTGTCTGTTACTACATACAACCAAACAATAGATTCCTGTCTGTTACTACATACAACCAAACAATAGATTCCTGTCTGTTGCTACATACAACCAAACAATAGATTCCTGTCTGTTACTACATATAATTAAACACTAGATTCCTGTCTGTTACTACATACAACCAAACAATAGATTCCTGTCTGTTACTACATACAACTAAACAATAGACTCCTGTCTGCTACATACAACCAAACAATAGATTCCTGTCTGTTACTACATATAATTAAACACTAGATTCCTGTCTGTTACTACATACAACCAAACAATAGATTCCTGTCTGTTACTACATACAACCAAACAATAGATTCCTGTCTGTTACTACATACAACCAAACAATAGATTCCTGTCTGCTACATACAACTAAACAATAGATTCCTGTCTGCTACATACAACTAAACAATAGATTCCTGTCTGTTACTACATACAACCAAACAATAGATTCCTGTCTGGTACTACATACAACCAAACAATAGATTCCTGTCTGTTACTACATACAACCAAACAATAGATTCCTGTCTGCTACATACAACTAAACAATAGATTCCTGTCTGTTACTACATACAACCAAACAATAGATTCCTGTCTGTTACTACATACAACCAAACAATAGATTCCTGTCTGTTACTACATACAACCAAACAATAGATTCCTGTCTGATACTACATACAACCAAACAATAGATTCCTGTCTGTTACTACATACAACCAAACAATAGATTCCTGTCTGTTACTACATACAACCAAACAATAGATTCCTGTCTGTTACTACATACAACCAAACAATAGGTTCCTGTTTGATACTACATACAACCAAACAATAGATTCCTGTCTGTTACTATATGCAACTAAACAATAGACTCCTGTCTGTTACTACATACAACTAAACAATAGACTCCTGTCTGCTACATACAACTAAACAATAGACTCCTGTCTGCTACATACAACTAAACAATAGATTTAAAACACAAGAGACAAAGTGACTTGGTGGTTATTATGTTCACCTGTCAACTCATGAGGACGTGGTTTTAAGCCAGGCTGTGAACTGTGACGATTCTTGTAATAGGTAATAGTAATAGGAAACTGTCCTTGTGACACTTCAAACTGAAAACCTTCCCACAACAGAATACGTAAAGCATGTTTGATTTTGGCACAGGCACATTTGCACCTTCCTCGGCAGTACCTGAGAGTTCGTGCACAGCGACTGAGATTCTCATTGTGTCATCTCTGAACCCAAAACGAAATACATTACATGTATAGAGTAAATAATAATAATAATAAATATTATACCCGTCCTGTTGACATAAACGTTATACTGTACGCCGATCTTGTTTGTTACCGTCTGGCCACGGTCTATATCCGTCTTATTGCGTGCAAACATCCAGATCTCAGAAATCTGTACTACAACAGCGATGAGCCCCGGTAACTGACTGACTGCCTACATAACGGTACGGTTGGTCACGGACGACTGGGCCCAGGTATTGAGTGACCTCAGGCACCCCCCGCCAGCCTTGCCACGGACCGTCGTGTCAGGTCGGACCAGGTTAGTTAGTCATGGCTGGCGTGTTCACCATCACAAGGCTAGCCCTGGCCCAGCAGGTAATTAAGCTGAACACATACTGTTATATGATAAGCAGGTGAAAGTATGAAGAGACGATGACAGGACACACACAAACAAGAGAAGACAGAGGTAGAGATAGAGCCAGGCAGGACGAAGAGAGACAACAGCCGCCATCTTACCCGTCCCGTGTCGCCCGATCGTCTGCTGGCTGGTGTCACACACGCGCTCCCGGGTCACGTGACAGCGCGGTGAGCGGCCCGCGCCTGCCCGGATGTAACCTGTCTCTGGGAGCTGGGGGTGAGACATACCTGACTGACTGAACCAGGTGTCCTGACTCAACCAGGTATAGAGGACATGACTGAACCAGGCATAGAAGACTTGACTGAACCAGGTGTCCTGAACCAGGCATAGAAGACTTGACTGAACCAGGTATAGAAGACTTGACTGAACCAGGTGTCCTGACTCAACCAGGTATAGAGGACATGACTGAACCAGGTATAGAAGACTTGACTGAACCAGGTATAGAAGACTTGACTGAACCAGGTATAGAAGACTTGACTGAACTAGGTATAGAAGACTTGACTGAACTAGGTATAGAAGACATGACTGAATCAGGTATAAGATTCAACCAGGCATTGAAGACTTGACTGAACCTCGTATAGAAAACTTGACTGAACCAGGTATAGAAGACTTGACTGATACAGGTATCATGATTAAACCAGGTATAGAAGGCTTGACTTAATTAGGTATAGAATACTTGACTGAGCCAGGTATCGAAGACTTGACCCCCGGGAAGGTTAACCCGGTCAACAAATGCCCGCTGAAGTCGGATGTATCGGCCTAACGGCGCAAGACCGTAGCTCTGCTGTAAACAGACACAACGCAATCACGTCCGGAAAAAAAAAATCCGGAAGAACGCAGAAGAAAAAGAAAAAGACTTGACTGAACCAGGTATAGAAGACTTGACTGAACCAGGTGTCATGACTTAACCAGGTATAGAAGACGTGACTGAAGCAGATATAGAAGACTTGACTGAAGCAGGTATTGAAGACTTGATGAATTAGGTATAGAAGACTTTGCTGAGCCAGGTATAAAAGACTTGACCGAACCAGGTATAGAAGACTTGGCCGAACTAGGTATAGAAGACTTCACTGAACTAGGGATAGAAGACTTGACTGAACTAGATATAAAAGACTTGACTGAGCCAGGTATAAAAGACTTGGCCGAACCAGGTATAGAAGACTTGGCCGAACTAGGTATAGAAGACTTGGCTGAGCTAGGTATATGTCGTAGTAATCCTTTATTACTTTAGTGTCCTCCCTGGAGTGAGGGGAATCAACACCCACATTTTTTATTAACCCAATATTATTGTCCTAGAGAAACCACCCCGGTTAGCGGGGTAGGGATATCCCCCATCAAAGGAGATGTAAGACGCCTCCTTTCCTCCGTTAGTCTACAGGACACCCTTGGGCAAGGTGGAGTACCCGTTTAGCCCCCCGATCAGGGTTACGTGAAGCCATGGAAGCAGGTGGTGGATGGAGTGTGAGAGCAGCCGACAGATTGTTGTTGGTTATGGTCTTGCACTCTGCGGCGATAGGCAGATGATCTCATCAGTAGAGACAATGGCTATGGCCACCGACTAATACAGTCACTGCCCAGAAGGAAAGCAACGGCAAACTACCTTCTGCAAAACTTGCCAAGAAACCATAACAACCATGAAAGAAAACATAATAAGAAAGAGATCTGGTGGCGAGACCCCCAGGCCAGGCAGATCAGATAACACTGGGGAAGAGTGTGACGCAGGGACCAGTACTAGTAATCGTGATGACGGAGTTAATCCTGACTGTGTTACCAAGGAAATTCCCTGTGTCAGACTAAGAAACAGAGTGAGAATGGCAACGTGGAATGTGAGAAGTTTGTATGAGGGAAAGCTTAAAGTAGTGTGTGATGAGATTGAGAGGTTAAACATTCACATTTTAGGAATTAGTGAACATCGCTGGAGCGGCAAGGGACATTTCACAACTGAAAATGGAAGTATTTTCATTTATTCTGGTAGAGATGTCGGAGGCCAGAATGGAGTGGCATTTTGTTTAGATAAGACAACTGCAAAAGCTTTAATGGGATATAATCCAGTTAGTGATAGAATCCTCACTATTAGACTTAAAGGCCGTCCAAAAAACACAACTCTCATACAGATATATGCACCTACTTCAACAGCAGAGGAGGACGAAATTGAAGATTTTTACAACACACTACAAGACACATTAAATAAGATTGGTCATAATGATATAGCAATAATAATGGGAGATTTTAATGCTAAAGTGGGTGCAGGAAGAGCTGAAAATGAGAGACACATTTTAGGAAAATTTGGATTAGGAAATAGAAATGATGCAGGTGACAAATTAATTGAATTTTGCACAGAAAATGAGTTAACGATAGCCAACACACTTTTTAAACAACATCCAAGAAGACTCTTCACATGGAAGTCTCCAGACAGTTTTACCAAAAATCAGATAGATTATATTTTAATACAAAGAAGATGGAGATCAAGCATAACATCTGCAAAAACCCTACGAAGTGCAGACTGTGATACAGATCATCAGTTATTAGAAGCAGATCTGAAATTAAAACTCAAAAAGCTTACCCGAGGACCAAGGCCACTTCGTTTTGATCTCACACAAATACCGGACGCATACAACATAGAAGTTAGGAATCGCTTTGGGGTCTTGATGTCTGTACAAGAAGAAATGACACCTGATGAACTGGCAGTACAAGCTAGAGATATCTTGATAACTGCAGCCAAAGATTTCATTCCGACCAAGAAAACGCAACGTAAGCCATGGATTACATCAGACACGTTAGAATTAATAAAACAACGAAGGGAGCTGAAACAGAAAGGAGATGAATCCGATAGCAGGATGAAGTATAAATCTTTAACTCGAGAAATAAGAAAGAACACAAGAAAGGACAAAAATCAATATATACAAGATAGCTGTACCAGAATAGAGCAATATCATAAGGCTGGAAGAGATTATGAAATGTTCAAGGAAATGAAGTTATTGACAAGAAATGTTCAACCTCAATTGAATGTTATCTGTGACAAGATGGGAAATACCTTAACAGAATCTAGACAAATTCTAGAAAGATGGCAGGAGTACTGCAGTGGAATGTATGATATGAGTGACAGTGAGGATATGAATGAGATACATGAGCCAATGACAGCAGAGACAGAACCTGAACCCTCATTAGATGAAATTGCTTGGGCTATAAGGAACCTGAAGAATGGTAAAGCACCTGGATGTGATGAGATACCAGCTGAACTAATTAAAGCAGGAGGAGAAGAAAGCATACACATATATCATGCATTATGTACAAAGATTTGGAAATATGGTATATGGCCAAAAGATTGGAAGAGAACTATCTTCATTCCAATACCAAAAAAGGGCAACCTGAAATTATGCACCAACTATAGAACTGTTGCCCTGATAAGTCATGCAAGTAAAATTCTACTAAAAGTCATAATGCGACGACTTAGTAAGAAAATGGAAGAAGAGATTAACGTAGTTCAAGCTGGATTTAGACAAGGAAGAGGAACAAGAGATCACATATTCAACATGCGTTTAATAATAGAGAAGTGCAGAGAATTTAATGTAAACCTATTCTCATGTTTTGTGGATTATTCAAAGGCATTTGACTGTGTACAGCATCAGAAACTTTGGGAAATCATGAGGAATATGGGCTTTCCTTCACGTGTAGTACATCTCATAAAAATGCTATATCTGGACCAACAAGCAGCAGTTAGAATAGATGGCGAGACATCAGATTGGTTTGACATCAAGCAAGGAGTCCGTCAGGGCTGCGTGCTGTCACCCTATTTGTTTAACCTGTATGCCGAAAATATAATGAGAAATGTAAGAGATGATATAAACAGGGAGCCATATGATGCCCTAAATATCGGCGGTCATGACATACCAGAGATTCGATATGCTGATGATACAGTATTACTATCCACAACACAGAATGGCATAGAAAACCTTATAGCCTCAACACAATTGAATAGTGAAAATCACAACTTATATCTTAACATAGCAAAAACTAAGATAATGCATACAGATAAAACTACTATGGAGAAAGAAATATACATTAATGGGGGAAAATTGGAGGTGGTGGAAAATTTTGAATATCTTGGGTCATTGATTACGAATAATGGTGACACAATGAAAGAAATAAAACGGCGACTATCCATTGCTCTTCAAAGACTAAAACAGATGAATAAATTATGGTGTGGGACAGACAGAACTACAAAAATTAGATTTTTAAGAGCATGCATCTTTCCCATTGCAACATACGCCTGTGAGACATGGACACTTACTAAACAAGCTGAACAGCGCATACATGCCTTTGAATATAAATGTTATAGACGAGTTCTAAGAATATCTTGGGTAAAGAAAAGAACAAATGCATCCATACTTCAAGAGTTGAATATTGAGGAGGGATGGCTATTGTTAAAGACGATAAAACAAAGAAAATTGAAGTATTTTGGTCACTTGAAACGTCACGACAGTTTGGAGAGAACAATAATGGAAGGGTATATGCCTGGGAAGAGAGGAAGAGGAAGGCCAAAGAGAAGATGGGTGCAGGATGTGGCGGATGATCTTCAGATGGGTGTATCAGACGCGGGACATCTTGCTTGTGATCGAGAAGTTTTCCGGAAGGTTGTTATGTGAGCGAGGTTCTGTAAACGACATGCTACTGAATGAATGAATGAGAGAAACCACCAGACTCCGTCCACAAAACTCCTTCAGTCTGTAGACACCTCTTTCTTACTCTCACTCACCCCTGGATCATGCCCCCTCTCATTCTCCCCCAACACGACATACTCAACAACTCTAGCTTTAACAAATAAATACAACAAATAATTTATTAAAACAAAGAGTATGTGTGTGTGAGAGGTGTGTGTGTGTAATGTGTAGAATGTGTGTCGAATATTCTAAGGTGTATGTAGAATTAGACCAGTGAATCAGGAGCAAAGTTAGTTGCATCACTGTGCTGAGCACACAACAGCACCATGTATTCCGGACAGAAAACCTCACCCAGATGATGTTTCTCTGGCCACGTGACGACTTTCTCCGACAACTCTCGAACAATCAGGACGCTGGTCATCATTGATCGACAATGTCCAATCTTGGTCTTCACTCTAACACATACTATGAATTTACTCTGTTCAATAATGTTCGTTGATCAGAGAATCTTTCCAATAACTTAAATGTCACATGGGAAAATCTAACTGTTCATAAGTCACTGGTTATGAGATTTTTCCCATATTAAAAACAACCTATTAATGTTCCTGGTAGTTATGTATATTGGTATATGTGTTATTTATAGTGTTCTGAATCTTCGGTGATGTAGCATATCACTCAAGAAAAATCACACATATATTCATCAAGTCCTGCTCAGCAGAAGCCAGGTTTCTGCAGACCAACTAGGTTATGTACCCAGTGTACAAGCCTCTCAGTAACCTCTGTCTTCAATCCGTGAGCTTTCTTTAACTTTGATACTAACTTTGGAAATCGAAAAGAGTAACCTAACGGCACTGCCCGGGCAAAATTTCGAGTTAAAAATCTACCCAAAGTATTTCAGGATCCTCGCGGTGCTACGGAGTTCGTGCACTGAGCTGAGTTTCTCCGGACTCAGGCTTGAGTTAGGAGTAGAACGGAGCACTTATGGATTACATCCGTGTGCCGTGATGTTGATCCGTCGGCTAAACTAAACTAACCTAAATTATGTGTATAGTTTGTGTACGTGTGCTATCGCACAAACAAAAGTTCACTTGGTACATGTGTCCAGCTGACACGTCAGGGTGGATTAACTTGTACATAGTGTGCGATGTGGCACGTATACTCCAACGGGGGGGGGGGGGCGTATGGTGAGTACCTCTACCGGATACAGAGACGGGTAGCATGTGTGAGTGGGTGGGCCCAACGTGTCTACAGTTGGTGAGATCAATCCCCGGAACGTGCCAACCTCGGGGACAACCAGGTAACTTCTGTTGTTGGCGTGGTGTAATAATCGACATCAGATGGTAAAACCTGGAAACCACCAAATGATGCATTCAGAAATACAGATTGCATGAGGCAAAAGAGGCGCAAGGGAAACAAGTAGTTTTTGGTCTGTTTTGCAATATCTAGTTCTCTCCCTTAATCTTTCACCGCGACACTCAAAGTAGGTGTTTATTCTGGATGAAATAAATGGTCATCAACATTCTTGATGGACAAACCACCAGGTGTTTATTATTCAGAGTCGACGTGGAGTCCCCTAGCGTTTTCTTTATTAACCATTCCTCGCAGTTGTTGGTTTCGAGTGACCACTGGGGTAAAAGCGGCAGGTGTTCTCCCGACCAGGAAGGCTTAGAGTAGATCTAGCCTTAGCACACAAGGCTACCGGATACATTTCGGAATTTTCTGCGACGGAAAAGTGCGGGGAATGGAACAGACCATCTAATACCATTATGCCCTGACTTACAATATGTGAAGTCCTAACATTTCAAACCCTGTTATCTCTGATTCTCATCTCATCTCATCTCATCTCATCTCATCACATCTCATCTCATCTCATCTCATCTCATCATGTTCCTCTTGTACCTTGCGGAGTCGAGGTGAAGTATAAACTTCGTGAGAGTGCCCGATTATGGGCTTCATATATCGATATTCCCATGGACTCTGCTATTCCCTCCGTCAAACGTTTACGTGGTCGGCCTCTTCCTCTATTTCCATCTGGTCTGTACATCATTGCTTGTTGTGGTATGCTGTTGACTGGTAACCTACTTGCATGGCCAAACCATTTGACTTGCTGGTTTCTGATAAAATCTAGTGCTGCTTTAACCCCCACTTTAGTCCTGATTTCTTCATTTATGATTTTATCTCTTCTTAAAACAGGGTGTTTGAAATCAAAAGCAGGACAGACTTTATTGGAGGAAGGTGCTATAATGAAGAGGTGGAATGAGTATATAAGAGAATTATATAATGGAGAAAGGGAAGAATTAACAGAAGAAAGTAACGTAGAAGGCCCACCTATTCTAAAAGAAGAAGTCGCTGATGCTATAAAACATATGAAGAAAGGAAAAACAGCTGGGCCAGATGAAATCACAATAGAAGAATTAGAAGTGTTGGGAGAATTTGGAGTAGATATATTAACCAAAATGTTGAATGATATTTACAGTAGTGGATATTTACCCAGTGATATGCTGAAATCTGTATTTATAGCTATACCAAAAAGACCAGGAGCAATTGATTGTGAAGATTTTCGTACAATTAACCTCATAAACCATGTCACTAAGCTTCTACTCAGAATTATAATGAGAAGAACAAGAAAGAAAATAAAAATGGAAATTAGTGAAGAACAGTATGGTTTTATGGAAGGAAAGGGTACAAACAATGCAATATATATATTACGAACACTAATAGAAAGATCAATAGAGAAACAAAGAGACATATATTTATGCTTCATAGATTATACTAAGGCATTTGATAAAGTAAAACATGATAAGCTGATTAAAATGTTGGAAGATATCAACATTGATGGGAAAGATTTAAGAATAATAAAGAATATATACTGGAACCAAGTAGCAGCAATTAAAATGGGAAATAAAGAGGGTAGTTACGAACAGATAAAGCTAGGAGTACGACAGGGGTGTGTCTTGTCACCCGATCTCTTCTCCCTGTATAGCGAAGTAATAATGAGAGAGATCAAAGAGAAGCCAGGAATACTAATCGGAGGATATAATATAAACAATATACGCTATGCAGATGACACAGTATTGGTAGCGGATAATGCAACAGACCTACAACAATTGTTGGACAGTGTAGTAACAGAGAGTGCACAGAAAGGACTGTCCTTGAATATCAAGAAAACAGTAACAATGGTGATATCAAAGAAAATGGGGACGCCAAAATATGACATAGAAATAGAAGGGGAAATTCTCAACCAAGTCGATAATTTTAAATACCTAGGGGCACTTATAACATCAGATGGAAGATGTACAAAAGAGATTAAGAGCAGAATAGGGCAGGCAAAGACAGCATTTCAGAAAATGAAGAGTATCTTATGCAATAAGTCGCTATCAATGAATGTAAGAAAGAGAGTACTAAAATGCTATATAGAACCAGTTTTGCTGTATGGCAGCGAATCTTGGAATGTAAATGAACAAATTAGGAAGAACTTAGAAGCAACAGAGATGTGGTTTTTAAGACGAATGTTGCGAATTCCTTGGACTGCCAGAGTAACTAACAACGATTGCCTGAAAGAGGCTAATGAAACTAGAACACTATATACAACAATAAGAAAGAGACAAACATCTTTCTTTGGTCATGTGATGAGAAGAGAGGCATTGGAGAACATCGTGACAACTGGAAAGATCGAGGGGAAGAGAGGCAGAGGCAGACCAAGAGAAATGATGCTGGACGGACTGAGACGGTGGCATGGAGGAATATCATCAGCAGAGTTGATCCAGAACACCAAAGACCGAGATCTGTGGAGAGCCATGAACGCCTACGCCAGCCGGCACGGCACTTGATGTTGATGTTGTTGTTGTTGATACGTTGAGTATTCTTCTCAGGAACTCATTTCTGTTGTTGTGATTTTTCTTTTCTCTTTTTCTGTCATTGTCCAGGTTTGGCATTGGTAGCATAGAGTTGGTAGGAAGATCGTGTTGTAAAGTGCTTTCTTAGTAGTTATTGATACATGTTTGTTCTTTAGTATTGGTGCCATTTGTCCAATGAGTTGATTTGCCTTATTGCACCTATTTTCGATCTCGTCTTCTGATCTGCCATCTGATGATATTATACTTCCTAGATACTTGAAACTCTTTACTTGTTTCAAGGGATGTTCGTTTAGGTGAATTGTTGCTGTTTGTTCTTCTTTAGTTATAGTCATTACCTCTGTTTTGCTTGTGCTAATTTTCATGTTATGTTCCCTACACATTTCGTTTAGACTATTCATGTGGTCTTGTAATTCAGCTTCTGATTTGGCTATTAGTGCTTGATCGTCCGTAAACAGGAGTTCTCTAATGGTTAGATTTGCAGATGGTTCTTCTTCTGTGTTCTCGGCATGCGGTATTCATGCTGTCTCTGCTTGGCTGGTTTCTTTACATATGTTGTCTATATATGTTATGAACATCTCTGATTATGTGAACAAAATAAACATGTCTTGGGGTGTCTTGGGGGGAAAGGGGTTGGGTGGATCGGTTAGAGCAGTGGTTCTCAACCGGTGGGGAATCCCCCTCAGGGGGGAATTTTAGGGTTTCCGGTGGGGGGGGGGGAGAGATTAAGATTATTTCAAGATCGCATTAATACAAGAACCGATTACTTGGGATTGTTTTTCCCTTCATACTGTACGGTTCTGTACGTCTCACCCTTCTAAAATTCAATTTATAAAGTAAGTAGACCCACAAATCAAGTTTTACGTGAACGTCTACACTTGTTTTAGTATGTGCTATTAAATTTAGCTTGCATTATTACGTATACTGTGTAGGGGCGGGGGCGAGATGTTTAGGTAGGAAATACGAAAGGTGGGGGATGACGTTCTGAAAATATGGTGAAGGGGGAGGGGGGGGGACAAGGGTCAAATTTTAGGTAGAAAATACTAAAGGGGGGTGGATGACGTTCTGAAATTATGGTGAAGCGGGGCACGGGCCAAAAAAGGTTGAGAACCACTGGGTTAGAGGGAGTGGGTGGAATGCCCTGCAATTGGATAGCAGATCTTGTTCATGAAGTAGCATGGCACGGCTCTACAGGATGTTTGGCTGATGAAACCTCCAGAACAGGTTCCATAGCTGGTGTATGCTGGGTGATAGACCCGGCGGAAAATTGGCGCACTATTTGCCTCACAGTTGAGTGAGAGTCTCCGCTGAAGGCGAGCACGTCAGCCCGGACCAAAGTAAAGAGGGAGAAAAGAAACTGTCCCCCTCACACCACCTCCATCCAGAAGACTGATGGAGATACAAGCATGACCAAGTTGGGTCATAGAATGCTTGGTGGACAAGTGCACAAACTTGCAGCCACCTCGAATAGGCGGCCAAACCCGCAAGTCATTACTGCTGGAGCTGGAGCACAGCTGAGGATGTAATTCCTGTCATAAAAGAGAACAGCCCTGGGTCTTTCTTTACCCCCATTTTTCCTTACCTCTATCTTTGTTTACCCCCATTTTCCCTTACCTCTACGTAAGATGGTGCAGGATGGTGGAAATGACCACGTGTTCACATGCACTCACCGTGAACGGACATTTACAGCGCGAATTGGCCTTATCAGTCACATTCGCTTCCGCCATAGGTAAAAGTTATGATGCCTTTTTAAAGCACAAACTATCGCCTGTCAAGACGGCAAGGTGTCAATGATATCTTTGTGTACCCCCATTTTTCCTTACCTCTGTCTTTGTTTATCCCCAATTTTCTCACCTCCAATTTTCCCTTACCTCACATTTTCCCCCTCCCTTCCCAACTGATCCCATAGTCGAGCTTTCCATACCTTAGTTGGTTGTTGTTTGGTTAAAAGTATAGTTTCTGGTTCGACTTATCTGAGATTTTCACACTCAGGTTTATACCTCTATTTTTGAAGTTGTGGTTCTGTTTTGGTAATGTGTCCGAGTCGGTTTGGGGACACGACTTTCTCTGGTGGCATTAGGCACGATATTGGATTTGGCTGAGGCACAGGGGTCTGATAATACCTGGAGCCCAATCCACTGATTCTCAACTGTGTACTACAAGGATCCATGGTGTTGTGTTGTGTGTCTCAGGATGGTGAGTCCCGTCTCCGCACTATAAGGCTAATATTCAGATTTAGAGTTGTGTTCTTGTTTTTTCTCAAGTGATGGTCTCTGTTGTCCAGTCCTGGTCAGCTGGCTGTATAGGTATCGTAGCAGGGTCTCAGGAGCACCCTGTAGGCTCAGCCACAACGGGCAGAGATCTGGCTAAATGCGGCAGACTGCCTATAAGATAGACCGTGATGTAGAGTGTTGATTGTCTTGTCCATAAGTAACTACACTTTGTCATCCACATAGTTGTGTATATGTGCTTCGGAACTGCACAAAATAAAGACGCATACATATTTTTCTTATCTTGTTTGTCTAGTCCTTGTTGTATTATGTTTAGTCTTTGTAGTTCTAGTAATGTTAGTCCTTGTTTGTTCCATTCATTAATGTTGGTTCAGCTCATCTCAGTGATCTATTGTCTGGAACATGCATTAAGGCATAGTTCCCCGCTAAGAACTCCTGGAAATCCTCTGTCTAACTCTCTATCCCCCCCCCCACCCCCCCTTTTTTTTTGTTAACTGGGGAGAATATATAAAGTGCTTGTCACAGTCTTGCGTTCATTCACAATCAGGCCACATCATCCGTATCCTAAGTACAACTTTACTCGTACCGATATTTTGATACGGAGTTTATTTTCAGGCAAGCCTGACAATCAACATAAGGCTTTATCTGCCTGATACATTATCACAATAATCAACACTCGTTACACATTATATAAATACACATTGTCACACATGGTCACTCTCTCTCTCTAAACATCGTATGCATTCACTACACTAGATATTCGCCTCAGAACAACACCACGTCCAGTCGGAAGGCCGGTCTGTCCCCTGTCTGAAGCAGCTCAGGTTGTCGCTTGCCTACGTGGTCAAACTCCCTTGTGGGTTTTCGCAACTCTGCGTGGCGTTCTCTTTGCACGCAGCACTGTCTACTTAGCACTCGTTACCCTCTACATTCTACTCTAGTTTACGTGGTCACGGTATTTTCCTGATCTCATGCACCCGCCCCTGTTCTCGGGTCGGTCCCTCTGTTATTCTAACTATAACACATTAGTGTCCCCACCCGAGTCTAATCTAATTACTGTCCTTATGTCCTAGCTTGGGTGCTGTCTGTATTCTGTCTATACCTTTATAGATGTCCTGTCTCTAAGTGCTATTAGTCCTTGCCCCTCTTCTGTCACTAGTAGATCCAACACCTTGACAGTGCTCTTTTCCTCTTTCTTCTTATTATCTTTTTCTTCTCTGGCCCACTAAAAGTCAGTGTTGCGCTTCTTTGTCTTTGAGCACCTAAGGAATAGGAAACTATGTCCTCCTATCCTTTAATTATATTCTTCTTCCTGTTACATTCATAACGTAACTCCCACCAGTCCCGCGGAGCAGTGCCTGGATTGAAATGTCGGATGTCCTGCCTCATGCATTGTTAGATACAAGATGTCTGAATTGTCCTGTTGCTGGTCGACGCCAGCCTGGTTCTCCCAAGATCCACGCCTCACACACTGTTCTGTCCGTTGTAACGTGTAACTGATTCAGTGTCAAGCAAAACGTAAGTTTGGACCAAACATAGTACACAATCAAATGCACAACTATTGTAATGTAAATTTCCGTTCACTGAGCATTAACACAGACAAACGAAACAAAACAAACAACACAGTGATGTTAGTATGGCGATATATCATCCTTAAGCCGAAATGGGAAGTCACTTTGGACGACATATTATTCTTCGGCTGTGAATCAGCCCTGACGCTGTTCATAAACCCGTTGTCTACATGTTCGTGGTTCGCGATATTCCCAGAACTTTCCTGGAACATTTCAGTTCTCAAGGTCCAGGCTATCTTGTTTGTAACAGACATGTGTTCAGTTCTATTTCTGACAGTGCTTGTTGTTGTCATGAAATCCAGTATATGGTCAGAATAACAAATATGACCACAGACATCCCTGCAGCATCTCCACGAAGCATTTCATCTCTCTACTCTAACAGTTCAACACAGGGCTTGCTCAATGGCGACACGATACAATATGTAAGCACACAACGAACCATGTTTATTGTCAACTAAAGTCTTGTCCAGTGTTAGATAGTACATGAGAGGCTTGCAACAAAAACATGAACATCTAACCAAGATTTATTATGAACAATTCACATACAACTGCAGCATTATGTTCACATGGCCACAGTTGCCATGGATACACGTCCCCTAGCGTCCACACGCCGCGTGAATTCTCCTGGTCACATAGAAGTGGCTCATTCACTCTCTGCTGCATCTCCTGGTCACGTAGACGTGACTCATGCACTTTCTGCTGCATCTCCTGGTCACCTAGAAATGGCTCATGCACTCTCTGCTGCATCACGTGGTCACCTAGAAATGGCTCATGCACTCTCTGTTGCATCCCCAGGTCACCTAGAAGTGACTCATGCACTCTCTGCTGCATCACGTGGTCACCTAGACGTGGCCCAAGCACCCTCTGGTGCATCTCCTGGTCACCTAGAAGTGGCTCAACACACTGCGGACATGGAAGCACGGGTAGCTACTCGGTGTGTACACCTTGTCAACAACACCCTGCGGACATAGAAGCATGGGTAGCTACTCGGTGTGTACACCTTCTCGACAACACACTGCCACAGAATTCAGGACATTTGTAACTTCTCACATACATTTTCTGAAGTGATCAATGCCGGACCTCCATTCGCCCATATCGTTATATTGGTTGCTGTCACTCGTTGGCTGCTTTACCACGAATAACTGAATACTTCTTTGTTCACGCCACTGGTGATGTAACCATATCTATACTGTTACAGCGACGTCGGCCCCGTGGCCAAGGGGTCACGAATGCAAGCCACAATCACACCTACAGCGTTTGAAACACAGCTGCGGGGGCGACTTGGAAGGCAACAGCCGTGCCATGGTTTCCATACAATGAATATAAATATGGGAACCATTTGAGGCCGCTGAGACCGTTAATAAATAAACACATGTGTGTTGTTTGGCTCTCACAGAAGTAGAAGAAATAAATAGAGGCGAGAGAACGCACTAAACAACATAACAATTGAAAGCTACAGGTATCGACTGAGATTCGAACAAGTCACCTCCAAATGACGACAGCGCCTGGCTTCAGGTCATGCGTGGAAGTACGATTGTTCATGCAACGAGGCGCTGTCGTCATTTGGAGGTGACAGTTTCGAATATTCAATGTGTCTAACTAAACAGTAAACAACTCTTGCCCTAGCAGTCACCATGTGTGCAGTTTAGAGTGACAGGGGATCTAACTAAACAATAAACAACTCTTGCCCTAGCAGTTTCCACCATGTGTGCAGTTTAGATTGACGGGGGAATCTAACTAAACAATAAACAACTCTTGCCCTAGCAGTCGCCAGGTGTGCAGGCTAGGGTGACGGAGGATAAAACACCATTATGTGTGAGACAAACAATGTGAGCCTCGACCACCCGGGGTACATGAAAGGTAAAATAGATGTTGACGACGTTATCAGTCTTATTAAAAGTTAAGTAAAACATCCCGGGATCGGCCTCTGCAACGGACATAGATGGGTTCAACATCTCGGGGTCGGCCTCTACAACGATACAAAGATGTGTGTAAACGGAACATGACTGACATAGGCATTGATAATGCACATTGGGAGCAAATTGCCGCAGATAGGTTACACACTGAGTGTGTGAGAAGTCAGATGGTGCGTGATGATGGAAATAACCATGTGTTAACATGCATTGTGGACGAACATTTACCGCGTGGCTTGACCTTTCCCGTCACATTGGCTACCGCCATGGGTTGTTGTTGTTGTTGTTTTTAAAGTACAGTGTAACAAACAATCGTCTGACAAGACTGCCAGGTGTCAGTAAGTCATCAGTCTGGGTACACTCATTAGTTATTTACAAAAACTATTGCTAGTTTGACAATTTAGGAATGGACGTTGAACCGCATGAGGTGACGTGTGAATTAATCTATGAACGTCATGAACACTGACTGGAAGTTGTCCATGATGGCCTGGTCGCTGATGTTGACCCTGGGGACGGACAGTTTGTTCAGCTCAGAGACGAAAGGCGAGAACTTGGGGTTGAGTCCTAGCGGGTTGATGGGTTGCCCTGTAGTACACGTGTCTATCCACCAGCCGACTCCCTGCAGCGCCGCACAGTTCTCACTGTCCTTGTCCTGTACACAAACAGAAGCAACCAACATTAAATACTGTCTGCACAGAACTGAGGAAATAACATAACAACATCACCATCTATGGAAGCCTAATCAGCTCCCTGTAGCGCCGCCAGATCCCGCTGTCCTTGTCCTGTACACAATTAGAAGGTTTGCACAGAACTGAGGAAATAATACGGTATGACAACATCAACGTGGAGCTTACAGGAATCTTCTTATAGTCCATGCCGTGTGGCGTTGGTGATCATGTCTGTGCACAGTCTTCTGTCTCGTGTACTGTCAATCTTCTTATAGTCCATGCCGTGTGGCGTTGGTGATCATGTCTGTGCACAGTCTTCTGTCTCGTGTACTGTCAATCTTCTTATAGTCCATGTCGTGTGGCGTTGGTGATCATGTCTGTCCACAGCCTTCTGTCTCTTGTACTGCCAATCTTCTTATAGTCCATGCCGCGTGGCGTTGGTGATCATGTCTGCCCACAGCCTTCTGTCTCGTGTACTTCCAATCTTCTTATAGTCCATGCCATGTGGCGTTGGTGATCATGTCTGTCCACAGCCTTCTGTCTCGTGTACTGCCAATCTTCTTATAGTCCATGCCGTGTGGCGTTGGTGATCATGTCTGTCCACAACCTTCTGTCTCGTGTACTACCAATCTTCTTATAGTCCATGCCATGTGGCGTTGGTGATCATGTCTGTCCACAGCCTTCTGTCTCGTGTACTGCCAATCTTCTTATAGTCCATGCCGTGTAGATGGTGATCATGTCTGTCCACGGCCTTCTGTCTCATGTACAGATCAGGAAATATTAAACAACCTTGTCGAACAGTTTGTTTAATGTGTTGAAAAGTTCTAAATTGGCTGTCAGTTCTTATGGCTGCTCCTTGTTGTCAATACATGAACGAACGAACGAACGAACGAACAAACTTTTTTTTTCAAAGGGTAACAAATTGGACACGCAGGCCTGTCTTACATTCGGCCCTTCCAATCACTCATCTTTCGTTCATCAACAGTGCATGATGCATTCACATAGGAAGATGCATTGTCAAATGAATGTTGTAAACATAAACAATGCATATTACCATGTTATGAGACACATACCCCATCTATTCACCCATCCTCCATCCACCCACACATTCCCCACCCAACCACACCCACACACCCCGAGGCACACGTACATGCCCTACCTATCCACCCATCCCCACCCACACATCCCCCACCTAGACACATCTCCCCACCCAGACAGAGAGAGAGAGAGAGAGAGAGAGAGAGAGAGAGAGAGAGAGAGAGAGAGAGAGAGAGAGAGAGAGAGAGAGAGAACAAACGAACGAGCGAAAATCTTTATTTTCAAAGGGTTAAGAATTTGGCACGCAGGCCCGTC
The DNA here is from genome assembly GCA_963921405.1 of Cepaea hortensis. NCBI lineage: Eukaryota > Metazoa > Mollusca > Gastropoda > Stylommatophora > Helicidae > Cepaea > Cepaea hortensis. The sequence continues at coordinate 100,034,225 of OY992891.1, forward strand.
TGACATTCTGCCCTTCTTCTCTATTTCCTCTCACACATTCTTTCATTCAACATCTCTTAGAGAAAGAGAGAGGAGGTGGGGACAGACAATATATACATTACAAGTAAACGAGGACAGAGAGATGGACAAAGAGTGGAAGACAGAGAGTGAAAGGGAGAGAGAGAGAGAGAGAGAGAGAGAGAGAGAGAGAGAGAGAGAGAGAGAGAGAGAGAGATGAGACAATACACAGCTTACAAGCGAGTGAGTACAGAGATAACGCAAGAGCAAGCAGAGAGAGAGAGAGAGAGAGAGAGAGAGAGAGAGAGAGAGAGAGAGAGAGAGAGAGAGAGAACGAACGAACGGACTTTATTTGCAAAGGATAACAAATTGGGCACGCAGGCCTGTCTTACATTCGGCCCTTCCAATCACTCATCTTTCGTTCATCTATAGTGCATAGGAAAAAAACATTGTCAAATGAATTTTGTAAACATAAACAATGCATATTACCATGTTATGAGACACATACCCCATTCACTCCACATTAGCCTCAGATCTTTATCACAATGTTTAACACTTCCAACATTATAATAATTTCTTCATGTTTCACCACATCAACCAGCGGAGCAACACACAATTTAACGAATAACGGGCGACACAACAAATATGTTAGCTAGGTACGGATGATGCTACAAACGTTTTAACCAGGGCGAACACAACAACAAATAGTTTAACCATGGACGGGCGGTACAAAAAGTCGCTTAAAAGTCGACAGACTTCATTGCACCGGATTTTATCCCATATGGCTCGGTCTCTTTCCGCAGCACGGAAAGCGTCGCACAAAGCACGAACTTCGTAGCTTTTAGCGACGGCCCACAGGAGTCTCCGAAACATTAAACTCGTAAACCGAAGGACGCGGCCAGAATCGAACCCACGACCTTCGGAGCACAAGTAAAACGGCTTGACCACTTCGCCACAGAGTCTCCCCGAAGGGCGGTAAAACAAACAGTTTAACGAGGGATGGACGATATCAAATGGCTTTCTCTATAGTGGTTTTATAATTTTCTGTTTCCAAGCAGTGATGTTATTGATTGTGTAGATGTCTAGACCACAGCTGACAGCAGATCATTTATATTGTTTGTCCATCAAGAATGATGATGGCCATTCATTTCATCAAGTTAGGGTTCAAAGTATGGAGCCGTGTGTTCTAAGATGGCTGATAAGGCCTATTTTGGCTCGAAATGTTCTTTGACTATGTGGATGAAGAATGACTTTCGCGATGAATTGGATTAAAGTGAGGAAGAGTTGCGCAATTCTTTGACCTCACTCTCTCGCCTTAGTCCATCTGAGTCCAGTGGCAAGACAAGTCGAGACGACTGGAGACGGATACAGGTGCAGTGGATGACCAGGGCGCTCTACGTGCCTAGCCGTACTCATTACGTTCCACAACGCATTGCAGGTAAACGCCGTCTTGCCTGTTGAATCAGGAATGATTTCTTCCGCGCAGTCTGCCGAATCCTGTCTTCACATGCTGGGTAGGCATACCCTAGTTCACCGCTTGGTTTGACATCAAATCGGCTACCCACGCCTGGTTTAGCCAGCCTCTCACAGCTGTTGCCCGGGGGGTGGCCGCTGTCGCATGCTGACAGCTACTAGGAACCACAGGCACGAGCTGGGTGTCAGGCTTGGACCAGTGGGGGGATGTACCCTGAAAAGAGCGTGAGAGTCATCCTTACCAAAGGTACTACCAATGCCTGACACCCCGTACACCCCAGGTCATCTGTAGAGTATGACTCTCATCCCGGTCTGTCAACAAGATCCTTGATCCTCGGCTAGTTCTCGTGCCACTTGCATTGTCATGCCCAGCGTGTCTTCAATGTCATGTGCCTGTCTTCGTCTGGTCGAACGCTGCCGTTTCTTATAGGTACACCCCCACCCCAACCCTTCACTGTTATGTGCACGTCACTGCGACCCGGAAGCTGTCTGTGACAGGTGGAGTAGACAAAGTGGATAGACAGACGCAACAAGCTTACTTGCCTGGTCCCTGTCGAACGTAGAAAAAGGCATTCCTTGAGCCAGACTGAGGACGTCTTCGAGGCAACTGCCTGGAGTCAGGTAGTAGTTGCCAAGCGTGCGGTTGAAGCTGCGGCTGTAAGTGAATGCATACCTAGAGTGGACACCACAGGGAAGTGAGGGTGTTAGTCAAACAAGTGCCTGAAGCTGTGGCTATAGTCGCAGGCATACCTACAATAGTAAAGGTGGGAAGTGCCTGAAGCTGTGGCTATAGTCGCATGTATACCTACAATAGTAAACCTATTAGTGCCTGAAGCTGTGGCTATATATACCTACACTGGTACACTTGGGAAGTGCTTGAGCTGTGGCGATTACAGACTGCAGATATATATATGTGTGACGCATGAAAGAAGTGGTGGAGTGAAAAACTAGCCTGACGAGTCATCCGTCAGACAAGAGAATCAAAGGAAGACAGAGACAAGAGATACACAGGAAGACATAGACAAGAGAAAAACAGGAAGACAGAGACACGAGAAACACAGGAAGACATAGATAAAAGAAACACAGGAAGACATAGACACGAGAAACACAAAGAGACATAGACAAGAGAAACGCAAAGAGACATAGACACGAGAAACACAAAGAGACATAGACACGAGAAACACAAAGAGACATAGACAAGAGAAACATGGGAAGACAGAGACAAGAGAAACAAAGGAAGACAGAGACAAGAGAAACAAAGGAAGACAGAGACAAGACAAACACAGGACGACAGGTGTGGTATGGAAGCCAAGTAATCCTATAAGCAAGGTCAATGTAATACACATGTCAGAGAGGATTGGGGCGACATGATCGACAATGCCTGCCCCACAACAGGCACTCGACGAGCAACAACCAGAACGACGAGGTGCATTGGTAGGTGGCATTATGTTAGTTCTGTGACACGCCAGACTGCAGCTTCAAGCAGTAATACATTGGTAGGTGGCATTATGTCAGTTCTGTGACACGCCAGACTGCAGCTTCAAGCAGTAATACATTGGTAGGTGGCATTATGTCAGTTTTGTGACACGCCAGACTACAGCTTCAAGCAGTAATACATTGGTAGGTGGCATTATGTCAGTTTTGTGACACGCCAGACTACAGCTTCAAGCAGTAATACATTGGTAGGTGGCATTATGTCAGTTTTGTGACACGCCAGACTATAGCTTCAAGCAGTAATACATTGGTAGGTGGCATTATGTCAGTTTTGTGACACGCCAGACTCCAGCTTCAAGCAGTAATACATTGGTAGGTGGCATTATGTCAGTTTTGTGACACGCCAGACTACAGCTTCAAGCAGTAATACATTGGTAGGTGGCATTATGTCAGTTCTGTGACACGCCAGACTGCAGCTTCAAGCAGTAATACATTGGTAGGTGGCATTATGTCAGTTTTGTGACACGCCAGACTACAGCTTCAAGCAGTAATACATTGGTAGGTGGCATTATGTCAGTTTTGTGACACGCCAGACTACAGCTTCAAGCAGTAATACATTGGTAGGTGGCATTATGTCAGTTTTGTGACACGCCAGACTATAGCTTCAAGCAGTAATACATTGGTAGGTGGCATTATGTCAGTTGTGACACACCAGACTACAGCTTCAAGCAGTAATGCATTGGTAGGTGGCATTATGTCAGTTCTGTGACACGCCAGACTGCAGCTTCAAGCAGTAATACATTGGTAGGTGGCATTATGTCAGTTCTGTGACACGCCAGACTATAGATTCAAGCAGTAATACATTGGTAGGTGGCATTATGTCAGTTTTGTGACACGCCAGACTACAGCTTCAAGCAGTAATACATTGATAGGTGGCATTATGTCAGTTCTGTGACACGCCAGACTACAGCTTCAAGCAGTAATACATTGGTAGGTGGCATTATGTCAGTTTTGTGACACGCCAGACTATAGCTTCAAGCAGTAATACATTGGTAGGTGGCATTATGTCAGTTCTGTGACACGCCAGACTACAGCTTCAAGCAGTAATACATTGGTAGGTGGCATTATGCCATTTCTTTGACATGCCAGAAGACAGCTTCAAGCAGTAATACATTGGTAGGTGGCATTATGCCATTTCTTTGACATGCCAGAAGACAGCTTCAAGGAATAATACATGTCATATCGGGTTGATGCCATAACAGATGACAGTTCCGGTTTTCATTAATGCCGTTTGATTTCGTTTTCTTTTTCCTCACTCGCTCGCTTTGAACTCAACCGTAGTCTACAGACATGCTACTAATTCTATTGCACCAAGCTGATGTTTGTGTGTAGATTAGCCTTCCCTATTACCAGTGTCCCTCGCTATCAGGTTAACCCACCCCGACTTCTGAGCTACTTGTAGTTTATGTCCCCAAGTCAAGGACGAGAAGTCAACATTTCAGTCCAATTATTCGGTGTCGTAGTTGAACCCACTACCTCGGCTGTTAGATCATCTGCCAGCCAAAGATGGAGACAAATTTAGACAATAGAATATCGGGGCTGTGAAGAGTGTAACTCACCCAGAACTGGCGTCAGACATGCTGAAGTTCTCGTAGACAAACTCCCAGACAAACGTGCTCGGCTGAACGGCCACGGCAAAGGTCACAGTCCTGTGACCCATCTGGTTGAAGGCATGCACGCTCTCCAGGCCCATCCAGGTGTTCCACGAGCCGTTCTGGAAGCCCCTCTGGTAGTCGGCCCAGCTTCGGTTGTAGTCTCCCCTGGCGTCGTTGGAGAAGATTAAGGTTCTCCACCAGGTGTCGCCAATGCTACACTTGGTGTCGGCCATGAGGGACTGGTTCTTGTACACATCGATCTCGACATTGTGCCACCCGGCCGGGTACCCGAAGGTGTGCAGCTCCTGACAAGTGTAGGCTTTCCGCTCGCACCGACTGCCTGAGGAGAGTCGAAGATGTCACAATTTGACGACATATCATAACATGAGATGTCCGGGGGAGTCGAAGATGTCACAATTCGACCACATATCACACGAGGAGATGTCCGGGTGGGGGGGGGGGGAGTCGAAGATGTCACCATTTAATCACATATCATACCAGGGGATGTCCTGGAGGAGTAGAAGATGTCACCATTTGACCACATATCATACCAGATGTCCGGGAGAAGTTGAGATTGGAGCAGAAGGTTGAGTATCGCCAACACCCCCACAACATGAATATTGCCAGTGCTGCTATATTACACATGGCGTTCATAGTGCTACAGTACACATGGCGTCCATAGTGCTACAACACACATGGTAGCCACGGCGATATAGTACACATGGTAGCCACGGCGATATAGTACACATGGTGGCCGCTGTGTTATAGTACATATGGTAATCTCGGTGCTATAGTACACATGGTAGCCACGGCGATATAGTACACATGGTGGCCGCTGTGCTATAGTACATATGGTAATCTCGGTGCTATAGTACACATGGTGGCCGCTGTGCTATAGTACATATGGTAATCTCGGTGCTATAGTACACATGGTGGCCGCTGTGCTATAGTACATATGGTAATCTCGGTGCTATAGTACACATGGTGTCCTCGGTGCTATAGTACACATGGTGTCCTCGGTGCTATAGTACACATGGTGGCCGCTGTGTTATAGTACATATGGTAATCTCGGTGCTATAGTACACATGGTAGCCACGGCGATATAGTACACATGGTGGCCGCTGTGCTATAGTACATATGGTAATCTCGGTGCTATAGTACACATGGTGGCCGCTGTGCTATAGTACATATGGTAATCTCGGTGCTATAGTACACATGGTGGCCGCTGTGCTATAGTACATATGGTAATCTCGGTGCTATAGTACACATGGTGTCCTCGGTGCTATAGTACACATGGTGTCCTCGGTGCTATAGTACACATGGTGGCCGCTGTGTTATAGTACATATGGTAATCTCGGTGCTATAGTACACATGGTGGCCTCGATGCTATAGTATACGTGTGTACCAAGTCTAGTGGTGATGTGTACCCGGTCTAGAGGTGATTTGTACCCGGTCTAGCGGTGATGTGTATCCAGTCAACTAATGAGTTGTACCTTGTCTAGCGATGATTTTTACCCGTTCTAGCGGTGATATGTACCTGGTCTAGCTGTAATTTGTACCAGGTCTAGCTGTGATTTGTACCCAATCTAGCGGTGATTTGAACTCTGTCTTTCGGTGATTTGTACCCGGTCTAGCTGACTCAGACAGAGATCGTACATCTAAAATACTCTTACAGCATGTCAACACAAATAGATAACACAACAAACGGAAACACTTGGGCCCCAACTGGCAAACCAAACTGTGCCATAGGCGTGAGGACAGAAACAAGCGTGTTAGATCGCTCGACCAACTAGAGGCCGGGTACATGACGAGTAGACTTACCTACCCAACCGTGGATACAGAAACAAGCGTGTTAGATCGCTCGACCAACAATAGGCTGGGTACATGACGTGTAGACTTACCTACTCAACCGTTGATACAGGAACAAGTGTGTTAGATCGCTCGACCAACAATAGGCCGGGTACATGACGTGTAGACTTACCTACCCAACCGTTGATACAGGAACAAGCGTGTTAGATCGCTCGACCAACCAGAGGCCGAGTACATGACGTGTAGACTTACCTACCCAACCGTTGATACAGGAACAAGCGTGTTAGATCGCTCGACCAACTAGAGGCCGGGTACATGACGTGTAAACTTACCTACCCAACCGTTGATACAGAAACAAGCGTGTTAGATCGCTCGACCAACAATAGGCTGGGTACATGACGTGTAGACTTACCTACCCAACCGATGATACAGGAACAAGCGTGTTAGATCGCTCGACCAACAATAGGCCGGGTACATGACGTGTAGACTTACCTACCCAACCGTTGATACAGGAACAAGTGTGTTAGATCGCTCGACCAACAATAGGCCGGGTACATGACGTGTAGACTTACCTACCCAACCGTGGATACAGAAACAAGCGTGTTAGATCGCTCGACCAACAATAGGCCGGGTACATGACGGGTAGACTTACCTACCCAACCGTGGATACAGGAACAAGCGAGTTAGACCAACTATAGGCCGGGTACATGACGTGTAGACTTACCTACCCAACCGTGGATACAGAAACAAGCGTGTTAGACCAACTATAGGCCGGGTACATGACGTGTAGACTTACCTACCCAACCGTGGATACAGGAACAGGCGCCACTTGGCTGGTTCCATGTGCCATTGTTGAAACATGGCTGCTGGTAGGTGTGTTTCCGGTACAGAGACACGTCTTCGGGGCACGAGGAGTTGAGGAAACAGTGCCCTTGAATATGGAAGCAGCTTCCCCGGGAGACGTGATAGAAGCCAGCACAAGTAGGGCTGTAGCCACACGTCACTGCACATTCTGCTCGGCTGCGGACTTTCATATATACCAGACTAAGGCACCGACTGTCCCAGCATTGAGAAGTGGCTCTGAAGGTAAACAGTTCTGTAGTGGAGCTAGACACAAAAGTTGAGACATCTGTGAAGAAGACAGCGAGCAATAGAAGGCACTGACTGGACCACATATTCAAATCTAAATGACGTCCAGGGCGGTATCGGTGTTTCCCCAAGTAAAAAGTTGTATTCCGAATGGTGTTATGTCCACTTGTCGCCTCAGTGTCGCTTCTGGTAGAGTTGGGAATTATCATCTGTGTGTGTCAAGTTTCGTCTGTTAAAGTATGTTCTGAAACCTACCTCCCACAGCCACGGCTCTCCTAGCACTACTCAAGAAGCTTGTCTGTTTCTATGTGGACATATACAGTCATCGTTTGTTTTGATGTGGCCTTGACTAACAACCCGCATTTCAGTTTCGTGAGGTTTTCAAAAGTTGAAATTTGCCCGGACGCTAAAAGCACAGACAGCTCGACCAGAAGTCGACCAAAAGTACGATTTGTCGAGTCTGTGTGGACCTGATCGCCTAAGACAATCATGTAGTTGTCTGACAAGCTTCGGGGATAAGGTCATTGATTGCTGTTGTCTGACAAGCTTCGGTGATAAGGTCATTGATTGCTGTTGTCTGTGCGCATCTCCAACTCGGAAAACAAACAGCGTTGCTTCAAATACAGAAAGTTGGCCGTGACTGTCAGCAACCGACCTTGTTTACACATCTAGATAACATTTATCACGTTTCAGGCCTACTGAATTATTCATACGTATATCTTACACAGAGAAATACAGTTTAGTTTAGCTGAATTGTTTGCTCTTCTCGTTCTCATGTTGGTCAATCAATGACCGATTTCAATCCTCGTTTCAACATTTCTCTTACTATTTTTTTTTTATTCGACAGCATTGAGGGCCGGGGAGGAAAGGAGGGGGGGGGGGTGGTTTAAAGGGGGGGGGGGGGGTTCGTGGCTAAGTGGTTCAAATATCTGTTCCGCGCTCTGAAGGTCGTCATCCCCCACTCGGGCTATCTCGTCCAGGCCAAGAGGGCAGTTTTCCCCAGAGACCATCGGGGATTCATGGCTACATTGACCACGTGTCTTTGTGCCATAGTTGAACAGACACATTGACCACAAGTCTTTGTGCCATAGTTGAACACACACATTGACCACATGTCTTTGTGCCATAGTTGAACACACACATTGACCACATGTCTTTGTGGCATAGTTGAACACACACATTGACCACATGTCTTTGTGCCATAGTTGAACACACACATTGACCACAAGTCTTTGTGCCATAGTTGAACACACATTGACCACAAGTCTCTGTGCCATAGTTGAACACACACATTGACCACGTGTCTCTGTGCCATAGTTGAACACACACATTAACCACGTGTCTTTGTGCCATAGTTGAACACACACATTGACCACATGTCTTTGTGGCATAGTTGAACACACACATTGACCACATGTCTTTGTGCCATAGTTGAACACACACATTGACCACATGTCTTTGTGGCATAGTTGAACACACACATTGACCACAAGTCTCTGTGCCATAGTTGAACACACACATTGACCACGTGTCTCTGTGCCATAATTGAACACACACATTAACCACGTGTCTTTGTGCCATAGTTGAACACACACATTGACCACATGTCTGTGTGCCATAGTTGAACACACACTTTGACCACAAGTCTTTGTGCCATAGTTGAACACACACATTGACCACGTGTCTTTGTGCCATAGTTGAACACACACATTGACCACATGTCTTTGTGCCATAGTTTAACACACACAATGACCACATGTCTCTGTGCCATAGTTGAACACACACATTGACCACAGGTCTTTGTGCCATAGTTGAACACACACATTGACCACAAGTCTTTGTGCCATAGTTGAACACACACATTGACCACATGTCTTTGTGCCATAGTTGAACACACACATTGACCACATGTCTTTGTGCCATAGTTGAACACACACATTGACCACGTGTCTTTGTGCCATAGATGAACACACACATTGACAACATGTCTCTGTGCCATAGTTGAACACACACATTGACCACAAGTCTTTGTGCCATAGTTGAACACACACACATTGACCACATGTCTTTGTGCCATAGTTGAACACACACATTGACCTCAAGTCTCTGTGCCATAGTTGAACACACACATTGACCACATGTCTTTGTGCCATAGTTGAACACACACATTGACCACATGTCTTTGTGCCATAGTTGAACACACACATTGACCACAATTCTCTGTGCCATAGTAGAACACACCCATCGACCACAATTCTCTGTGCCATAGTTGAACACACACATTGACCACAAGTCTTTGTGCCATAGTTGAACACACACATTGACCACATGTCTTTGTGCCATAGTTGAACACACACATTGACCTCAAGTCTCTGTGCCATAGTTGAACACACACATTGACCACGTGTCTTTGTGCCATAGTTTAACACACACATTGACCACATGTCTGTGTGCCATATTTGAACACACACATTAACCACGTGTCTTTGTGCCATAGTTGAACACACACATTGACCACGTGTTTTGTGCCATAGTTGAACACACACATTGACCACGTGTCTCTGTGCCATAATTGAACACACACATTGACCACATGTCTTTGTGCCATAGTTGAACACACACATTGACCACGCGTCTTTGTGCCATAGTTGAACACACACATTGACCACGTGTCTTTGTGCCATAGTTGAACACACACATTGACCACGTGTCTTTGTGCCATAGTTTAACACACACATTGACCACATGTCTGTGTGCCATATTTGAACACACACATTGACCACGTGTCTTTGTGCCATAGTTGAACACACACATTGACCACGTGTTTTGTGCCATAGTTGAACACACACATTGACCACGTGTCTCTGTGCCATAATTGAACACACACATTGACCACATGTCTTTGTGCCATAGTTGAGCACACACATTGACCACGCGTCTTTGTGCCATAGTTGAACACACACATTGACCACGTGTCTTTGTGCCATAGTTGAACACACACATTGACCACGTGTCTTTGTGCCATAGTTGAACACACACATTGACCACATGTCTTTGTGCCATAGTTGAACACACACATTGACCACTTGTCTTTGTGCCATAGTTGAACACACACATTGACCACGCGTCTTTGTGCCATAGTTGAACACATACATTGACCACGTGTCTTTGTGCCATAGTTGAACACACACATTGACCACGTGTCTTTGTGCCATAGTTGAACACACACATTGACCACATGTCTCTGTGCCATAGTTGAACACACATATTGACAACATGTCTGTAGTTCTAGATAAATGTTCTAACTGTAATTTGTCCAGAGCTGGTCTGTGTAACGTGGTCTATGCCACGTGGTCCGTGTTAGGTGTCCTGTGAAATGTGCTAGGAGTGCAAACAGGTCCTGCATAATTTTTTGTAGCGGCCAGTGTCAACACACGTGACATGTTCGTGTGATCAAACATGCAGGAAGAGAAACTGTGACCAAACATGCAGGCAGAGAAAGTGTGACAAAACAGTTGGGAGTGAGCACATGACATGGTCAGGTGAAAAACACGCGGAGAAAACACGTGACCAAACATGCAGGATAGAACACGTGACATTGTCACGTGATCAAACATGCACGGAGAGAAAACGTGACATTTGTACGTTACCAAACATGGTGTCATTAGTTTATTCGGTCAGTCATTGTTCTATAGTCCTTCAGGACTGAAAGAGGCATACTACTACTACATTGTTCTAGGATGTGACCTAGTGTCTGTAGTCTAGTCGGTCAGACATTGTTCTAGAATATGACCTAGTGTCTGTAGTCTAGTCGGTCAGACATTGTTCTAGAATATGACCTGGTGTCTGTAGTCTAGTCGGTCAGACATTGTTCTAGAATATGACCTGGTGTCTGTAGTCTAGTCGGTCAGACATTGTTCTAGAATATGACCTGGTGTCTGTAGTCTAGTCGGTCAGACATTGTTCTAGAATATGACCTGGTGTCTGTAGTCTAGTCGGTCAGACATTGTTCTAGAATATGACCTGGTGTCTGTAGTCTAGTCGGTCAGACATTGTTCTAGAATATGACCTGGTGTCTGTAGTCTAGTCGGTCAGACATTGTTCTAGAATATGACCTGGTGTCTGTAGTCTAGTCGGTCAGACATTGTTCTAGAATATGACCTGGTGTCTGTAGTCTAGTCGGTCAGACATTGTTCTAGAATATGACCTGGTGTCTGTAGTCTAGTCGGTCAGACATTGTTCTAGAATATGACCTGGTGTCTGTAGTCTAGTCGGTCAGACATTGTTCTAGAATATGACCTGGTGTCTGTAGTCTAGTCGGTCAGACATTGTTCTAGAATATGACCTGGTGTCTGTAGTCTAGTCGGACAGACATTGTTCTAGGATGTGACCTAGTGTCTGTAGTCTAGTCGGTCAGACATTGTTCTAGAATATGACCTGGTGTCTGTAGTCTAGTCGGTCAGACATTGTTCTAGAATATGACCTGGTGTCTGTAGTCTAGTCGGTCAGACATTGTTCTAGAATATGACCTGGTGTCTGTAGTCTAGTCGGTCAGACATTGTTCTAGAATATGACCTGGTGTCTGTAGTCTAGTCGGTCAGACATTGTTCTAGAATATGACCTGGTGTCTGTAGTCTAGTCGGTCAGACATTGTTCTAGAATATGACCTGGTGTCTGTAGTCTAGTCGGACAGACATTGTTCTAGGATGTGACCTGGTGTCTGTAGTCTAGTCGGTCAGACATTGTTCTAGAATATGACCTGGTGTCTGTAGTCTAGTCGGTCAGACATTGTTCTAGAATATGACCTGGTGTCTGTAGTCTAGTCGGACAGACATTGTTCTAGGATGTGACCTGGTGTCTGTAGTCTAGTCGGACAGACATTGTTCTAGAATATGACCTGGTGTCTGTAGTCTAGTCGGACAGACATTGTTCTAGGATGTGACCTAGTGTCTGTAGTCTAGTTGGACAGACATTGTTCTAGGATGTGACCTAGTGTCTGTAGTCTAGTCGGTCAGACATTGTTCTAGAATATGACCTGGTGTCTGTAGTCTAGTCGGTCAGACATTGTTCTAGAATATGACCTGGTGTCTGTAGTCTAGTCGGACAGACATTGTTCTAGGATGTGACCTGGTGTCTGTAGTCTAGTCGGACAGACATTGTTCTAGAATATGACCTGGTGTCTGTAGTCTAGTCGGACAGACATTGTTCTAGGATGTGACCTAGTGTCTGTAGTCTAGTCGGACAGACATTGTTCTAGGATGTGACCTGGTTTATGTAGTCTAGTCGGTCAGACATTGTTCTAGGATGTGACCTGGGATGTGACCTGGTGTCTGCAGTCTAGTCGGACAGACATTGTTCTAGGATGTGACCTAGTGTCTGTAGTCTAGTCGGACAGACATTGTTCTAGGATGTGACCTGGTTTATGTAGTCTAGTCGGTCAGACATTGTTCTAGGATGTGACCTGGGATGTGACCTGGTGTCTGCAGTCTAGTCGGTCAGACATTGTTCTAGGATGTGACCTGGTGTCTGCAGTCTAGTCGGTCAGACATTGTTGTAGGATGTGACCTGGTGTCTGTAGTCTAGTCGGTCAGACATTGTTCTAGGGTGTGTCCTAGTGTCTGTAGTCTAGTCGGTCAGACATTGTTCTAGTATGTGACCTGTTGTCTGTAGTCTAGTCGGTCAGACATTGTTCTAGGATATGACCTGGTGACTATAGTTTAGTCGGTCAGTCATTGTTCTAGGATGTGACCTGGTGTCTGAAGTCTAGTAGATCAGACATTGTTCTAGGATATGACCTGGTTTATGTAGTCTAGTCGGTCAGTTGTTGTTGTAGGGTGTGACATGGTGTCTTTAATCTGGTTGGTCAGACATTGTTCTAGGATGTGTCCTGGTGTCTGTTGTCTAGTCGGTCAGACATTGTTCTAGGATGTGAACTGGTGACTATAGTTTAGTCGGTCATTCACAGTCATTGTTTCGTCTCTTCCCTCTCAATTTCACGGGCTTGGGACCGTCACGTGTCAACATCACGTGGCCTGATTAAAAAGATTGCAACCACCGTTAGGTGTGTTGGCTTGTGTGAGTTGTTAGGTTACTTTGTTGGCGATTGGTAGAAAAAATTAGAATTCAAATGATAGAAAGAATTATTAGAAATATTAGTATAAACATTATTACTGTTTACTAAAAACAATCCAGCACCTGTCCAGCTTCTGTCGGAATCCAGCTTCTGCCATGCCCTGCAATCTCCTGTGTCATAGATGAACACACACATTGACCATATGTCTCTGGGACATAGTTGAACACACGCATTGACCACATGTCTTTAGTCCTGACTAAATGTTCTAACTGTGATCTGTCCAGAACTGGGGGATTCAGACAGTGGGGGATTGAAACAGTGGGGGATTAAAACAGTGGGGGATTGAGACAGTGGGGGATTGAGACAGTGGGGATTGAGACAGTGGGGAATTGAGACAGTGGGGGATTGAGACAGTTATGGATTGAAACATTGGGAGATTGAAATAGTAGGAGATTGAGACAGTGGGAGATTGAAATAGTAGGAGATTGGGACAGTGGGAGATTGAGACAGTTGGAGATTGAGACAGTTGGAGATTGAGACAGTGGGAGATTGAAACAGTTGAAGATTGAAATAGTTGGAGATTGAAACAGTGGAAGATTGAAATAGTGGGAGATTGAAATAGTTGGAGATTGAAACAGTGGGAGATTGAAACAGTTTGAGATTGAAACAGTTGGAGATTGAAACAGTGGGAGATTGAAATAGTTGAAGATTGAAATAGTTGGAGATTGAAATAGTGGGAGATTGAAATAGTTGGAGATTGAAATAGTTGGAGATTGAAACAGTGGGAGATTGAAACAGTTCGAGATTGAAATAGATGGAGATTGAAATAGTTGGAGATTGAAACAGTGGGAGATTGAAACAGTTTGAGATTGAAACAGTGGGAGATTGAAACAGTTTGAGATTGAAATAGTTGGAGATTGAAATAATTGGAGATTGAAATAGTTGGAGATTAAAACAGTGGGAGATTGAAACAGTTCGAGATTGAAACAGTTCGAGATTGAAATAGTTGGAGATTGAAACAGTGGGAGATTGAAATAGCTGGAGATTGAGACAGTGCTAGATTGAAACAGTTGGAGATTGCAACAGTGGGAGATTGAAGCAGTTCCCCCTCTGCCGCGCGTCCACCTTGACGAGGTAGAGGGGCTTGAGCGTCAATGTGACCCCAAGAGCTATGCCGACGGTAGCACAGCTACTGGTAGGGTCACCCATGTCGGACAGGTCAAGGGAGAGGGACCAGACGAAGAGACACACAAACCTGCTGCCTTGTAGGTAGACTGGGGACAGTCAAAGGCTAGGGAAAGCACCCCGAATAAATGCTTGTCAAAATCGGATGTACTGAGCCACAGGCTTGACAAAGCAGTGCAACGTAACTTAATTCATGATGTCACAAATCCAAATTAATCGTTATGGTGCTAATCCCGCGAAGTCCCATCAGGCGGCGATAGTGCCGGGCCCCCTGCCTCGAGGAGCTCCACCCATGACTACTGGTGGTCACCTTCCCCTGTGCTGTGGAGTCAAGGCACAGAGGAGTAGGTTAAGAGCTATTGACCAAATACCCCGGACACTCAACATACTACAGTGGAATGCCGAAGGAGTTTACAAGAAAAAAGAGTCCCTAACACAGCGTCTTCATAAAGATAAAATAGATGTGGCATGCATTCAAGAGACACACATCAACGCCAATCGCAAATTCTCAGTCAGAGGATATCAGGCCACACGTTTCGACCGCGAAGGACACAAAGGAGGAGTTCTAATACTTACACGAAATACAATACCTTGCAGCGAAGTATCTGTGATCTCTGACAACCAAACGGAAATTATAGGTGTTGATATAATGATAAAGGACGTGAAAATAAGAATCTACAATCTGTATTGCCCAGCAGATAAGGACCTTACACTCTCAAACATGAAAATAACTGACACAAACTGCATTATTGTCGGAGACTTTAATAGCCGTTCAGATAGATGGGGATACCCAGATACTGACAAAAGAGGAGATGAATTGGAGGACTGGGAAATAGACTCAAATCTCCATTTACTCAACAAAGCGGATGACACACCGAGCTTCTACTCCAGAAGATGGCTTACCACTTCTACTCCAGACTTAGCTTTCTGCACAGGAGACATCCTCCACAAAATCGATAGCCATGTGCTGGACCAATTAGCAGGTAGTGACCACAGACCAATCAAGCTTGTAATGAATATGGAGTATGTTCCACAGGAGCAAAAGCCTTTGCCCCGCTGGAATTACAAACGAGCAGACTGGGACAGATTTGCCATACTAACAGACAAATATTGTGAAAACATAAATACACGATATGGCAACATAAAGCAAATGGTGGAAAGTCTAAACAGAGCGATAATACAGGCAGCCACTGAGTCCATTCCAAGAGGAGCGAGGAAAAATTACAAACCATACTGGACTGAAGAACTACAAAGTTTGGAGGACAAAGTTGAAGATGCCAGGAAGACAGCAGAGAGAGAACAAACAATTGAAGCGAACATCTCTCTCAAAGCCATCTCAGCAAAATATAAAAGAACAGTAAATCAAACAACAAGAGATTGTTGGAGGGAAAAAACAGAAAACCTGAATTTTGACAGGGATGGAAACAAACTATGGAAACTAGTGAAAGCCATGAACAATGAAGGACCTAGAAACAAACAAATAACAATTAAACAAGGAAATGCCTTGCTTACAGGAAAAAAGGCTGCAAATGCACTAATGGAACACTATGCAAATGCAAACCACATTGATATTACAACCGAACAGAAGAAAGCAATCAAAGACAAACAGATACATCATAGAAATACAGAGACAGCAGCAGAATATATGATGGCAAATCTAACAATGGAAGAAATGGAACAGGCAATGAATACCCTAAAAAAGAAGAAATCACCAGGAACGGATGGAATCACAAATGAAATGCTAATAGGACTAGGCACCAAGGCAAAGAAGAAACTACTAGCAGTCCTAAATAACAGCTGGAAGAGAGGAATAGTCCCACAGGCATGGAAGGAAGCTATACTAATACCAGTCCCAAAGAACAGAGCTGGTCATCCTAGTCCCTGCTTGCACTTAGAAAGAGAGATGCACACAAAAGTAAGCTATTTCAAAAAACTGGTCACGGTGGTTAAAAGCGAAAAATGGGCAGAGGTGTGTCAAAGAGTAAGCACAGACAAGTCACTGAAATTGTTCTGGCGACTACATAAAAGCATGAGTGGTGTAGTCAAGAATAAGAGCATTTCTGACTTCCAAGGTGCTGACCTCATCTGGCAGAGGACTGACGAGGACAAGGGCAAAGCCCTCTTTGAACGCTACCTTGAGCAGAGCAACCAGACAGACATGGGAGGCCGGAATCTGGCCAAGGAGGTCACCTCAGACAGATGCAAGGCCCAGAACACTTCGGATGAAGACACAGTGACAGTGCAAGAAATCAAGGCTGTGCTTCGACGATCAAAAAACAGTGCTCCAGGTCCTGATGGCATAAGATACGACGACATAAATAGGTGTACCGACAATGAGCTAGAGAAACTAGCAGACATGTACAACAACAGTATAGGGAGTGCTAGCATCAAGGAGGAATGGTTACACAGCTATCTGATTCCCTTGCCGAAGCCTGACAAAGACCACAAGAAAATTCAGGGATATCGAATTATAACCATGCAGAATACAATAGGCAAGCTGCTGGAGAAGGTAATTGCCAGGAAAATATCAAGCCAACTAGAGAGGCAAGGTGTTTTCCCACCTACCCTGGGTGGGTACCGTCCAAAAAGAGAAACCTGGACCAATGCAGCAGTCTTTGCCCATGATGTCTATGAAGGTTTCCACTCAGGCACTGAAACCGTTGCTGCAGCGATTGATCTTGAGGACGCATACAACAGAGTACCACTGGATTTTTTAATGTTTCAGCTTCTTGAACTAAACGTAAGTCCATTCCTCCTTAGTTGGATCGCTGCAGCTCTCTTCCAACGGAAAGTAGTTTTTAGATGTGGCAGTTGGACTTCGGAACCAACAACAATATATCCTGGCCTACCACAGGGATCACCATTATCTCCGGTACTGTTCAACGCCTACACAGTGAGAATCACCAGTGAGCAGATCACTGGACCTGGCAGGACATTGTCATATGCCGATGATGTTTTAGTGTATCGTCAGGGTAAGGATAGAGAGGAGGTTGCTGTGGAGCTACAAACCGAACTCAATCGCATAAGTACTTGGTGTGATGAAGCTGGGGCAATGGTCAACCCAACAAAGGCAACAGTGACTTGGTTCTCGTTGAATAATCATATTGTCAACAATCCAACACCAACTGTAATGCTGTGTTCAGAGACGGTGGAAAGAACGCAGGCAATGAATTACCTGGGGATACGGTTTGATCGAAGCCTTGCTTATAATGTGCACATAGACCAGGTGATAACAAAGGCCAAGCGGGGTTTGGCAGCGATGCGGGTGATGGCGGCAGCAAACTGTGAGCAGCGCCATCTATGTCTTCTGTACGAGGGGCTGGTCATGTCTGTTTTGGAGTATGCAATGGCAATCCTGACTGTCAGCCGTAAGCAGATAGAAAGGATGGAAAGGATACAGAATGAAGCTATGCGCATTATTCTTGGATGTACAAGAGATACAGCATGCAGGGCAATGCGCTACCTTCTTGATTTTCCAACCATTGAAGAGAGAATGCAAGTTTGCAGGGCACGCGCCTACCTCAGAATTAACGCAAACACACAGCATCCACTGCATAGTGAAATTAGGAAGGTGAAGGGCAGCAGGTTAAAAAGAGGACGGTCGTGGATGGGTCAAGCCGAGGACATTCTTCAACAGGTGTGTTCACTTGAGGACTTAGAACCTGGCGAGGAGTGGGTGCAAGTGCCAACAGACTTCTGCACATCCTTTTCAGTTTGCATCCAACTAGATAGAAAATGCAGACAAGAAAATCCGGCTGCTGTTGAGGCTGAAGTACAAGCGTTGATTTTCGAGAATTCGCTAGACAGTGACGCGGTCATCTACACAGATGGGTCGGTCATCCGACATGTGAGAAGCTCATGGGCCTTTACAGCTCGGGCCGGAGGGAGAATTGTGAAGGAGGACTCTGGTGCTTTCACTGAAACCACAAGTAGCCTGACCATGGAAGTCATGGCAGTAAGTAAAGCAATAACATGGCTCGAGACACAGACATTCACTAGGGCTTGTTTCCTTAGCGACTCAATGAACATGATCAAGAGGATAGAGGAGGGGTCGATCCGAAGAGAATGGTTGCTGCCTCTGAAGCGGTCTCGGCTGGCAAAGATTAGTTTCATCTTCGTGCCAGGGCATGCGGGAGTACAAGGAAATGAGCGGGCTGACAAGCTCGCAGGTGAGGCTACTGTTGAGGGCGGACGCGCCATGGACCAGGCTGACATTCTGAATGCTCTACGAGAAGTGAGACTTTTGCAAGAACCAAGTGATGACTGTGAATCTACAACAATGGCCAGACTGCGAGAGCAGCAAATTAAAAGAGGGGTGGCCAAACAAGAACACTACGCAGGAAGCCAAAGAAGATTGATAAACCAACACAGAACTGGCGTCGTTAGCCGCTACACGCTGCGGGATTTGCTGAGGAGGGGATCCGAGCACTTATGGACTGAATGGTCCGATGTGCAACGAGGATGATCTGTCGACTAACTAACTAGTCCCAAAGAAAGGAAAAGACCTGGAAGAACCAAATGGCTATCGACCTATCAGTCTACTTAGCTGTGTAGGAAAATTAATGGAACGCATTATCAATGGCAGGCTAACATGGCATCTGGAAGAAAACAAACTCTTAACACCACACCAAGCAGGATTCAGAAAGTACAGATCCACTGAAGATCAAATAACCTATATAGCCCAGGAAATAGAGGATGCCTTCCAAGAGAAAAAGCACACACTAGCAGTCTGGATAGATTTAGAAAAAGCATTTGATAAAGTATGGAAGGAAGGACTGAAAGTAAAACTGCAAAAAATGCATGTTTGTGGAAAAATGTATAAATGGATCAGCCACTACCTTGAGAACAGAACTGCCAGGACAAAAGTACAAGGACAAACAAGCAAAATGATGCTGTTGGAGCAAGGTGTCCCCCAAGGAGGAGTTCTTTCACCAACATTATTCCTAGCATATATAAATGACATCACGGAAAATTTTCCAGCCAGAGTACATACATCCTCCTTTGCAGATGACCTAGCCATATGGACATCTGAAGAATATATTAGTACAGCTAACAGCAGAATACAGCAAGCCTTATTAGCGCTAGAGGACTGGTCAAAATCATATCTAGTGAAGATAAGTGAGGAGAAAACAACATGCACAGTGTTCTCCCTCTCAAATAAAACTCAGCAACCTAAGCTGGTATTGAATGGAAAAATATTGCGCCATGAAGAAAATCCAAACTATCTAGGAGTCACCTTTGATTGTCGCCTGACATGGAAGACACAGGTTGAGAACAATCGAACAAGAGCAAGGCAGAGAATGGCAATCATGAAAAAGCTTGCTGGTACAACGCGGGGAGCAGATGAGAAAGTTCTCAAGAAGTTATATACTGGACGGGTGAGGCCAGTACTGGAATATGGCATTGCAGCTTGGGCAACAGCAGCTAAGTCAAACTTTAACAAAATAAGTAGAGTCCAAAACCAAGGAATGCGAATCATAACTGGAAGCCTGAAGACAACGCCTATTAATGAACTAGAAAAGATCACTTGTTTACAACCAATGCAGGATAGAAGAGATAGCAGAGCCCAGCAACAAGCAGAAAAATTTAGAAGATTGACAGACCACCCTATGTATAAAAGGTTTAGTGGTTTTGGAAAGGGAAGACTGAAGCGTAGCAACTTTGTAGAAACTGCAAAACGAAAGATTAGGGCAGATCCTATACTTAACATATCAACAATCAAACCCATTTACAATGCACACAAGTTCCCAGCTTGGAGACAGCAGCAACTGCCTGAGATGATAGAAAACATTCCTGGTATTGAGAAAAAGAACACTCAGCATGAAACCGACAGAAGAGAAATAACCCTAAACTACATAAAAGAACATTACCCAAGCAGCAATTGGACCCATGCATATACAGATGGATCAGCAAAAAATTCAATAGAGAATGGAGGAGGAGGAATTCTCCTAAATTTAAAAAATGGAGTGAAAAAAACACATTCAATGGCAACTGGAAAGTTTTCAAGTAACTTCAAAGCGGAGGTAGAGGCTCTGAAAACTGCAGCAGAAATGCTCTTGATGGAGGAAAATAAAGAGAAGCAAATAGCTATCTTCACAGATGCAAAGTCAGCTGTCTCAATACTGAAGAGCAATAATAGCACAGAAATAGCTGACCTAAGAGCAGCACTCCATGGTCTATGCCAGAAATCCAAAAAAGTTGTAATACAGTGGATCCCATCACATTGCAGTATACCTGGAAATGAAGAGGCTGACAGACTGGCAAAAGAGGGCGGACGACTACCACATCCTGACATAGACATAACCTATAACGAGGCAAAGAGGTTGATAAAAAGCACCTATAGAACCAAATGGGAATCAGAGCATCCAGAAGGATGATGCATATTACAAACTCGACCGAAGAGAACAAGTAGCAATCTTCAGACTCCGCACAGGACATAACAGGCTGAAATACCACTTGTTCAATAAACTAAAGATAGGAGATACTGATGAATGTAATTGTGGAACTGGTAAAATGACAGCTAAACATTTGCTGCAGGAGTGCCCAATATATGCAGAACAGAGAAAGATATTTTGGCCCACACCTGCTTCATTTGAGGACAAGCTCTATGGAGATATCAACAAGCTCAAGTTGACTGCAGCTTACTTTAACTACATTCAGGTTGACATTTAAAGGTGCATGAAGAAGTATTTAGACTGCCGCACTTCATACCACAGGTATGTCGGTTACAAAAGCGTCCCAGAGGCATGAAATGGAATATTGCTTGGATAGCAAATCCATTACGTGGAAAGTCCGAATCAAAAGCTCACTGTGTGGGCTTCATAAAAGGTGGAAAAAGTGTCCTAGTGGCACGAATTGGAATATTGCTTGGCTAGCAAATCCATTACATGGAAAGTCCGAATCGAAAGCTCACTGTGTGGATGTCATCTGCAGACTGCATACTTCTGGTTTCCGGAAGAACAGCCTATGGTGAAAGGAAGGCCCAATATACGAAAGTGAGGCTAAGCAGCCATGTGCAGGACGTGACGATTCCTTGGGTGAGCCCAGTACCAGAGCGCTGTGTGTCGGCTCTGCAAGTATGGAAGCCTCCTTGGATTGCGGGGAATGCCCATGGTCTGCCCCTGCCTTCCCTTGAGGGCTGACCAGGATGTCTTTGACTGTTCTATATGGGCCAGCTGGGATGGGGGATAACACCACAACAGTGAGAGCCAAACGTCCTAAGAAACCCCGGGAAGGTTAACCCGGTCAACAAATGCCCGCAGAAGTCGGATGTGTCGGCCTAACGGCAGAACGCAGCTCTGCTGTAAACAGGCACAACGCAATCACGTCGGAAAAAAAAAAAACTCCGGATGAACGAAGAAGAAGAAGAAGAAGAAGAAGAAGAAGAAGAAGAAGAAGAAGAAGAAGAAGAAGAAGCAGTTCGAGATTAAAATAGTTGGAGATTGAAACAGTGGGAGATTAAAAAGTGGGAGATTGAAATAGTTGGAGATGGAAACAGTGGGAGATTGAAACATTGGGAGGTTGAAATAGTGGAAGATTGAAATAGTTGGAGATTGAAATAGTCGGAGATTGAAACAGTGGGAGATTGAAATAGTGAGAGATTGAAACAGTGGGAGATTGAAACAGTGGGAGATTGAAACAGTGGGATATTGAAACAGTGGGAGATTGTAAAAGTTAGATATTGAAACAGTGGGAGATTAAAAAGTGGGAGACTGAAACAGTTGGAGATTGACACAGTTGGAGATTGAAACGGTGCGAGATTGAAACAGTGGGAGATTGAAATAGTGAGAGATTGAAACAGTGGGAGATTGAAACAGTTGGATATTGAAACAGTGGGATATTGAAACAATGTAAGGTAGAAACAGTGGGAGATTGAGACTGTTGGAGATTGAAATAGTTGGAGATTGAAACAGTGGGAGATTGAAATAGTTGGAGATTGAAACAGTGGGAGATTGAAACAGTTGAAGATTGAAACAGTGGGAGATTGAAACAGTGGAAGATTGAAACAGTGGGAGATTGAAACAGTGGGAGATTGAAACAGTTAGAGATTGAAACAGTGGGATATTGAAACAGTGTGAGATTGAAACAGTGGGATATTAAAACAGTTGGTGATTGAAACAGTGGGAGATTGAAATAGTGGGAGATTGAAACAGTGGGAGATTAAAAAGTGGGAGATTGAAATAGTTGGAGATTGAAACAGTGGGAGATTGAAACATTGGGATGTTGAAATAGTTGGAGATTGAAATAGTGGAAGATTGAAACAGTAGGAGATTGAAATAGTGGGAGATTGAAACAGTGGGAGATTGAAACAGTGGGAGATTGAAACAGTGGGAGATTGAAACAGTGGGAGATTGAAACAGTGGGAGATTGAAACAGTGGGAGATTGTAAAAGTTGGATATTGAAACAGTGGGAGATTAAAAAGTGGGAGATTAAGACTGTTGGAGATTGAAATAGTTGGAGATTGAAACAGTGGGAGATTGAAATAGTTGGAGATTGAAATAGTTGGAGATTGAAACAGTGGGAGATTGAAACAGTTGAAGATTGAAACAGTGGGAGATTGAAACAGTGGGAGATTGAAACAGTGGAAGATTGAAACAGTGGGAGATTGAAACAGTGGGATATTAAAACAGTTGGTGATTGAAACAGTGGGAGATTAAAATAGTGGGAGATTGAAACAGTGTGAGATTAAAAAGTGGGAGATTGAAATAGTTGGAGATTGAAACAGTGGGAGATTTAAACATTGGGAGGTTGAAATAGTGGGAGATTGAAATAGTTGGAGATTGAAATATTTGGAGATTGAAGTAATGGGAGATTGAAATAGTGGGAGATTGAAACAGTAGGAGATTGAAATAGTGGGAGATTGAAACAGTTGGAGATTGAAACAGTGGGAGATTGAAACAGTGGGAGATTGTAAAAGTTGGATATTGAAACAGTGGGAGATTAAAAAGTGGGAGATTAAGACTGTATGAGATATAAATAGATGGATATTGAAACAGTGGGATATTGAAACAGTGGGAGATTCAAACAGTGGGAGATTAAAAAGTGGGAGATTGAGACTGTTGGTGATTGACATAGTTGGAGATTGAAAGAGTGGGATATTGAAACAGTGGGAGATTAAAAAGTGGGAGACTGAAACAGTTGGAGATTGACACAGTTGGAGATTGAAACGGTGCGAGATTGAAACAGTGGGAGATTGAAATAGCGAGAGATTGAAACAGTGGGAGATTGAAACAGTTGGATATTGAAACAGTGGGATATTGAAACAATGGGAGGTAGAAACAGTGGGAGATTGAGACTGTTGGAGATTGAAATAGTTGGAGATAGAAACAGTGGGAGATTGAAATAGTTGGAGATTGAAACTGTGGGAGATTGAAACAGTTGAAGATTGAAACAGTTGAAGATTGAAACAGTGGGAGATTGAAAAAGTTAGAGATTGAAACAGTGGGATATTGAAACAGTGTGAGATTGAAACAGTTGGTGATTGAAACAGTGGGAGATTGAAATAGTGGGAGATTGAAACAGTGTGAGATTAAAAAGTGGGAGATTGAAATAGTTGGAGATTGAAACAGTGGGAGATTGAAGAATTGGGAGGTTGAAATAGTGGGAGATTGAAATAGTTGGAGATTGAAATATTTGGAGATTGAAGTAATGGGAGATTGAAATAGTGGGAGATTGAAACAGTAGGAGATTGAAATAGTGGGAGATTGAAACAGTTGGAGATTGAAACAGTTGGAGATTGAAACAGTGGGAGATTGAAACAGTGGGAAATTGTAAAAGTTGGATATTGAAACAGTGGAAGAGTAAAAAGTGGGAGATTAAGACTGTATGAGATTGAAATAGTTGGATATTGAAACAGTGGGATATTGAAACAGTGGGAGATTCAAACAGTGGGATATTAAAAAGTGGGAGATTGAGACTGTTGGTGATTGACATAGTTGGAGATTGAAAGAGTGGGATATTGAAACAGTGGGAGATTAAAAAGTGGGAGACTGAAACAGTTGGAGATTGACACAGTTGGAGATTGAAACGGTGCGAGATTGAAACAGTGGGAGATTGAAATAGTGAGAGATTGAAACAGTGGGAGATTGAAACAGTTGGATATTGAAACAGTGGGATATTGAAACAATGGGAGGTAGAAACAGTGGGAGATTGAGACTGTTGGAGATTGAAATAGTTGGAGATTGAAACAGTGGGAGATTGAAATAGTTGGAGATTGAAACAGTGGGAGATTGAAACAGTGGGAGATTGAAATAGTGGGAGATTGAAACAGTGTGAGATTAAAAAGTGGGAGATTGAAATAGTTGGAGATTGAAACAGTGGGAGATTGAAACAGTGGGAGATTGAAACAGTGGGAGATTGAAATAGTTGGAGATTGAAATATTTGGAGATTGAAGTAATGGGAGATTGAAATAGTGGGAGATTGAAACAGTAGGAGATTGAAATAGTGGGAGATTGAAACAGTGGGAGATTGTAAAAGTTGGATATTGAAACAGTGGGAGATTAAAAAGTGGGAGATTAAGACTGTATGAGATTGAAATAGTTGGATATTGAAACAGTGGGATATTGAAACAGTGGGAGATTCAAACAGTGGGAGATTAAAAAGTGGGAGACTGAAACAGTTGGAGATTGACACAGTTGGAGATTGAAACGGTGCGAGATTGAAACAGTGGGAGATTGAAATAGTGAGAGATTGAAACAGTGGGAGATTGAAACAGTTGGATATTGAAACAGTGGGATATTGAAACAATGGGAGGTAGAAACAGTGGGAGATTGAGACTGTTGGAGATTGAAATAGTTGGAGATTGACCCAGTGGGAGATTGAAATAGTTGGAGATTGAAACAGTGGGAGATTGAAACAGTTGAAGATTGAAACAGTTGAAGATTGAAACAGTGAGAGATTGAAACAGTGGGAGATTGAAACAGTGGGAGATTGAAATAGTGGGAGATTGAAACAGTGGGAGGTTAAAAAGTGGGAGACTGAAACAGTTGGAGATTGACACAGTTGGAGATTGAAACGGTGCGAGATTGAAACAGTGGGAGATTGAAATAGTGAGAGATTGAAACAGTGGGAGATTGAAACAGTTGGATATTGAAACAGTGGGATATTGAATTAATGGGAGGTAGAAACAGTGGGAGATTGAGACTGTTGGAGATTGAAATAGTTGGAGATTGAAAAAGTGGGAGATTGAAATAGTTGGAGATTGAAACAGTGGGAGATGGAAACAGTTGAAGATTGAAACAGTTGAAGATTGAAACAGTGGGAGATTGAAACAGTTGAAGATTGAAACAGTGGGAGATTGAAACAGTGGGAGAATGAAATAGTTGGAGACTGAAACAGTGGGAGATTAAAAAGTGGGAGATTGAGACTGTTGGAGATTGAAATAGTTGGAGATTGAAACAGTGGGAGATTGAAATAGTGGAAGATTGAAATAGTTGGAGATTGATACAGTGCGAGATTGAAACAGTTGAATATTGAAACAGTGGGAGATTGAAACAGTGGGAGATTAAAACAGTGGAAGATTGAAACAGTGTGAGATTGAAACAGTGGGATATTAAAACAGTTGGTGATTGAAACAGTGGGAGATTGAAATAGTGGGAGATTGAAACAGTGTGAGATTAAAAAGTGGGAGATTGAAATAGTTGGAGATTGAAACAGTGGGAGATTGAAACAGTGGGAGATTGAAACAGTGGGAGATTGAAATAGTTGGAGATTGAAATATTTGGAGATTGAAGTAATGGGAGATTGAAATAGTGGGAGATTGAAACAGTAGGAGAATGAAATAGTGGGAGATTGAAACAGTGGGAGATTGTAAAAGTTGGATATTGAAACAGTGGGAGATTAAAAAGTGGGAGATTAAGACTGTATGAGATTGAAATAGTTGGATATTGGAACAGTGGGATATTGAAACAGTGGGAGATTCAAACAGTGGGAGATTAAAAAGTGGGAGACTGAAACAGTTGGAGATTGACACAGTTGGAGTTTGAAACGGTGCGAGATTGAAACAGTGGGAGATTGAAATAGTGAGAGATTGAAACAGTTGGATATTGAAACAGTGGGATATTGAAACAATGGGAGGTAGAAACAGTGGGAGATTGAGACTGTTGGAGATTGAAATAGTTGGAGATTGAAACAGTGGGAGATTGAAACAGTGGGAGATTGAAACAGTTGAAGATTGAAACAGTTGAAGATTGAAACAGTGGGAGATTGAAAAAGTGGGAGATTGAAACAGTGGGAGATTGAAATAGTGGGAGATTGAGACAGTGGGAGATTAAAAAGTGGGAGACTGAAACAGTTGGAGATTGACACAGTTGGAGATTGAAACGGTGCGAGATTGAAACAGTGGGAGATTGAAATAGTGAGAGATTGAAACAGTGGGAGATTGAAACAGTTGGATATTGAAACAGTGGGATATTGAAACAATGGGAGGTAGAAACAGTGGGAGATTGAGACTGTTGGAGATTGAAATAGTTGGAGATTGAAACAGTGGGAGATTGAAATAGTTGGAGATTGAAACAGTGGGAGATTGAAACAGTTGAAGATTGAAACAGTTGAAGACTGAAACAGTGGGAGATTGAAACAGTTGGATATTGAAACAGTGGGATATTGAATTAATGGGAGGTAGAAACAGTGGGAGATTGAGACTGTTGGAGATTGAAATAGTTGGAGATTGAAAAAGTGGGAGATTGAAATAGTTGGAGATTGAAACAGTGGGAGATGGAAACAGTTGAAGATTGAAACAGTTGAAGATTGAAACAGTGGGAGATTGAAACAGTTGAAGATTGAAACAGTGGGAGATTGAAACAGTGGGAGAATGAAATAGTTGGAGACTGAAACAGTGGGAGATTAAAAAGTGGGAGATTGAGACTGTTGGAGATTGAAATAGTTGGAGATTGAAACAGTGGGAGATTGAAATAGTGGAAGATTGAAATAGTTGGAGATTGATACAGTGCGAGATTGAAACAGTTGAATATTGAAACAGTGGGAGATTGAAACAGTGGGAGATTAAAACAGTGGAAGATTGAAACAGTGTGAGATTGAAACAGTGGGATATTAAAACAGTTGGTGATTGAAACAGTGGGAGATTGAAATAGTGGGAGATTGAAACAGTGTGAGATTAAAAAGTGGGAGATTGAAATAGTTGGAGATTGAAACAGTGGGAGATTGAAACAGTGGGAGATTGAAACAGTGGGAGATTTAAACAGTGGGAGATTGAAACAGTGGAAGATTGAAACAGTGTGAGATTGAAACAGTGGGATATTAAAACAGTTGGTGATTGAAACAGTGGGAGATTGAAATAGTGGGAGATTGAAACAGTGTGAGATTAAAAAGTGGGAGATTGAAATAGTTGGAGATTGAAACAGTGGGAGATTGAAACAGTGGGAGATTGAAACAGTGGGAGATTGAAATAGTTGGAGATTGAAATACTTGGAGATTGAAGTAATGGGAGATTGAAATAGTGGGAGATTGAAACAGTAGGAGATTGAAATAGTGGGAGATTGAAACAGTTGGAGATTGAAACAGTGGGAGATTAAAAAGTGGGAGATTAAGACTGTATGAGATTGAAATAGTTGGATATTGAAATAGTTGGATATTGAAACAGTGGGACATTGAAACAGTGGGAGATTCAAACAGTGGGAGATTAAAAAGTGGGAGATTGAAACATTTGGAGATTGACACAGTTGGAGATTGAAACGGTGCGAGATTGAAACAGTGGGAGATTGAAATAGTGAGAGATTGAAACAGTGGGAGATTGAAACAGTTGGATATTGAAACAGTTGGATATTGAAACAATGGGAGGTAGAAACAGTGGGAGATTGAAATAGTTGGAGATTGAAACAGTGGGAGATTGACACAGTTGGAGATTGAAACGGTGCGAGATTGAAACAGTGGGAGATTGAAATAGTGAGAGATTGAAACAGTGGGAGATTGAAACAGTTGGATATTGAAACAGTGGGATATTGAAACAATGGGAGGTAGAAACAGTGGGAGATTGAGACTGTTGGAGATTGAAATAGTTGGAGATTGAAACAGTGGGAGATTGAAATAGTTGGAGATTGAAACAGTGGGAGATTGAAACAGTTGAAGATTGAAACAGTTGAAGATTGAAACAGTGAGAGATTGAAACAGTGGAAGATTGAAACAGTGGGAGATTGAAACAGTTAGAGATTGAAACAGTGGGATATTGAAACAGTGTGAGATTGAAACAGTGGGATATTAAAACAGTTGGTGATTGAAACAGTGGGATATTGAAACAATGGGAGGTAGAAACAGTGGGAGATTGAGACTGTTGGAGATTGAAATAGTTGGAGATTGAAACAGTGGGAGATTGAAATAGTTGGAGATTGAAACAGTGGGAGATTGAAACAGTTGAAGATTGAAACAGTTGAAGACTGAAACAGTGGGAGATTGAAACAGTGTGAGATTGAAACAGTGGGAGATTGAAACAGTGGGAGATTGAAACAGTTAGAGATTGAAACAGTGGGATATTGAAACAGTGTGAGATTGAAACAGTGGGATATTAAAACAGTTGGTGATTGAAACAGTGGGAGATTGAAATAGTGGGAGATTGAAACAGTGGGAGATTAAAAAGTGGGAGATTGAAATAGTTGGAGATTGAAACTGTGGGAGATTGAAACATTGGGATGTTGAAATAGTTGGAGATTGAAATAGTGGAAGATTGAAACAGTGGGAGATTGAAATAGTGGGAGATTGAAACAGTGGGAGATTGAAACAGTGGGAGATTGAAACAGTTGGAGATTGAAACAGTGGGAGATTGTAAAAGTTTGATATTGAAACAGTGGGAGATTATA
Organism: Cepaea hortensis; assembly: GCA_963921405.1. Taxonomy (NCBI): domain Eukaryota; kingdom Metazoa; phylum Mollusca; class Gastropoda; order Stylommatophora; family Helicidae; genus Cepaea; species Cepaea hortensis. Next base: position 100,063,752 of record OY992891.1, read on the forward strand.
AAGTGGGAGATTAAGACTGTTGGAGATTGAAATAGTTGGAGATTGAAACAGTGGGAGATTGAAATAGTTGGAGATTGAAACAGTGGGAGATTAAAAAGTGGGAGATTGAGACTGTTGGAGATTGAAATAGTTGGAGATTGAAACAGTGGGAGATTGAAATAGTTAGAGATTGAAATAGTTGGAGATTGAAACAGTGGGAGATTGAAACAGTTGAAGATTGAAACAGTGGGAGATTTAAACAGTGGGAGATGGAAACAGTGGAAGATTGAAACAGTGTGAGATTGAAACTGTGGGATATTAAAACAGTTGGTGATTGAAACAGTGGGAGATTGAAATAGTGGGAGATGGAAACAGTGTGAGATTAAAAAGTGGGAGATTGAAATAGTTGGAGATTGAAACAGTGGGAGATTGAAACAGTGGGAGATTGAAACAGTGGGAGATTGAAATAGTTGGAGATTGAAATACTTGGAGATTGAAGTAATGGGAGATTGAAATAGTGGGAGATTGAAACAGTAGGAGATTGAAATAGTGGGAGATTGAAACAGTTGGAGATTGAAACAGTGGGAGATTAAAAAGTGGGAGATTAAGACTGTATGAGATTGAAATAGTTGGATATTGAAATAGTTGGATATTGAAACAGTGGGACATTGAAACAGTGGGAGATTCAAACAGTGGGAGATTAAAAAGTGGGAGATTGAAACATTTGGAGATTGACACAGTTGGGGATTGAAACGGTGCGAGATTGAAACAGTGGGAGATTGAAATAGTGAGAGATTGAAACAGTGGGAGATTGAAACAGTTGGATATTGAAACAGTTGGATATTGAAACAATGGGAGGTAGAAACAGTGGGAGATTGAAATAGTTGGAGATTGAAACAGTGGGAGATTGACACAGTTGGAGATTGAAACGGTGCGAGATTGAAACAGTGGGAGATTGAAATAGTGAGAGATTGAAACAGTGGGAGATTGAAACAGTTGGATATTGAAACAGTGGGATATTGAAACAATGGGAGGTAGAAACAGTGGGAGATTGAGACTGTTGGAGATTGAAATAGTTGGAGATTGAAACAGTGGGAGATTGAAATAGTTGGAGATTGAAACAGTGGGAGATTGAAACAGTTGAAGATTGAAACAGTTGAAGATTGAAACAGTGAGAGATTGAAACAGTGGAAGATTGAAACAGTGGGAGATTGAAACAGTTAGAGATTGAAACAGTGGGATATTGAAACAGTGTGAGATTGAAACAGTGGGATATTAAAACAGTTGGTGATTGAAACAGTGGGAGATTGAAATAGTGGGAGATTGAAACAGTGGGAGATTAAAAAGTGGGAGATTGAAATAGTTGGAGATTGAAACAGTGGGAGATTGAAACATTGGGATGTTGAAATAGTTGGAGATTGAAATAGTGGAAGATTGAAACAGTAGGAGATTGAAATAGTGGGAGATTGAAACAGTGGGAGATTGAAACAGTGGGAGATTGAAACAGTGGGAGATTGAAACAGTGGGAGATTGAAACAGTGGGAGATTGAAACAGTGGGAGATTGAAACAGTGGGAGATTGTAAAAGTTGGATATTGAAACAGTGGGAGATTAAAAAGTGGGAGATTAAGACTGTTGGAGATTGAAATAGTTGGAGATTGAAACAGTGGGAGATTGAAATAGTTGGAGACTGAAACAGTGGGAGATTAAAAAGTGGGAGATTGAGACTGTTGGAGATTGAAATAGTTGGAGATTGAAACAGTGGGAGATTGAAATAGTTGGAGATTGAAATAGTTGGAGATTGAAACAGTGGGAGATTGAAACAGTTGAAGATTGAAACAGTGGGAGATTGAAACAGTGGAAGATTGAAACAGTGGAAGATTGAAACAGTGGGAGATTGAAACAGTGGGATATTAAAACAGTTGGTGATTGAAACAGTGGGAGATTAAAATAGTGGGAGATTGAAACAGTGTGAGATTAAAAAGTGGGAGATTGAAATAGTTGGAGATTGAAATATTTGGAGATTGAAGTAATGGGAGATTGAAATAGTGGGAGATTGAAACAGTAGGAGATTGAAATAGTGGGAGATTGAAACAGTTGGAGATTGAAACAGTGGGAGATTGAAACAGTGGGAGATTGTAAAAGTTGGATATTGAAACAGTGGGAGATTAAAAAGTGGGAGATTAAGACTGTATGAGATATAAATAGTTGGATATTGAAACAGTGGGATATTGAAACAGTGGGAGATTCAAACAGTGGGAGATTAAAAAGTGGGAGATTGAGACTGTTGGTGATTGACATAGTTGGAGATTGAAAGAGTGGGATATTGAAACAGTGGGAGATTAAAAAGTGGGAGACTGAAACAGTTGGAGATTGACACAGTTGGAGATTGAAACGGTGCGAGATTGAAACAGTGGGATATTGAAACAGTGGGAGATTCAAACAGTGGGAGATTAAAAAGTGGGAGATTGAGACTGTTGGTGATTGACATAGTTGGAGATTGAAAGAGTGGGATATTGAAACAGTGGGAGATTAAAAAGTGGGAGACTGAAACAGTTGGAGATTGACACAGTTGGAGATTGAAACGGTGCGAGATTGAAACAGTGGGAGATTGAAATAGTGAGAGATTGAAACAGTGGGAGATTGAAACAGTTGGATATTGAAACAGTGGGATATTGAAACAATGGGAGGTAGAAACAGTGGGAGATTGAGACTGTTGGAGATTGAAATAGTTGGAGATTGAAACAGTGGGAGATTGAAATAGTTGGAGATTGAAACAGTGGGAGATTGAAACAGTTGAAGATTGAAACAGTTGAAGATTGAAACAGTTGAAGATTGAAAAAGTTAGAGATTGAAACAGTGGGATATTAAAACAGTTGGTGATTGAAACAGTGGGAGATTGAAATAGTGGGAGATTGAAACAGTGTGAGATTAAAAAGTGGGAGATTGAAATAGTTGGAGATTGAAACAGTGGGAGATTGAAGAATTGGGAGGTTGAAATAGTGGGAGATTGAAATAGTTGGAGATTGAAATATTTGGAGATTGAAGTAATGGGAGATTGAAATAGTGGGAGATTGAAACAGTAGGAGATTGAAATAGTGGGAGATTAAAACAGTGGGAGATTGAAACAGTTGGAGATTGAAACAGTGGGAGATTGAAACAGTGGGAAATTGTAAAAGTTGGATATTGAAACAGTGGAAGAGTAAAAAGTGGGAGAGTAAGACTGTATGAGATTGAAATAGTTGGATATTGAAACAGTGGGATATTGAAACAGTGGGAGATTCAAACAGTGGGAGATTAAAAAGTGGGAGATTGAGACTGTTGGTGATTGACATAGTTGGAGATTGAAAGAGTGGGATATTGAAACAGTGGGAGATTAAAAAGTGGGAGACTGAAACAGTTGGAGATTGACAAAGTTGGAGATTGAAACGGTGCGAGATTGAAACAGTGGGAGATTGAAATAGTGAGAGATTGAAACAGTGGGAGATTGAAACAGTTGGATATTGAAACAGTGGGATATTGAAACAATGGGAGGTAGAAACAGTGGGAGATTGAGACTGTTGGAGATTGAAATAGTTGGAGATTGAAACAGTGGGAGATTGAAATAGTTGGAGATTGAAACAGTGGGAGATTGAAACAGTTGAAGATTGAAACAGTTGAAGATTGAAACAGTGGGAGATTGAAACAGTGGGAGATTAAAACAGTTGGTGATTGAAACAGTGGGAGATTGAAATAGTGGGAGATTAAAAAGTGGGAGATTGAAATAGTTGGAGATTGAAATAGTTGGAGATTGAAACAGTGGGACATTGAAACAGTGGGAGATTGAAATAGTTGGAGATTGAAATATTTGGAGATTGAAGTAATGGGAGATTGAAATAGTGGGAGATTGAAACAGTAGGAGATTGAAATAGTGGGAGATTGAAACAGTGGGAGATTGTAAAAGTTGGATATTGAAACAGTGGGAGATTAAAAAGTGGGAGATTAAGACTGTATGAGATTGAAATAGTTGGATATTGAAACAGTGGGATATTGAAACAGTGGGAGATTCAAACAGTGGGAGATTGAAATAGTGAGAGATTGAAACAGTGGGAGATTGAAACAGTTGGATAGTGAAACAGTGGGATATTGAAACAATGGGAGGTAGAAACAGTGGGAGATTGAGACTGTTGGAGATTGAAATAGTTGGAGATTGAAACAGTGGGAGATTGAAATAGTTGGAGATTGAAACAGTGGGAGATTGAAACAGTTGAAGATTGAAACAGTTAAAGATTGAAACAGTGGGAGATTGAAACAGTTGGAGATTGACACAGTTGGAGATTGAAACGGTGCGAGATTGAAACAGTGGGAGATTGAAATAGTGAGAGATTGAAACAGTGGGAGATTGAAACAGTTGGATAGTGAAACAGTGGGATATTGAAACAATGGGAGGTAGAAACAGTGGGAGATTGAGACTGTTGGAGATTGAAATAGTTGGAGATTGAAACAGTGGGAGATTGAAATAGTTGGAGATTGAAACAGTGGGAGATTGAAACAGTTGAAGATTGAAACAGTTAAAGATTGAAACAGTGGGAGATTGAAACAGTGGGAGATTGAAACAGTGGGAGATTGAAATAGTGGGAGATTGAAACAGTGGGAGGTTAAAAAGTGGGAGACTGAAACAGTTGGAGATTGACACAGTTGGAGATTGAAACGGTGCGAGATTGAAACAGTGGGAGATTGAAATAGTGAGAGATTGAAACAGTGGGAGATTGAAACAGTTGGATATTGAAACAGTGGGATATTGAATTAATGGGAGGTAGAAACAGTGGGAGATTGAGACTGTTGGAGATTGAAATAGTTGGAGATTGAAACAGTGGGAGATTGAAATAGTTGGAGATTGAAACAGTGGGAGATGGAAACAGTTGAAGATTGAAACAGTTGAAGACTGAAACAGTGGGAGATTGAAACAGTTAAAGATTGAAACAGTGGGAGATTGAAACAGTGGGAGAATGAAATAGTTGGAGACTGAAACAGTGGGAGATTAAAAAGTGGGAGATTGAGACTGTTGGAGATTGAAATAGTTGGAGATTGAAACAGTGGGAGATTGAAATAGTGGAAGATTGAAATAGTTGGAGATTGATACAGTGGGAGATTGAAACAGTTGAATATTGAAACAGTGGGAGATTGAAACAGTGGGAGATTAAAACAGTGGAAGATTGAAACAGTGTGAGATTGAAACAGTGGGATATTAAAACAGTTGGTGATTGAAACAGTGGGAGATTGAAATAGTGGGAGATTGAAACAGTGTGAGATTAAAAAGTGGGAGATTGAAATAGTTGGAGATTGAAACAGTGGGAAATTGAAAAAGTGGGAGATTGAAACAGTGGGAGATTGAAATAGTGGGAGATTGAGACAGTGGGAGATTAAAAAGTGGGAGACTGAAACAGTTGGAGATTGACACAGTTGGAGATTGAAACGGTGCGAGATTGAAACAGTGGGAGATTGAAATAGTGAGAGATTGAAACAGTGGGAGATTGAAACAGTTGGATATTGAAACAGTGGGATATTGAAACAATGGGAGGTAGAAACAGTGGGAGATTGAGACTGTTGGAGATTGAAATAGTTGGAGATTGAAACAGTGGGAGATTGAAATAGTTGGAGATTGAAACAGTGGGAGATTGAAACAGTTGAAGATTGAAACAGTTGAAGACTGAAACAGTGGGAGATTGAAACAGTGGGAGATTGAAACAGTGGGAGATTGAAACAGTGGGAGATTGAAACAGTTAGAGATTGAAACAGTGGGATATTGAAACAGTGTGAGATTGAAACAGTGGGATATTAAAACAGTTGGTGATTTAAACAGTGGGAGATTGAAATAGTGGGAGATTGAAACAGTGGGAGATTAAAAAGTGGGAGATTGAAATAGTTGGAGATTGAAACTGTGGGAGATTTAAACATTGGGATGTTGAAATAGTTGGAGATTGAAATAGCGGAAGATTGAAACAGTGGGAGATTGAAATAGTGGGAGATTGAAACAGTGGGAGATTGAAACAGTGGGAGATTGAAACAGTGGGAGATTGAAACAGTGGGAGATTGTAAAAGTTTGATTTTGAAACAGTGGGAGATTATAAAGTGGGAGATTAAGACTGTTGGAGATTGAAATAGTTGGAGATTGAAACAGTGGGAGATTGAAATAGTTGGAGACTGAAACAGTGGGAGATTAAAAAGTGGGAGATTGAGACTGTTGGAGATTGAAATAGTTGGAGATTGAAACAGTGGGAGATTGAAATAGTTGGAGATTGAAATAGTTGGAGATTGAAACAGTGGGAGATTGAAACAGTTGAAGATTGAAACAGTGGGAGATTTAAACAGTGGGAGATTGAAACAGTGGAAGATTGAAACAGTGTGAGATTGAAACAGTGGGATATTAAAACAGTTGGTGATTGAAACAGTGGGAGATTGAAATAGTGGGAGATTGAAACAGTGTGAGATTAAAAAGTGGGAGATTGAAATAGTTGGAGATTGAAACAGTTGAGAGATTGAAACAGTGGGAGATTGAAACAGTGGGAGATTGAAATAGTTGGAGATTGAAATATTTGGAGATTGAAGTAATGGGAGATTGAAATAGTGGGAGATTGAAACAGTAGGAGATTGAAATAGTGGGAGATTGAAACAGTTGGAGATTGAAACAGTGGGAGATTAAAAAGTGGGAGATTAAGACTGTATGAGATTGAATTAGTTGGATATTGAAATAGTTGGATATTGAAACAGTGGGACATTGAAACAGTGGGAGATTCAAACAGTGGGAGATTAAAAAGTGGGAGACTGAAACAGTTGGAGATTGACACAGTTGGAGATTGAAACGGTGCGAGATTGAAACAGTGGGAGATTGAAATAGTGAGAGATTGAAACAGTGGGAGATTGAAACAGTTGGATATTGAAACAGTTGGATATTGAAACAATGGGAGGTAGAAACAGTGGGAGATTGAAATAGTTGGAGATTGAAACAGTGGGAGATTGAAATAGTTGGAGATTGAAACAGTGGGAGATTGAAACAGTTGAAAATTGAAACAGTTGAAGATTGAAACAGTGGGAGATTGAAACAGTGGGAGATTGAAACAGTGGGAGATTGAAATAGTGGGAGATTGAAACAGTTAGAGATTGAAACAGTGGGATATTGAAACAGTGTGAGATTGAAACAGTGGGATATTAAAACAGTTGGTGATTGAAACAGTGGGAGATTGAAATAGTGGGAGATTGAAACAGTGGGAGATTAAAAAGTGGGAAATTGAAATAGTTGGAGATTGAAACAGTGGGAGATTGAAACATTGGGATGTTGAAATAGTTGGAGATTGAAATAGTGGGAGATTGAAACAGTGGGAGATTGAAATAGTGGGAGATTGAAACAGTGGGAGATTGAAACAGTGGGAGATTGAAACAGTGGGAGATTGAAACAGTGGGAGATTGAAACAGTGGGAGATTGTAAAAGTTGGATATTGAAACAGTGGGAGATTAAAAAGTGGGAGATTAAGACTGTTGGAGATTGAAATAGTTGGAGATTGAAACAGTGGGAGATTGAAATATTTGGAGACTGAAACAGTGGGAGATTAAAAAGTGGGAGATTGAGACTGTTGGAGATTGAAATAGTTGGAGATTGAAACAGTGGGAGATTGAAATAGTTGGAGATTAAAATAGTTGGAGATTGAAACAGTGGGAGATTGAAACAGTTGAAGATTGAAACAGTGGGAGATTGAAACAGTGGGAGATTGAAACAGTGGAAGATTGAAACAGTGTGAGATTGAAACAGTGGGATATTAAAACAGTTGGTGATTGAAACAGTGGGAGATTGAAATAGTGGGAGATTGAAACAGTGTGAGATTAAAAAGTGGGAGATTGAAATAGTTGGAGATTGAAACAGTGGGAGATTGAAACATTGGGAGGTTGAAATAGTTGGAGATTGAAATAGTTGGAGATTGAAATATTTGGAGATTGAAGTAATGGGAGATTGAAATAGTGGGAGATTGAAACAGTAGGAGATTGAAATAGTGGGAGATTGAAACAGTGGGAGATTGAAACAGTGGGAGATTGTAAAAGTTGGATATTGAAACAGTGGGAGATTAAAAAGTGGGAGATTAAGACTGTATGAGATTGAAATAGTTGGATATTGAAACAGTGGGATATTGAAACAGTGGGAGATTCAAACAGTGGGAGATTAAAAGGTGGGAGATTGAGACTGTTGGTGATTGACATAGTTGGAGATTGAAAGAGTGGGATATTGAAACAGTGGGGGATTGAAATAGTGGGAGTTGGAAACAGTGGGCAATTGAAACAGTGGGAAATTGAAACAGAGGGAGATTGAAACAGTGCGAAATTGAAACAGTGGGAGATGAAACAGTCTCAGATTGAAACAGTGGCAGATTGAAACAGAGGGAGAATTAAACACACGGAGAAGAGAATGACAGAAAGAGGTGAATAACATTGGGAGGGCATGACGGGAGGCAGAAACCGATGGGATTAAGACTGTATGATTTTGAAATAGTTGGATATTGAAACAGTGGGATATTGAAACAGTGGGAGATTGAAACAGTGGGAGATTAAAAAGTGGGAGATTGAGACTGTTGGTGATTGACATAGTTGGAGATTGAAAGAGTGGGATATTGAAACAGTGGGAGATTGAAACTGTGGAAGACGGAAACAGTGGGCGATTGAAAAAGAGGTGGATTGAAACAGAGGGAGATGAAGCAGTGGGAGATTGAAACAGTGGGAGATTGAAATATTGGGAGTTGGAAACAGTGGGCAATTAAAACAGTGAAAGATTGAAACAGAGGGAGATTGAAACAGTGGGACATTGAAACAGTGGGAGATGAAACAGTGGCAGATTGAAACAGTGGCAGATTGAAACAGAAAGAGAATTAAACACACGGAAAAGAGAATGGCAGAAAGAGGTGAATAGCATTGGGAGGGCATGACGGGAGGCAGAAACCGATGGGATGGCTTGGTAAGTGTGTTGGGGAGTCGACGACCTAGTCAGGGCAGAGAGAACAACACAAGAAGCAGCAGAAGAAGCTTCCTATAGGCAGATCTAACACTGACTGGTTCTCATTACTAACAATTTTGCCAGGGCAGCGACCTGACGGCCTACTCTTTGCGATTTCCAACTGCCGTGGGATGTTTAACGTGCACAACTTGCACACGGGACCTCCGGCTTTACGCCCTTATCCGAGAAGGCGAGGTATAGGATCTCACTGCTCGAGAGATGGGAGGGGCGTGTGATATCGTTTACCTGGGGTTGGTGGACGATAGAAACATGCAACACAAGTGTATACTGACAGAGGTTAGTTATTAGAGAATGTGAAATATGGAAACATGCACCACAAATGTATACTGACAGAGGTTAGTTATTAGAGAATGTGAAATATGGAAACATGCGACACAAATGTATACTGACAGAGGTTAGTTAGTAGAGAATGTGAAATACGGAAACATGTGACACAAATGTATACTGACAGAGGTTAGTTATTACAGAATGTGAAATATGGAAACATGCGACACAAGTGTATACTGACAGAGGTTAGTTATTAGAGAATGTGAAATATGGAAACATGCAACACAAGTGTATACTGACAGAGGTTAGTTATTAGAGAATGTGAAATATGGAAACATGCGACACAAGTGTATACTGACAGAGGTTAGTTATTAGAGAATGTGAAATATGGAAACATGCAACACAAGTGTATACTGACAGAGGTTAGTTAGTAGAGAATGTGAAATATGAAAACAAATGTGTACTGACAGAGGTTAGTTATTAGAGAATGTGAAATACGGAAACATGCGACACAAATGTATACTGACAGAGGTTAGTTATTAGAGAATGTGAAATATGGAAACATGCAACACAAGTGTATAGTGACCTATTAGAGAATGTGAAATACGGAAACATGCAACACAAATGTATACTGACAGAGGTTAGTTAGTAGAGAATGTGAAATACGGAAACATGCGACACAAATGTATACTGACAGAGGTTAGTTAGTAGAGAATGTGAAATATGAAAACAAATGTGTACTGACAGAGGTTAGTTATTAGAGAATGTGAAATATGGAAACATGCAACACAAGTGTATAGTGACCTAATAGAGAATGTGAAATACGGAAACATGCAACACAAATGTATAGTGACAGAGGTTAGTTAGTAGAGAATGTGAAATATTGAAACATACAACACAAATGTATAGTGACAGAGGTTAGTTATTAGAGAATGTGAAATATTGAAACATGCAACACAAATGTATAGTGACAGAGGTTAGTTATTAGAGAATGTGAAATACGGAAACATGCGACACAAATGTATAGTGACAGAGGTTAGTTATTAGAGAATGTGAAATACGGAAACATGCGACACAAATGTATAGTGACAGAGGTTAGTTATTAGAGAATGTGAAATACGGAAATATGCGACACAAATGTATACTGACAGAGGTTAGTTATTAGAGAATGTGAAATACGGAAATATGCGACACAAATGTATACTGACAGAGGTTAGTTAGTAGAGAATGTGAAATATGAAAACAAATGTGTACTCACAGGCTGTCAATGAGGCTGTTGTAGAAGCCAATGCTGTGGAGGAACTTCAGTAATGCAGCCGCTGAAAGCCTGTGATCTGGGTCCATCTGTAGCGTAGACATGAGGCACCAACACATGGGTTCCGGGATGCCAGACATCAGTTGAGAGTCCTCCAGACACTGGTAGACCTTGTAGGAGGACGGCTCTCTCTTCAACAGCATGCACCAGAGAAGCACGCCCAGAGAGTACATGTCCAGCTTAGAAGCATCCACCAATGTGCGGGACACCTTTTCTGGAGCATTGAAGCGCCGGCTGCCACCCATGCCTTTCGTAGGAATCATGATGCCTGGAGGAAAGGACAGTGACAATCCAAAGTCTCCCAGAACCACGTCGTTTCTCGCATCGATGAAAACATTGTCAGGTTTGATATCGTTGTGCACTATTCTCTGCTTATCATTGAGATATCGCACAGCGCAGGCCGACTGGAGAAAGTACTTCTCACACAAAGCTAAGGGCATGGTGTCCAGTTTGGTGGTCAAGGTTCCATTAGTGCAGTAGTCGGTACAGATGACCAAGTATCCAGGATACAGTGCCGCTGACACAAGCTTGATGACATGTGGATGAGACAGCCGCTGTAAAACCGTGACCTCTTGAGAGAACAGCTTCATGTTTCTAATGCCTCCATCAGGAGTCAGCAATGAGAGGGTCTTCACAGCTCGCCTGAGTGAAGGATCAGTCAGTGAAGTGGCTAGAACCACGTCTCCACTCATCCCACTGCCCAGAACTGGACCACGACACAGCTGGTGTGCGGTAAAGAACTCCTCGTGCAGATCTGCTTCCACTGGATGCTCATTAGATGATGATATTTGTGAACACACGCACAGTAGACTCCGAGTAAGAAAATAATCCAAATGAAACAATTCCAATCCGAGAATATACTCCGAATTCCGAGGTAGACACTCTGGACAATTCCCAATGGAATGAGGCTGAGACTGGCAGTTCTCTGGTATATATAGTTTGCTGGACAAAGGAAGTTGTTATCAGCAGCGCCCATACATACGAGGGTAACCACTGGCGGATAGATCTATCACCAGTTGTGTCTTTTGACAGAAGCCGACGTTATCGGCTGTGTCTTTGATGTGTGTGCCGGCGAGATGGCTGGAGTAATGGCCGGCAACTTTAGAGACATCACACCAGGAGTTATAAAAGCGATAATCCTTAGCGGCTACATCCATCGCTTGTGAGTTCTTTTAGCAGCAGCCGCCGTTGTCTGTCGGCGTCAATGATGTCACTGAGGAAATGGTCGGCTACTTGACAGATATCAAGAGATAAAGAAAGGATAATCTTGGCGGCTACTCCTGTCGCTTGTGATGATGTCACTGGGGAAATGGCCGGTGATTTTAAATATATCATGGGATATAGATGAGATAATCTTGGCGGCTACTTCTGTCGCTTGTGATGATGTCACTGAGGAAACTGTTGGATATTGATACACTGGGAGACCGAAATAATGGGATACCGTAACAGTGGGAGATGGAAACAGACTGAAATTGAAACAGTGGGAGCTTGAAACAGTGGAAGATTGAAACAGTGGGAGATTGAAACAGTGAGAGCTTGAAACAGTGAGAGATTGAAACAGTGAGAAATTGAACAGTGGGAGATTGAAACAGTGGGAGATTGAAACAGTTGGAGATTGAAATAGTTGGAGATTGAAATATACGGAGATTGAAATAGTGGGAGATTGAAATAGTGGGAGATTGACATAGTGAGAGATTGAAACAGTGGGAGATTGAAATAGTGGGAGATTAAGACAGTTAGAGATTTAAATAGGTGGAGATTGACACCGTGGGAGATTGAGATTGAAACAGTGGTTGATTGAGACAGTTGGAGATTTAAAAAGTTGGAGATTGAGACAGTGGGAGATTGAAACAGTTGGATATTGAAACAGTGGGAGATTGAAATAGTGGGAGATTAAGACAGTTGGAGATTGAAACAGTGGGAGATTGAGATTGAAACAGTGGTTGATTGAGACAGTTGGAGATTGAGACAGTTGGAGATTTAAAAAGTTGGAGATTGAGACAGTGGGAGACTGAAACAGTGAGAGATTGAAACAGTTGGATATTGAAACAGTGGGAGATTAAAAAGTGGGAGATTAAGACTGTATGAGATTGAAATAGTTGGATATTGAAACAGTGGGATGTTGAAACAGTGGGAGATTGAAACAGTGGGAGATTAAAAAGTGGGAGATTGAGACTGTTGGTGATTGACATAGTTGGAGATTGAAAGAGTGGGAGATTGAAACTATGGGAGACGGAAACAATGGGCGATTGAAAAAGAGGTGGATTGAAACAGAGGGAGATGAAACAGTGGGAGATTGAAACAGTGGGAGATTGAAATATTGGGAGTTGGAAACAGTGGGCAATTAAAACAGTGAAAGATTGAAACAGAGGGAGATTGAAACAGTGGGAGATTGAAACAGTGGCAGATTGAAACAGTGGCAGATTGAAACAGTGGGAGAATTAAACACACGGAGAAGAGAATGACAGAAAGAGGTGAATAACATTGGGAGGGCATGACGGGAGGCAGAAACCGATGGGATGGCTTGGTAAGTGTGTTGGGGAGTCGACGACCTAGTCAGGGCAGAGAGAACAACACAAGAAGCAGCAGAAGAAGCTTCCTATGGGCAGATCTAACACTCACTGGTTGTCATTACTAACAATTTTGCCAGGGCAGCGACCTGACGGCCTACTCTTTGCGATTTCCAACTGCCGTGGGATGTTTAACGTGCACAACTTGCACACGGGACCTCCGGCTTTACGCCCTTATCCGAGAAGGCGAGGTATAGGATCTCACTGCCCGAGAGATGGGAGGGGCGTGTGATATCGTTTACCTGGGGTTGGTGGACGATAGAAACATGCAACACAAGTGTATACTGACAGAGGTTAGTTATTAGAGAATGTGAAATATTGAAACATATAACACAAATGTATAGTGACAGAGGTTAGTTAGTAGAGAATGTGAAATATGAAAACAAATGTGTACTGACAGAGGTTAGTTAGTAGAGAATGTGAAATATGAAAACAAATGTGTACTGACAGAGGTTAGTTAGTAGAGAATGTGAAATATGAAAACAAATGTGTACTCACAGGCTGTCAATGAGGCTGTTGTAGAAGCCAATGCTGTGGAGGAACTTCAGTAATGCAGCCGCTGAAAGCCTGTGATCTGGGTCCATCTGTAGCGTAGACATGAGGCACCAACACATGGGTTCCGGGATGCCAGACATCAGTTGAGAGTCCTCCAGACACTGGTAGACCTTGTAGGAGGACGGCTCTCTCTTCAACAGCATGCACCAGAGAAGCACGCCCAGAGAGTACATGTCCAGCTTAGAAGCATCCACCAATGTGCGGGACACCTTTTCTGGAGCATTGAAGCGCCGGCTGCCACCCATGCCTTTCGTAGGAATCATGATGCCTGGAGGAAAGGACAGTGACAATCCAAAGTCTCCCAGAACCACGTCGTTTCTCGCATCGATGAAAACATTGTCAGGTTTGATATCGTTGTGCACTATTCTCTGCTTATCATTGAGATATCGCACAGCGCAGGCCGACTGGAGAAAGTACTTCTCACACAAAGCTAAGGGCATGGTGTCCAGTTTGGTGGTCAAGGTTCCGTTAGTGCAGTAGTCGGTACAGATGACCAAGTATCCAGGATACAGTGCCGCTGACACAAGCTTGATGACATGTGGATGAGACAGCCGCTGTAAAACCGTGACCTCTTGAGAGAACAGCTTCATGTTTCTAATGCCTCCATCAGGAGTCAGCAATGAGAGGGTCTTCACAGCTCGCCTGAGTGAAGGATCAGTCAGTGAAGTGGCTAGAACCACGTCTCCACTCATCCCACTGCTCAGAACTGGACCACGACACAGCTGGTGTGCGGTAAAGAACTCCTCGTGCAGATCTGCTTCCACTGGATGCTCATTAGATGATGCCATTTGTGAACACACGCACAGTAGACTCCGAGTAAGAAAATAATCCAAATGAAACATTTCCAATCCGAGAATATACTCCGAATTCCGAGGTAGACACTCTGGACAATTCCCAATGGAATGAGGCTGAGACTGGCAGTTCTCTGGTATATATAGTGGGCTGGACAAAGGAAGTTGTTATCAGCAGCGCCCATACATACGAGGGTAACCACTGGCGGATAGATCTATCACCAGTTGTGTCTTTTGGCAGAAGCCGACGTTATCGGCTGTGTCTTTGATGTGTGTGCCGGCGAGATGGTTGGAGTAATGGCCGGCGACGTTAGTGACATCACACCAGGAGTTATAAAAGCGATAATCCTTGGCGTCTACATCCATCGCTTGTGAGTTCATTTAGCAGAAGCCGCCGTTGTCTGTCGGCGTCAATGATGTCACTGAGGAAATGGCCGGCTACTTGACAGATATCAAGAGATAAAGAAAGGATAATCTTGGCGGCTACTTCTGTCGCTTGTGATGATGTCATTGGGGAAATGGCCGGTGATTTTAAATATATCATGGGATATAGATGATATAATCTTGGCGGCTACTTCTGTCTCTTGTGATGATGTCACTGGGGAAATGGTCGGTGGTTTTAAATATATCAAGGGATATAGAAGAGATAATCTTGGCGGCTACTTCTGTCGCTTGTGATGATGTCACTGAGGAAACTTTTGGATATTGATACACTGGGAGACCGAAATAATGGGATACCGTAACAGTGGGAGATGGAAACAGACTGAAATTGAAACAGTGGGAGCTTGAAACAGTGGAAGATTGAAACAGTGGGAGATTGAAACAGTGGGAGATTGAAACAGTTGGAGATTGAAATAGTTGGAGATTGAAATAGACGGAGATTGAAATAGTGGGAGATTGAAATAGTGGGAGATTGACATAGTGAGAGATTGAAACAGTGGGAGATTGAAATAGTGGGAGATTAAGACAGTTTGAGATTTAAATAGGCGGAGATTGAGACAGTGAGAGACTGAAACAGTGGGAGATTGAAGCAGTTGGGTATTGAAACAGTGGGAGATTAAAAAGTGGGAGATTAAGACTGTATGAGATAGAAATAGTTGGATATTGAAACAGTGGGATATTGAAAGAGTGGGATATTGAAACAGTGGGAGATTGAAACTGTGGGAGACGGAAACAGGGGGCGATTGAAAAAGAGGTGGATTGAAACAGAGGGAGATGAAACAGTGGGAGATTGAAACAGTGTGAGATTGAAATATTGGGAGTTGGAAACAGTGGGCAATTAAAACAGTGAAAGATTGAAACAGAGGGAGATTGAAACAGTGGGAGATTGAAACAGTGGGAGATGAAACAGTGGCAGATTGAAACAGTGGCAGATTGAAACAGAGGGAGAATTAAACACACGGAGAAGAGAATGACAGAAAGAGGTGAATAACATTGGGAGGGCATGACGGGAGGCAGAAACAGATGGGATTAAGACTGTATGATGTTGAAATAGTTGGATATTGAAACAGTGGGATATTGAAACAGTGGGAGATTGAAACAGTGGGAGATTAAAAAGTGGGAGATTGAGACTGTTGGTGATTGACATAGTTGGAGATTGAAAGAGTAGGATATTGAAACAGTGGGAGACTGAAACAGTGGGCGATTGAAAAAGAGGTGGATTGAAACAGAGGGAGATGAAACAGTGGGAGATTGAAACAGTGGGAGATTGAAATATTGGGAGTTGGAAACAGTGGGCAATTAAAACAGTGAACGATTGAAACAGAGGGAGATTGAAACAGTGGGAGATTGAAACAGTGGCAGATTGAAACAGTGGCAGATTGAAACAGTGGCAGATTGAAACAGAGGGAGAATTAAACACACGGAGAATAGAATGACAGAAAGAGGTGAATAACATTGGGAGGGCATGACGGGAGGCAGCAACAGGTGTGATGGCTTGGTAAGTGTGTTGGGGAGTCGACGACCTAGTCAGGGCAGAGAGAACAACACAAGAAGCAGCAGAAGAAGCTTCCTATAGGCAGATCTAACACTGACTGGTTGTCATTACTAACAATTTTGCCAGGGCAGCGACCTGACGGCCTACTCTTTGCGATTTCCAACTGCCGTGGGATGTTTAACGTGCACAACTTGCACACGGGACCTCCGGCTTAACGCCCTTATCCGAGAAGGCGAGGTATAGGATCTCACTGCCCGAGAGATGGGAGGGGCGTGTGATATCGTTTACCTGGGGTTGGTGGACGATAGAAACATGCAACACAAGTGTACACTGACAGAGTCATGCTAGAGGACAGAGGTTAGTTATTAGAGAATGTGAAATATTGAAACATGCAACACAAGTGTATACTGACAGAGGTTAGTTATTAGAGAATGTGAAATATGGAAACATGCACCACAAATGTATACTGACAGAGGTTAGTTATTAGAGAATGTGAAATACGGAAATATGCGACACAAATGTATACTGACAGAGGTTAGTTAGTAGAGAATGTGAAATATGGAAACATGCACCACAAATGTATACTGACAGAGGTTAGTTATTAGAGAATGTGAAATACGGAAATATGCGACACAGTGTATACTGACAGAGGTTAGTTATTAGAGAATGTGAAATATTGAAACATGCAACACAAATGTATAGTGACAGAGGTTAGTTATTAGAGAATGTGAAATACGGAAACATGCGACACAAATGTGTACTGACAGAGGTTAGATAGTAGAGAATGTGAAATATGAAAACAAATGTGTACTCACAGGCTGTCAATGAGGCTGTTGTAGAAGCCAATGCTGTGGAGGAACTTCAGTAATGCAGCCGCTGAAAGCCTGTGATCTGGGTCCATCTGTAGCGTAGACATGAGGCACCAACACATGGGTTCCGGGATGCCAGACATCAGTTGAGAGTCCTCCAGACACTGGTAGACCTTGTAGGAGGACGGCTCTCTCTTCAACAGCATGCACCAGAGAAGCACGCCCAGAGAGTACATGTCCAGCTTAGAAGCATCCACCAATGTGCGGGACACCTTTTCTGGAGCATTGAAGCGCCGGCTGCCACCCATGCCTTTCGTAGGAATCATGATGCCTGGAGGAAAGGACAGTGACAATCCAAAGTCTCCAAGAACCACGTCGTTTCTCGCATCGATGAAAACATTGTCAGGTTTGATATCGTTGTGCACTATTCTCTGCTTATCATTGAGATATCGCACAGCGCAGGCCGTCTGGAGAAAGTACTTCTCACACAAAGCTAAGGGCATGGTGTCCAGTTTGGTGGTCAAGGTTCCATTAGTGCAGTAGTCGGTACAGATGACCAAGTATCCAGGATACAGTGCCGCTGACACAAGCTTGATGACATGTGGATGAGACAGCCGCTGTAAAACCGTGACCTCTTGAGAGAACAGCTTCATGTTTCTAATGCCTCCATCAGGAGTCAGCAATGAGAGGGTCTTCACAGCTCGCCTGAGTGAAGGATCAGTCAGTGAAGTGGCTAGAACCACGTCTCCACTCATCCCACTGCCCAGAAGTGGACCACGACACAGCTGGTTTGCGGTAAAGAACTTCTCGTGCAGATCTGCTTCCACTGGATTCTCATTAGATGATGCCATTTGTGAACACACGCACAGTAGACTCCGAGTAAGAAAATAATCCAAATGAAACAATTCCAATCCGAGAATATACTCCGAATTCCGAGGTAGACACTCTGGACAATTCCCAATGGAATGAGGCTGAGACTGGCAGTTCTCTGATATATATAGTGGGCTGGACAAAGGAAGTTGTTATCAGCAGCGCCCATACATACGAGGGTAACCACTGGCGGATAGATCTATCACCAGTTGTGTCTTTTGGCAGAAGCCGACGTTATCGGCTGTGTCTTTGATGTGTGTGCCGGCGAGATGGTTGGAGTAATGGCCGGCGACTTTAGTGACATCACACCAGGAGTTATAAAAGCGATAATCCTTGGCGGCTACATCCATCGCTTGTGAGTTCTTTTAGCAGAAGCCGCCGTTGTCTGTCGGCGTCAATGATGTCACTGAGGAAATGGCCGGCTGCTTGACAGATATCAAGAGATAAAGAAAGGATAATCTTGGCGGCTACTTCTGTCGCTTGTGATGATGTCACTGGGGAAATGGCCGGTGATTTTAATTATATCATGGGATATAGATGAGATAATCTTGGCGGCTACTTCTGTCTCTTGTGATGATGTCGCTGGGGAAATGGTCGGTGGTTTTAAATATATCAAGGGATATAGAAGAGATAATCTTGGCGGCTACTTCTGTCGCTTGTGATGATGTCACTGAGGAAACTGTTGGATATTGATACACTGGGAGACCGAAATAATGGGATACCGTAACAGTGGGAGATTTGAAACAGACTGAAATTGAAACAGTGGGAGCTTGAAACAGTGGAAGATTGAAACAGTGGGAGATTGAAACAGTGAGAGATTGCAACAGTGAGAGATTGAAACAGTGAGAAATTGAACAGTGGGAGATTGAAACAGTGGGAGATTGAAACAGTGGGAGATTGAAACAGTGGGAGATTGAAATAGTTGGAGATTGAAATAGACGGAGATTGAAATAGTGGGAGATTGAAATAGTGGGAGATTGACATAGTGAGAGATTGAAACAGTGAGAGATTGAAATAGTGGGAGATTAAGACAGTTGGAGATTTAAATAGGTGGAGATTGAAACAGTGGGAGATTGAGATTGAAACAGTGGGAGATTGAGACAGTTGGAGATTGAGACAGTTGGATATTGAAATAGTTGGCGATTGAGACAGTGGGAGATTGAAATAGTAGGAGATTGGGACAGTAGGAGATTGAGACAGTTGGAGATTTAAAAATTTGGAGATTGAGACAGTGGGAGATTGAAACAGTGGAAGATTGAAACAGTGGGAGATTGAAACAGTGGGAGATTGAAACAGTGGGATATTGAAACAGTTGGAGATTGAAATAGTTGGAGATTGAAATAGACGGAGATTGAAATAGTGGGAGATTGAAATAGTGGGAGATTGACATAGTTAGAGATTGAAACAGTGAGAGATTGAAATAGTGGGAGATTAAGACAGTTGGAGATTTAAATAGGTGGAGATTGAAACAGTGAGAGATTGAGATTGAAACAGTGGGAGATTGAGACAGTTGGAGATTGAGACAGTTGGATATTGAAATAGTTGGCGATTGAGACAGTGGGAGATTGAAATAGTAGGAGATTGGGACAGTAGGAGATTGAGACAGTTGGAGATTTAAAAAGGTGGAGATTGAGACAGTGGGAGACTGAAACAGTGGGAGATTGAAACAGTTGGATATTGAAACAGTGGAAGATTAAAAAGTGGGAGATTAAGACTGTATGAGATTGAAATAATTGGATATTGAAACAGTGGGATACTGAAACAGTGGGAGATTGAAATAGTGGGAGATTAAAAAGTGGGAGATTGAGACTGTTGGTGATTGACATAGTTGGAGATTGAAAGAGTAGGATATTGAAACAGTGGGAGATTGAAACTGTGGGAGACGGAAACAGTGGGCGATTGAAAAAGAGGTGGATTGAAACAGAGGGAGATGAAACAGTGGGAGATTGAAACAGTGGGAGATTGAAATATTGGGAGTTGGAAACAGTGGGCAATTAAAACAGTGAACGATTGAAACAGAGGGAGATTGAAACAGTGGGAGATTGAAACAGTGGCAGATTGAAACAGTGGCAGATTGAAACAGAGGGAGAATTAAACACACGGAGAAAAGAATGACAGAAAGAGGTGAATAACATTGGGAGGGCATGACGGGAGGCAGAAACCGATGGGATGGTTTGGTAAGTGTGTTGGGGAGTCGACGACCTAGTCAGGGCAGAGCGAACAACACAAGAAGCAGCAGAAGAAGCTTCCTATAGGCAGATCTAACACTGACTGGTTGTCATTACTAACAATTTTGCCAGGGCAGCGACCTGACGACCTACTCTTTGCGATTTCCAACTGTCGTGGGATGTTTAACGTGCACAACTTGCACACGGGACCTCCTGCTTTACGCCCTTATCCGAGAAGGCGAGGTATAGGATCTCACTGCCCGAGAGATGGGAGGGGCGTGTGATATCGTTTACCTGGGGTTGGTGGACGATAGAAACATGCAACACAAGTGTACACTGACAGAGTCATGCTAGAGGACAGAGGTGAGTTATTAGAGAATGTGAAATATGGAAACATGCAACACAAGTATATACTGACAGAGGTTAGTTATTAGAGAATGTGAAATATGGAAACATGCAACACAAGTGTAAACTGACAGAGGTTAGTTATTAGAGAATGTGAAATATGGAAACATGCAACACAAATGTAAACTGACAGAGGTTAGTTATTAGAGAATGTGAAATATTGAAACATGCAACACAAATGTAAACTGACAGAGGTTAGTTATTAGAGAATGTGAAATATTGAAACATGCAACACAAGTGAATACTGACAGAGGTTAGTTATTAGTGAATGTGAAATATTGAAACATGCAACACAAGTGTATACTGACAGAGGTTAGTTATTAGAGAATGTGAAATATGGAAACATGCACCACAAATGTATAGTGACAGAGGTTAGTTATTAGAGAATGTGAAATATTGAAACATGCAACACAAGTGTATACTGACAGAGGTTAGTTATTAGAGAATGTGAAATACGGAAATATGCGACACAGTGTATACTGACAGAGGTTAGTTATTAGAGAATGTGAAATATTGAAACATGCAACACAAATGTATAGTGACAGAGGTTAGTTATTAGAGAATGTGAAATAGAGAAACATGCGACACAAATGTATACTGACAGAGGTTAGTTATTAGAGAATGTGAAATATGAAAACATGCGACACAAATGTATACTGACAGAGGTTAGTTATTAGAGAATGTGAAATATTGAAACATGCAACACAAATGTATAGTGACAGAGGTTAGTTATTAGAGAATGTGAAATACGGAAACATGCGACACAAATGTGTACTGACTGAGGTTAGTTAGTAGAGAATGTGAAATATGAAAACAAATGTGTACTCACAGGCTGTCAATGAGGCTGTTGTAGAAGCCAATGCTGTGGAGGAACTTCAGTAATGCAGCCGCTGAAAGCCTCTGATCTGGGTCCATCTGTAGCGTAGACATGAGGCACCAACACATGGGTTCCGGGATGCCAGACATCAGTTGAGAGTCCTCCAGACACTGGTAGACCTTGTAGGAGGACGGCTCTCTCTTCAACAGCATGCACCAGAGAAGCACGCCCAGAGAGTACATGTCCAGCTTAGAAGCATCCACCAATGTGCGGGACACCTTTTCTGGAGCATTGAAGCGCCGGCTGCCACCCATGCCTTTTGTAGGAATCATGATGCCTGGAGGAAAGGACAGTGACAATCCAAAGTCTCCCAGAACCACGTCGTTTCTCGCATCGATGAAAACATTGTCAGGTTTGATATCGTTGTGCACTATTCTCTGCTTATCATTGAGATATCGCACAGCGCAGGCCGTCTGGAGAAAGTACTTCTCACACAAAGCTAAGGGCATGGTGTCCAGTTTGGTGGTCAAGGTTCCATTAGTGCAGTAGTCGGTACAGATGACCAAGTATCCAGGATACAGTGCCGCTGACACAAGCTTGATGACATGTGGATGAGACAGCCGCTGTAAAACCGTGACCTCTTGAGAGAACAGCTTCATGTTTCTAATGCCTCCATCAGGAGTCAGCAATGAGAGGGTCTTCACAGCTCGTCTGAGTGAAGGATCAGTCAGTGAAGTGGCTAGAACCACGTCTCCACTCATCCCACTGCCCAGAACTGGACCACGACACAGCTGGTTTGCGGTAAAGAACTCCTCGTGCAGATCTGCTTCCACTGGATGCTCATTAGATGATGCCATTTGTGAACACACGCACAGTAGACTCCGAGTCAGAAAATAATCCAAATGAAACAATTCCAATCCGAGAATATACTCCGAATTCCGAGGTAGACACTCTGGACAATTCCCAATGGAATGAGGCTGAGACTGGCAGTTCTCTGGTATATATAGTGGGCTGGACAAAGGAAGTTGTTATCAGCACCGCCCATACATACGAGGGTAACCACTGGCGGATAGATCTATCACCAGTTGTGTCTTTTGGCAGAAGCCGACGTTATCGGCTGTGTCTTTGATGTGTGTGCCGGCGAGATGGCTGGAGTAATGGCCGGCGACTTTAGTGACATCACACCAGGAGTTATAAAAGCGATAATCCTTGGCGGCTACATCCATCGCTTGTGAGTTCTTTTAGCAGAAGCCGTTGTTGTCTGTCGGCGTCAATGATGTCACTGAGGAAATGGTCGGCTACTTGACAGATATCAAGGGATAAAGAAGGGATAATCTTGGCGGCTACATCCATCGCTTGTGAGTGCTTTTAGCAGAAGCCGCCGTTGTCTGTCGGCGTCAATGATGTCACTGAGGAAATGGTCGGCTACTTGACAGATATCAAGGGATAAAGAAGGGATAATCTTGGCGGCTACATCCATCGCTTGTGATGATATCACAGTAAACGGGCCCGAGACCTGACAGATGTCCTACCAGGTGGTGTAGGTGCACGCGGGTATTGTCTGGTCGGTTTACTTGCAAGCCTTGAGACACAGGTGACCTATATTTAATGTATTGACCCAGGCCGACTATGTCGCGGTGAGTGACCACAGTAAATGTTTGTTTACAGTTAAGCATCACATGAAGGCAGACGGCAAGAACTAAACACACTAATCTGCCGCATTGGTATCGTTGCGCTCATGTAGAGAACTGAGAACAAAGGAATAAATGCAATTTTTTTTTTTTATTTTTTGCTACCAGGCTAGATTAGTTTATAGCAGTGTGCAGACTCTCGGTGACTTTCACAGAAATTACGTTATCATCAAAATCTCCATAATCTTCATCGTCAAACATCTGGCTTAGGTTTCTATGATATTCACCCATTGTACATAGTGTGTCCTGAATATGTCCACATAGCCTAGACTTTCAGCTATGTATTTCCCTTATATTCTATGATGTCCTGAATATGTCCACATAGCCTAGACTTTAAGTTATGTATTTCCCTTATATTCTATGATGTCCTGAATATGTCCACATAGCCTAGACTTTAAGTTATGTATTTCCCTTATATTCTATGATGTCCTGAATATGTCCACATAGCCTAGACTTTAAGTTATGTATTTCCCTTATATTGCATGATGTGACAATGTACATATGTTCAGTAGTTTGCCATTGGTTTCACACGTACCATAAAAATTCAAAGCAAGGCGGTCTGCTGCCAAATCTCCCGCAGCTGTGTTTCGAACACGGGTAAGCGAGGTTACGAACTGGATCTGTTACCTCTTCGCCACCGAGCATGTATATACAAATGGACCTCTCTATCTCTCTCTCTCTCTCTCTCTCTTTCTCTCTCTCTCTCTCTCTCTCTCTCACATATGTATATATATTGGCATGTGCCATGCAGGAAAGCGTGGGCGGTCGTCATGACTCGCCATTTCACTCGATCACCAGAGTCGTGGATCAGCTCAGTGAGATTGAAACAGTGGGAGATTGAAACAGTTAGAGATTGAAACAGTGGGATATTGAAACAGTGTGAGATTGAAACAGTGGGATATTAAAACAGTTGGTGATTGAAACAGTGGGAGATTGAAATAGTGGGAGATTGAAACAGTGGGAGATTAAAAAGTGGGAGATTGAAATAGTTGGAGATTGAAACAGTGGGAGATTGAAACATTGGGATGTTGAAATAGTTGAAGATTGAAATAGTGGAAGATTGAAACAGTGGGAGATTGAAACAGTGGAAGATTGAAACAGTGTGAGATTGAAACAGTGGGATATTAAAACAGTTAGGGATTGAAACAGTGGGAGATTGAAATAGTGGGAGATTGAAACAGTGTGAGATTAAAAAGTGGGAGATTGAAATAGTTGGAGATTGAAACAGTGGGAGATTGAAACAGTGGGAGATTGAAACAGTGGGAGATTGAAATAGTTGGAGATTGAAATATTTGGAGATTGAAGTAATGGGAGATTGAAATAGTGGGAGATTGAAACAGTAGGAGATTGAAATAGTGGGAGATTGAAACAGTTGGAGATTGAAACAGTGGGAGATTGAATCAGTGGGAGATTGTAAAAGTTGGATATTGAAACAGTGGGAGATTAAAAAGTGGGAGATTAAGACTGTATGAGATTGAAATAGTTGGATATTGAAACAGTGGGATATTGAAACAGTGGGAGATTCAAACAGTGGGAGATTAAAAAGTGGGAGATTGAGACTGTTGGTGATTGACATAGTTGGAGATTGAAAGAGTGAGATATTGAAACAGTGGGAGATTAAAAAGTGGGAGACTGAAACAGTTTGAGATTGACACAGTTGGAGATTGAAACGGTGCGAGATTGAAACAGTGGGAGATTGAAATAGTGAGAGATTGAAACAGTTGGATATTGAAACAGTGGGATATTGAAACAATGGGAGGTAGAAACAGTGGGAGATTGAGACTGTTGGAGATTGAAATAGTTGGAGATTGAAACAGTGGGAGATTGAAATAGTTGGAGATTGAAACAGTGGGAGATTGAAACAGTTGAAGATTGAAACAGTTGAAGATTGAAACAGTGGGAGATTGAAACAGTGGGAGATTGAAACAGTGGGAGATTGAAACAGTGGGATATTGAAACAGTGTGAGATTGAAACAGTGGGATATTAAAACAGTTGGTGATTGAAACAGTGGGAGATTGAAATAGTGGGAGATTGAAAAAGTGGGAGATTAAAAAGTGTGAGATTGAAATAGTTGGAGATTGAAACAGTGGGAGATTGAAACATTGGGATGTTGAAATAGTTGGAGATTGAAATAGTGGGAGATTGAAACAGTGGGAGATTGAAATAGTGGGAGATTGAAACAGTGGGAGATTGAAACAGTGGGAGATTGAAACAGTGGGAGATTGAAACAGTGGGAGATTGAAACAGTGGGAGATTGTAAAAGTTGGATATTGAAACAGTGGGAGATTAAAAAGTGGGAGACTGAAACAGTTGGAGATTGACACAGTTGGAGATTGAAACGGTGCGAGATTGAAACAGTGGGAGATTGAAATAGTGAGAGATTGAAACAGTGGGAGATTGAAACAGTTGGATATTGAAACAGTGGGATATTGAAACAATGGGAGGTAGAAACAGTGGGAGATTGAGACTGTTGGAGATTGAAATAGTTGGAGATTGAAACAGTGGGAGATTGAAATAGTTGGAGATTGAAACAGTGGGAGATTGAAACAGTTGAAGATTGAAACAGTTGAAGATTGAAACAGTGGGAGATTGAAACAGTGGGATATTGAAACAGTGTGAGATTGAAACAGTGGGAGATTGAAACAGTTAGAGATTGAAACAGTGGGATATTGAAACAGTGTGAGATTGAAACAGTGGGATATTAAAACAGTTGGTGATTGAAACAGTGGGAGATTGAAATAGTGGGAGATTGAAACAGTGGGAGATTAAAAAGTGGGAGATTGAAATAGTTGGAGATTGAAACAGTGGGAGATTGAAACATTGGGATGTTGAAATAGTTGAAGATTGAAATAGTGGAAGATTGAAACAGTGGGAGATTGAAATAGTGGGAGATTGAAACAGTGGGAGATTGAAACAGTGGGAGATTGAAACAGTGGGAGATTGAAACAGTGGGAGATTGAAACAGTGGGAGATTGTAAAAGTTTGATATTGAAACAGTGGGAGAATAAAAAGTGGGAGATTAAGACTGTTGGAGATTGAAATAGTTGGAGATTGAAACAGTGGGAGATTGAAATAGTTGGAGACTGAAACAGTGGGAGATTAAAAAGTGGGAGATTGAGACTGTTGGAGATTGAAATAGTTGGAGATTGAAACAGTGGGAGATTGAAATAGTTGGAGATTGAAATAGTTGGAGATTGAAACAGTGGGAGATTGAAACAGTTGAAGATTGAAACAGTGGGAGATTGAAACAGTGGGAGATTGAAACAGGGTGAGATTGAAATAGTGGGAGATTGAAATAGTTGGAGATTGAAATATTTGGAGATTGAAGTAATGGGAGATTGAAATAGTGGGAGATTGAAACAGTAGGAGATTGAAATAGTGGGAGATTGAAACAGTGGGAGATTGAAACAGTGGGAGATTGTAAAAGTTGGATATTGAAACAGTGGAAGATTAAAAAGTTGGAGATTAAGACTGTATGAGATTGAAATAGTTGGATATTGAAACAGTGGGATATTGAAACAGTGGGATATTGAAACAGTGGGAGATTCAAACAGTGGGAGATTGAGACTGTTGGTGATTGACATTGTTGGAGATTGAAAGAGTGGGATATTGAAACAGTGGGAGATTAAAAAGTGGGAGACTGAAACAGTTGGAGATTGACACAATTGGAGATTGAAACGGTGCGAGATTGAAACAGTGGGAGATTGAAATAGTGAGAGATTGAAACAGTGGGAGATTGAAACAGTTGGATATTGAAACAGTGGGATATTGAAACAATGGGAGGTAGAAACAGTGGGAGATTGAGACTGTTGGAGATTGAAATAGTTGGAGATTGAAACAGTGGGAGATTGAAATAGTTGGAGATTGAAACAGTGGGAGTTTGAAACAGTTGAAGATTGAAACAGTTGAAGATTGAAACAGTGGGAGATTGAAACAGTGGGATATTGAAACAGTGTGAGATTGAAACAGTGGGAGATTGAAACAGTTAGAGATTGAAACAGTGGGATATTGAAACAGTGTGAGATTGAAACAGTGGAATATTAAAACAGTTGGTGATTGAAACAGTGGGAGATTGAAATAGTGGGAGATTGAAACAGTGGGAGATTAAAAAGTGGGAGATTGAAATAGTTGGAGATTGAAACAGTGGGAGATTGAAACATTGGGATGTTGAAATAGTTGGAGATTGAAATAGTGGAAGATTGAAACAGTGGGAGATTGAAATAGTGGGAGATTGAAACAGTGGGAGATTGAAACAGTGAGAGATTGAAACAGTGGGAGATTGAAACAGTGGGAGATTGAAACAGTGGGAGATTGTAAAAGTTTGATATTGAAACAGTGGGAGATTAAAAAGTGGGAGATTAAGACTGTATGAGATTGAAATAGTTGGATATTGAAACAGTGGGATATTGAAACAGTGGGAGGTTGAAACAGTGGGAGATTAAAAAGTGGGAGATTGAGACTGTTGGTGATTGACATAGTTGGAGATTGAAAGAGTGGGATATTGAAACAGTGGGAGATTGAAACTGTGGAAGACGGAAACAGTGGGCGATTGAAAAAGAGGTGGATTGAAACAGAGATAGATGAAACAGTGGGAGATTGAAACAGTGGGAGATTGAAATATTGGGAGTTGTAAACAGTGGGCAATTAAAACAGTGGGAGATTGAAACAGAGGGAGATTGAAACAGTGGGAGATTGAAACAGTGGCAGATTGAAACAGTGGCAGATTGAAACAGAGGGAGAATTAAACACACGGAAAAGAGAATGGCAGAAAGAGGTGAATAGCATTGGGAGGGCATGACGGGAGGCAGAAACCGATGGGATGGCTTGGTAAGTGTGTTGGGGAGTCGACGACCTAGTCAGGGCAGAGAGAACAACACAAGAAGCAGCAGAAGAAGCTTCCTATAGGCAGATCTAACACTGACTGGTTGTCATTACTAACAATTTTGCCAGGGCAGCGACCTGACGGCCTACTCTTTGCGATTTCCAACTGCCGTGGGATGTTTAACGTGCACAACTTGCACACGGGACCTCCGGCTTAACGCCCTTATCCGAGAAGGCGAGGTATAAGATCTCACTACCCGAGAGATGGGAGGGGCGTGTGATATCGTTTACCTGGGGTTGGTGGACGATAGAAACAAGCAACACAAGTGTACACTGACAGAGTCATGCTAGAGGACAGAGGTTAGTTATTAGAGAATGTGAAATATTGAAACATGCAACACAAGTGTATACTGACAGAGGTTAGTTATTAGAGAATGAGAAATATTGAAACATGCAACACAAGTGTATACTGACAGAGGTTAGTTATTAGAGAATGTGAAATACGGAAACATGCGACACAAATGTATACTGACAGAGGTTAGTTAGTAGAGAATGTGAAATATTGAAACATGCGACACAAATGTATACTGACAGAGGTTAGTTAGTAGAGAATGTGAAATATTGAAACATGCGACACAAATGTATACTGACAGAGGTTAGTTAGTAGAGAATGTGAAATACGGAAACATGCGACACAAATGTATAGTGACAGAGGTTAGTTATTAGAGCATGTGAAATACGGAAACATGCGACACAAATGTATAGTGACAGAGGTTAGTTATTAGAGAATGTGAAATACGGAAACATGCGACACAAATGTATACTGACAGAGGTTAGTTAGTAGAGAATGTGAAATATGAAAACAAATGTGTACTGACAGAGGTTAGTTAGTAGAGAACGTGAAATATGAAAACAAATGTGTACTCACAGGCTGTCAATGAGGCTGTTGTAGAAGCCAATGCTGTGGAGGAACTTCAGTAATGCAGCCGCTGAAAGCCTCTGAACTGGGTCCATCTGTAGCGTAGACATGAGGCACCAACACATGGGTTCCGGGATGCCAGACATCAGTTGAGAGTCCTCCAGACACTGGTAGACCTTGTAGGAGGACGGCTCTCTCTTCAACAGCATGCACCAGAGAAGCACGCCCAGAGAGTACATGTCCAGCTTAGAAGCATCCACCAATGTGCGGGACACCTTTTCTGGAGCATTGAAGCGCCGGCTGCCACCCATGCCTTTCGTAGGAATCATGATGCCTGGAGGAAAGGACAGTGACAATCCAAAGTCTCCAAGAACCACGTCGTTTCTCGCATCGATGAAAACATTGTCAGGTTTGATATCGTTGTGCACTATTCTCTGCTTATCATTGAGATATCGCACAGCGCAGGCCGTCTGGAGAAAGTACTTCTCACACAAAGCTAAGGGCATGGTGTCAAGTTTGGTGGTCAAGGTTCCATTAGTGCAGTAATCGGTACAGATGACCAAGTATCCAGGATACAGTGCCGCTGACACAAGCTTGATGACATGTGGATGAGACAGCCGCTGTAAAACTGTGACCTCTTGAGAGAACAGCTTCATGTTTCTAATGCCTCCATCAGTAGTCAGCAATGAGAGGGTCTTCACAGCTCGTCTGAGTGAAGGATCAGTCAGTGAAGTGGCTAGAACCACGTCTCCACTCATCCCACTGCCCAGAACTGGACCACGACACAGCTGGTGTGCGGTAAAGAACTCCTCGTGCAGATCTGCTTCCACTGGATTCTCATTAGATGCTGCCATTTGTGAACAGTCGACTCCGAGTCAGAAAATAATCCAAATGAAACAATTACAATCCGAGAATATACTCCGAATTCCGAGGTAGACACTCTGGACAATTCCCAATGAAATGAGGCTGAGACTGGCAGTTCTCTGGTATATATAGTGGGCTGGACAAAGGAAGTTGTTATCAGCACCGCCCATACATACGAGGGTAACCACTGGCGGATAGATCTATCACCAGTTGTGTCTTTTGGCAGAAGCCGACGTTATCGGCTGTGTCTTTGATGTGTGTGCCGGCGAGAAGGCTGGAGCAATGGCCGGCGACTTTAGTGACATCACACCAGGAGTTATAAAAGCGATAATCCTTGGCGGCTACATCCATCGCTTGTGAGTTCTTTTAGCAGAAGCCGCCGTTGTCTGTCGGCGTCAATGATGTCACTGAGGAAATGGCCGGCTACTTGACAGATATCAAGAAATAAAGAAAGGATAATCTTGGCGGCTACTTCTGTCGCTTGTGATGATGTCACTGGGGAAATGGCCGGTGATTTTAAATATATCAAGGGATATAGAAGATATA
This sequence comes from Cepaea hortensis, assembly GCA_963921405.1. NCBI lineage: Eukaryota > Metazoa > Mollusca > Gastropoda > Stylommatophora > Helicidae > Cepaea > Cepaea hortensis. Next base: position 100,094,112 of record OY992891.1, read on the forward strand.
ATCTTGGCGGCTACTTCTGTCGCTTGTGATGATGTCACTGGGGAAACTGTTGGATATTGATACACTGGGAGACCGAAATAATGGGATACCGTAACAGTGGGAGATGGAAACAGACTGAAATTGAAACAGTGGGAGCTTGTAACAGTGGAAGATTGAAACAGTGGGAGATTGAAACAGTGAGAGATTGAAACAGTGAGAGATTGAAACAGTGAGAAATTGAACAGTGGGAGATTGAAACAGTGGGAGATTGAAACAGTGGGAGATTGAAACAGTTGGAGATTGAAATAGTTGGAGATTGAAATAGACGGAGATTGAAATAGTGGGAGATTGAAATAGTGGGACATTGACATAGTGAGAGATTGAAACAGTGGGAGATTGAAATAGTGGGAGATTAAGACAGTTGGAGATTTAAATAGGTGGAGATTGAAACAGTGGGAGATTGAGATTGAAACAGTGTGAGATTGAGACAGTTGGAGATTGAGACAGTTGGATATTGAAATAGTTGGCGATTGAGACAGTGGGAGATTGAAATAGTAGGAGATTGGGACAGTAGGATATTGAGACAGTTGGAGATTTAAAAATTTGGAGATTGAGACAGTGGGAGATTGAAACAGTGGGAGATTGAAACAGTTGGATATTGAAACAGTGGGAGATTGAAATAGTGGGAGATTAAGACAGTTGGAGATTTAAAAAGGTGGAGATTGAGACAGTGGGAGACTGAAACAGTGGGAAATTGAAACAGTTGGATATTGAAACAGTGGGAGATTAAAAAGTGGGAGATTAAGACTGTATGAGATTGAAATAATTGGATATTGAAACAGTGGGATATTGAAACAGTGGGAGATTGAAATAGTGGGAGATTAAAAAGTGGGAGATTGAGACTGTTGGTGATTGACATAGTTGGAGATTGAAAGAGTAGGATATTGAAACAGTGGGAGATTGAAACTGTGGGAGACGGAAACAATGGGCGATTGAAAAAGAGGTGGATTGAAACAGAGGGAGATGAAACAGTGGGAGATTGAAACAGTGGGAGATTGAAATATTGGGAGTTGGAAACAGTGGGCAATTAAAACAGTGAAAGATTGAAACAGAGGGAGATTGAAACAGTGGGAGATTGAAACAGTGGGAGATGAAACAGTGGCAGATTGAAACAGTGGCAGATTGAAACAGAAGGAGAATTAAACACACGGAGAAGAGAATGACAGAAAGAGGTGAATAACATTGGAAGGGCATGACGGGAGGCAGAAACCGATGGGATGGCTTGGTAAGTGTGTTGGGGAGTCGACGACCTAGTCAGGGCAGAGAGAACAACACAAGAAGCAGCAGAAGAAGCTTCCTATAGGCAGATTTAACACTGACTGGTTGTCATTACTAACAATTTTGCCAGGGCAGCGACCTGACGGCCTACTCTTTGCGATTTCCAACTGCCGTGGGATGTTTAACGTGCACAACTTGCACACGGGACCTCCGGCTTTACGCCCTTATCCGAGAAAGCGAGGTATAGGATCTCACTGCCCGAGAGATGGGAGGGGCGTGTGATATCGTTTACCTGGGGTTGGTGGACGATAGAAACATGCAACACAAGTGTACACTGACAGAGTCATGCTAGAGGACAGAGGTTAGTTATTAGAGAATGAGAAATATTGAAACATGCAACACAAGTGTATACTGACAGAGGTTAGTTATTAGAGAATGTGAAATATGGAAATATGCGACACAGTGTATACTGACAGAGGTTAGTTATTAGAGAATGTGAAATATTGAAACATGCAACACAAATGTATAGTGACAGAGGTTAGTTATTAGAGAATGTGAAATATTGAAACATGCAACACAAATGTATAGTGACAGAGGTTAGTTATTAGAGAATGTGAAATATTGAAACATGCGACACAAATGTATAGTGACAGAGGTTAGTTATTAGAGAATGTGAAATATTGAAACATACGACACAAATGTATACTGACAGAGGTTAGTTATTAGAGAATGTGAAATACGGAAACATGCGACACAAATGTATACTGACAGAGGTTAGTTAGTAGAGAACGTGAAATATGAAAACAAATGTGTACTCACAGGCTGTCAATGAGGCTGTTGTAGAAGCCAATGCTGTGGAGGAACTTCAGTAATGCAGCCGCTGAAAGCCTCTGATCTGGGTCCATCTGTAGCGTAGACATGAGGCACCAACACATGGGTTCCGGGATGCCAGACATCAGTTGAGAGTCCTCCAGACACTGGTAGACCTTGTAGGAGGACGGCTCTCTCTTCAACAGCATGCACCAGAGAAGCACGCCCAGAGAGTACATGTCCAGCTTAGAAGCATCCACCAATGTGCGGGACACCTTTTCTGGAGCATTGAAGCGCCGGCTGCCACCCATGTCTTTCGTAGGAATCATGATGCCTGGAGGAAAGGACAGTGACAATCCAAAGTCTCCAAGAACCACGTCGTTTCTCGCATCGACGAAAACATTGTCAGGTTTGATATCGTTGTGCACTATTCTCTGCTTATCATTGAGATATCGCACAGCGCAGGCCGTCTGGAGAAAGTACTTCTCACACAAAGCTAAGGGCATGGTGTCCAGTTTGGTGGTCAAGGTTCCGTTAGTGCAGTAGTCGGTACAGATGACCAAGTATCCAGGATACAGTGCCGCTGACACAAGCTTGATGACATGTGGATGAGACAGCCGTTGTAAAACCGTGACCTCTTGAGAGAACAGCTTCATGTTTCTAATGCCTCCATCAGGAGTCAGCAATGAGAGGGTCTTCACAGCTCGCCTGAGTGAAGGATCAGTCAGTGAAGTGGCTAGAACCACGTCTCCACTCATCCCACTGCCCAGAACTGGACCACGACACAGCTGGTGTGCGGTAAAGAACTCCTCGTGCAGATCTGCTTCCACTGGATTCTCATTAGATGATGCCATTTGTGAACACACGCACAGTAGACTCCGAGTCAGAAAATAATCCAAATGAAACAATTCCAATCCGAGAATATACTCCGAATTCCGAGGTAGACACTCTGGACAATTCCCAATGAAATGAGGCTGAGACTGGCAGTTCTCTGTTATATATAGTGGGCTGGACAAAGGAAGTTGTTATCAGCACCGCCCATACATACGAGGGTAACCACTGGCGGATAGATCTATCACCAGTTGTATCTTTTGGCAGAAGCCGACGTTATCGGCTGTGTCTTTGATGTGTGTGCCGGCGAGAAGGCTGGAGCAATGGCCGGCGACTTTAGTGACATCACACCAGGAGTTATAAAAGCGATAATCCTTGGCGGCTACATCCATCGCTTGTGAGTTCTTTTAGCAGAAGCCGCCGTTGTCTGTCGGCGTCAATGATGTCACTGAGGAAATGGCCGGCTACTTGACAGATATCAAGAAATAAAGAAAGGATAATCTTGGCGGCTACTTCTGTCGCTTGTGATGATGTCACTGGGGAAATGGCCGGTGATTTTAAATATATCAAGGGATATAGAAGAGATAATCTTGGCGGCTACTTCTGTCGCTTGTGATGATGTCACTGGGGAAACTGTTGGATATTGATACACTGGGAGACCGAAATAATGGGATACCGTAACAGTGGGAGATGGAAACAGACTGAAATTGAAACAGTGGGAGCTTGAAACAGTGGAAGATTGAAACAGTGGGAGATTGAAACAGTGAGAGATTGAAACAGTGAGAGATTGAAACAGTGAGAAATTGAACAGTGGGAGATTGAAACAGTGGGAGATTGAAACAGTGGGAGATTGAAACAGTTGGAGATTGAAATAGTTGGAGATTGAAATAGACGGAGATTGAAATAGTGGGAGATTGAAATAGTGGGACATTGACATAGTGAGAGATTGAAACAGTGGGAGATTGAAATAGTGGGAGATTAAGACAGTTGGAGATTTAAATAGGTGGAGATTGAAACAGTGGGAGATTGAGATTGAAACAGTGGGAGATTGAGACAGTTGGAGATTGAGACAGTTGGATATTGAAATAGTTGGCGATTGAGACAGTGGGAGATTGAAATAGTAGGAGATTGGGACAGTAGGAGATTGAGACAGTTGGAGATTTAAAAATTTGGAGATTGAGACAGTGGGAGATTGAAACAGTGGGAGATTGAAACAGTTGGATATTGAAACAGTGGGAGATTGAAATAGTGGGAGATTAAGACAGTTGGAGATTTAAAAAGGTGGAGATTGAGACAGTGGGAGACTGAAACAGTGGGAGATTGAAACAGTTGGATATTGAAACAGTGGGAGATTAAAAAGTGGGAGATTAAGACTGTATGAGATTGAAATAATTGGATATTGAAACAGTGGGATATTGAAACAGTGGGAGATTGAAATAGTGGGAAATTAAAAAGTGGGAGATTGAGACTGTTGGTGATTGACATAGTTGGAGATTGAAAGAGTAGGATATTGAAACAGTGGGAGATTGAAACTGTGGGAGACGGAAACAATGGGCGATTGAAAAAGAGGTGGATTGAAACAGAGGGAGATGAAACAGTGGGAGATTGAAACAGTGGGAGATTGAAATATTGGGAGTTGGAAACAGTGGACAATTAAAACAGTGAAAGATTGAAACAGAGGGAGATTGAAACAGTGGGAGATTGAAACAGTGGGAGATGAAACAGTGGCAGATTGAAACAGTGGCAGATTGAAACAGAAGGAGAATTAAACACACGGAGAAGAGAATGACAGAAAGAGGTGAATAACATTGGGAGGGCATGACGGGAGGCAGAAACCGATGGGATGGCTTGGTAAGTGTGTTGGGGAGTCGACGACCTAGTCAGGGCAGAGAGAACAACACAAGAAGCAGCAGAAGAAGCTTCCTATAGGCAGATCTAACACTGACTGGTTGTCATTACTAACAATTTTGCCAGGGCAGCGACCTGACGGCCTACTCTTTGCGATTTCTAACTGCCGTGGGATGTTTAACGTGCACAACTTGCACACGGGACCTCCGGCTTTACGCCCTTATCCGAGAAAGCGAGGTATAGGATCTCACTGCCCGAGAGATGGGAGGGGCGTGTGATATCGTTTACCTGGGGTTGGTGGACGATAGAAACATGCAACACAAGTGTACACTGACAGAGTCATGCTAGAGGACAGAGGTTAGTTATTAGAGAATGAGAAATATTGAAACATGCAACACAAGTGTATACTGACAGAGGTTAGTTATTAGAGAATGTGAAATATGGAAATATGCGACACAGTGTATACTGACAGAGGTTAGTTATTAGTGAATGTGAAATATTGAAACATGCAACACAAATGTATACTGACAGAGGTTAGTTATTAGTGAATGTGAAATATTGAAACATGCAACACAAATGTATACTGACAGAGGTTAGTTATTAGAGAATGTGAAATACGGAAATATGCGACACAGTGTATACTGACAGAGGTTAGTTATTAGAGAATGTGAAATATTGAAACATGCAACACAAATGTATACTGACAGAGGTTAGTTATTAGTGAATGTGAAATATTGAAACATGCACCACAAATGTATACTGACAGAGGTTAGTTATTAGAGAATGTGAAATACGGAAATATGCGACACAGTGTATACTGACAGAGGTTAGTTATTAGAGAATGTGAAATACGGAAATATGCGAAACAGTGTATACTGACAGAGGTTAGTTATTAGAGAATGTGAAATATTGAAACATGCAACACAAATGTATAGTGACAGAGGTTAGTTATTAGAGAATGTGAAATATGGAAACATGCAACACAAATGTATAGTGACAGAGGTTAGTTATTAGAGAATGTGAAATATTGAAACATACGACACAAATGTATACTGACAGGGGTTAGTTATTAGAGAATGTGAAATATGGAAACATGCGACACAAATGTACACTGACAGAGGTTAGTTATTAGAGAATGTGAAATATGGAAACATGCAACACAAATGTATAGTGACAGAGGTTAGTTATTAGAGAATGTGAAATATTGAAACATACGACACAAATGTATACTGACAGGGGTTAGTTATTAGAGAATGTGAAATACGGAAACATACGACACAAATGTATACTGACAGAGGTTAGTTAGTAGAGAATGTGAAATATGAAAAGAAATGTGTACTCACAGGCTGTCAATGAGGCTGTTGTAGAAGCCAATGCTGTGGAGGAACTTCAGTAATGCAGCCGCTGAAAGCCTCTGAACTGGGTCCATCTGTAGCGTAGACATGAGGCACCAACACATGGGTTCCGGGATGCCAGACATCAGTTGAGAGTCCTCCAGACACTGGTAGACCTTGTAGGAGGACGGCTCTCTCTTCAACAGCATGCACCAGAGAAGCACGCCCAGAGAGTACATGTCCAGCTTAGAAGCATCCACCAATGTGCGGGACACCTTTTCTGGAGCATTGAAGCGCCGGCTGCCACCCATGCCTTTCGTAGGAATCATGATGCCTGGAGGAAAGGACAGTGACAATCCAAAGTCTCCCAGAACCACGTCGTTTCTCGCATCGATGAAAACATTGTCAGGTTTGATATTAATAATAATAATGTTTTGCGTATCCTTTTACAGGACTTAGCTGTCAACAGCAGCATCTTTCAGCTGTCTGTTGATCTCTTGGCAAGATTACGCTCAGTAGTTTGCCATTGCTTTCTGAGCGGCCGGCTCAGTATCCGCAAGTCACGAGCGGGGGTCGAACCACCTCAGTTCTCGCTCCGCTGCGAGACTCTGCGTGATAAACGGGATTACAGAGAGAAAGTGTTGTAACCCCACAGCCAGAGAGACCGGCAGGTTTGATATCGTTGTGCACTATTCTCTGCTTATCATTGAGATATCGCACAGCGCAGGCCGTCTGGAGAAAGTACTTCTCACACAAATCTAAGGGCATGGTGTCCAGTTTGGTGGTCAAGGTTCCGTTAGTGCAGTAGTTGGTACAGATGACCAAGTATGCAGGATACAGTGCCGCTGACACAAGCTTGATGACATGTGGGTGAGACAGCCGTTGTAAAACCGTGACCTCTTGAGAGAACAGCTTCATGTTTCTAATGCCTCCATCAGGAGTCAGCAATGAGAGGGTCTTCACAGCTCGCCTGAGTGAAGGATCAGTCAGTGAAGTGGCTAGAACCACGTCTCCACTCATCCCACTGCCCAGAACTGGACCACGACACAGCTGGTGTGCGGTAAAGAACTCCTCGTGCAGATCTGCCTCCACTGGATGCTCATTAGATGATGCCATTTGTGAACACACGCACAGTCGACTCCGAGTCAGAAAATAATCCAAATGAAACAATTCCAATCCGAGAATATACTCCGAATTCCGAGGTAGACACTCTGGACAATTCCCAATGGAATGAGGCAGAGACTGGCAGTTCTCTGGTATATATAGTGGGCTGGACAAAGGAAGTTGTTATCAGCACCGCCCATACATACGAGGGTAACCACTGGCGGATAGATCTATCACCAGTTGTGTCTTTTGGCAGAAGCCGACGTTATCGGCTGTGTCTTTGATGTGTGTGCCGGCGAGAAGGCTGGAGCAATGGCCGGCGACTTTAGTGACATCACACCAGGAGTTATAAAAGCGATAATCCTTGGCGGCTACATCCATCGCTTGTGAGTTCTTTTAGCAGAAGCCGCCGTTGTCGGTCGGCGTCAATGATGTCACTGAGGAAATGGTCGGCTACTTGACAGATATCAAGAGATAAAGAAGGGATAATCTTGGCGGCTACATCCATCGCTTGTGATGATATCACAGTAAACGGGCCCGAGACCTGACAGATGTCCTACCAGGTGGTGTAGGTGCACGCGGGTATTGTCTGGTCGGTTTACTTGCAAGCCTTCAGACACAGGTGACCTATATTTAATGTATTGACCCAGGCCGACTATGTCGCGGTGAGTGACCACAGTAAATGTTTGTTTACAGTTAAGCATCACATGAAGGCAGACGGCAAGAACTAAACACACTAATCTGCCGCATCTGCCGTTGCGCTCATGTAGAGAACTGAGAACAAAGGAATAAATGCAATTTTTTTTTTTTTTTTTTTGCTACCAGGCTAGATTAGTTTATAGCAGTGTGCAGACTCTCGGTGACTTTCACAGAAATTACGTTATCATCGAAATCTCCATAATCTTCATCGTCAAACATCTGGCTTAGGTTTCTATGATATTCACCCATTGTACATAGTGTGTCCTGAATATGTCCACATAGCCTAGACTTTCAGTTATGTATTTCCCTTATATTCTATGATGTCCTGAATATGTCCACATAGCCTAGACTTTAAGCTATGTATTTCCCTTATATTCTATGATGTCCTGAATATGTCCACATAGCCTAGACTTTAAGTTATGTATTTCCCTTATATTCTATGATGTCCTGAATATGTCCACATAGCCTAGACTTTAAGTTATGTATTTCCCTTATATTGCATGATGTGACAATGTACATATGTTCAGTAGTTTGCCATTGGTTTCACACGTACCATAAAAATTCAAAGCAAGGCGGTCTGCTGCCAAATCTCCCGCAGCTGTGTTTCGAACACGGGTAAGCGAGGTTACGAACTGGATCTGTTACCTCTTCGCCACGGAGCTTGCATATACAAATGGACCTCTCTCTCTCTCTCTCTCTCTCTCTCTCTCTCTCTCTCTCTCTCTCTCTCTCTCTCTCTCTCTCTCTCACACACATATGTATATATATTGGCATGTGCCATGCAGGAAAGCGTGGGCGGTCGTCATGACTCGCCATTTCACTCGATCACCAGAGTCGTGGATCAGCTCAGTGTTCCTGTCTCGACCATGCCATGTTTCCAAGCCATCCAGGTATTTACTTCTCGGTCTTCCCCTTGGTCTCTTCCCTTCGATCTTGCCAGCTGTCACTAAGTTCTCCAATCCATTTCTTCTCATAACATGTCCAAAACATTTTGACTGTCTACGTCTAATTTCTCTAATCAATTTACGATTTTCATTTGTCTCCTGTAGTACCTGGTCATTGGCTTTTATGCCTGTCCATGGTATTCTTTGCATTTTCCCCAGAAACCACATTTCTGCAGCCATCAGATGTTTTTCAGCTAAACTGCTCATTGTCCAAGTTTCACATCCATACAAAAGAATAGGCTCTATGTAGCAGCTCAACACTCTTTTTCTCGTTTCAATTGACATCTTTTTATTGGTCAGAATGTTTTTCATCTTGCTAAAGGCTACTTTCGCCATGGCGATTCTTGTTCTAATCTCTTCAAGGCATCTCCCATCAGATGTTATGACTGTTCCAAGATAATTGTATCGATTCACTTGTTAAAGAATATTCCCATTGTGGTATTTCGTTCTTCCTAGTGACTATCATAACCTGTGTCTTTTTACAATTTAATTCTAACCCCAGTTGCTCACCGTGTACAACAACAGCATCTACTAATTGTTACAGATCCCGCGCATTGTCTGCAATCAATACTGTATCATTTGAATGTATAATGTTATTGATGTTTCGTCCTCCAATACTGATTCCATTTATATCTTCTACATTTCTGAAAATATTTTCACTGTATAGGGAAGAAAGATCTGGAGACATTACGCATCCCTGCCTAACGCCTCTCTTAATAGGCTGCTATTGTCCCACTTAAACCTCAAATCAACAAATTCACATGGCCTAGATTGTATCAGTAATAGAATTCTTCGTTGTGCTGCACCAGTCATTAGTGAGTCCTTAACGTTCATATATAACCAGTGCCTGGCCAAACACTACTTTCCATCTGCATTTAAAATTGGTAAAGTTTTTCCTCTACTTAAAAATGGCTCAATCGATAATAGCGTTTTTGGGTAATTATAGACCTATCTCCTTACTATCGTCGCTTTCAAAACCACTAGAAAAACACATTCATAAAATAACGTTACACCATTTCATTAACAACGATCTAACAATTAACAGTCAATCTGGATTTCGACCTAAATATTCTTGCCATAGTGCTCTAACAAAAATGACCGATAACTGGCACTTAAACATCAACAACAGTAGAATTTGTGGAGCGGTGTTTGTAGACTTTAAAAAAGCTTTTACACCATTTCATTAACAACGATCTAACAATTAACAGTCAATCTGGATTTCGACCTAAATATTCTTGCCATAGTGCTCTAACAAAAATGACCGATAACTGGCACTTAAACATCAACAACAGTAGAATTTGTGGAGCGGTGTTTGTAGACTTTAAAAAAGCTTTTGATATGGTAGATCACGATATTTTAATTAGAAAACTAAAACAAATGAAGACAAGCACCAATATGGTGAACATAATTACGTCATTTCTATCCGACAGACAACAAGTCGTGTCCTTCAACAACTGTCTATCAAGACCCACACAACTTAATATTGGTGTGCCTCAGGGCTCAATACTAGGTCCGCTGCTTTTTGCAGTTTATATTAATGATCTTCCTTTATATATCAATACAACTTGTGATCTATTTGCAGACGACTGTACTATATATACTAGTCAAGAAAACCGTAGTGAATTAGAGAATTCTTTACAAAAGGAACTTGATAATCTTACTAGATGGAGCAATGAAAATCGCATGCAAATTAACATCGACAAAACCAAATCCACGCTAATAACGACCAGACAAAAACTACAGACACTAGCCATAACTGGATCACCGCTCGAACTCCGCATGGGCACGTTACCTATAGTTAATGTGACTGAACATAAAACACTAGGTCTTTTAATTGACAGTCATTTGAGCTGGAGCTCTCATGTTCAGGTTCTTACCAAGAAAATTGCACAAAAAGTTTACCAACTTGCTAAAATCCAGCACTTCCTGGACGAAAGCACACGAAAAATATTCTATGCATGCTATATCCAATCACATCTCGATTACTGTTCCACAGTTTGGGATGGTTGCCCTAAATCTAATTTAAAACGCCTATGTTCTCTACAAAACCGCGCTATTCGTCTGGTTTCTGGCACAAAGCATGTTGAAAGTAACAATTTATACAGTCATCTAAGACTTCTACCACTTCGAAAGCGCTTCCTTTTTAACAAAGCCAAATTAGTGAATAAAATTATATCTCAAAATACCCTAGAATATCTTCTGCCGCTGATTCAATCTAATGCAATGAACAGCAAGCGCCTAAATTTGTTACATGTCCCAAAGCCTAGATTGAACCTATACAAAACATGTTACGCCTATTCTGATGCTCACTTATGGAATGATCTTCCTCCAGATCTGAAAACTCCAATGAGTCCCTACACATTTAACCGAAAACTCTTTAAATACTTAATCCATACCGACTATATGCCACTATAATTCATTTACTGGTATAATTGTTCATTATAATTGTTTAACTATAACTGTTCACTATATATGTGTGTGCGTGGGGAGGGGGGAGGGAAGAGAGAGAGAGAGAGAGAGAGAGAGAGAGAGAGAGAGAGAGAGAGAGAGAGAGGGTGTCAGAGAGAGTGAGAGAGTGAATGTGTGTGTGTGCGCACGTGCATGCGTGTGTGTGGAGAGAGTGATTGAGCGAGCAATGGTGAGGGAATGTGTCAGTGCATGCATTCGTACGTGTATGTGTGAGAGTGAGGGAATGTGTGCGTGCGTGCCTTCATGTGTATGTGTATGTGTGAGAGAGTGTTATTGAGAGAGTGAGTGTGTGTGTGAAGGATTATGTGAGAGAGAGTGAGTAAGTGAGTGAATGAGTGAGGAGTGAATTAGTGAGAGAGCCAGTGTGTGTGAGTGAGTGAATGAGTGCTAGAGTGAGTGTGTGTATGTGTGTGTGCGTGAGAGAGAGAGAGAGATAGTAATAGAGTGAGTGAGTGCGCTAGGGTAGGTGAAACATTGAGTGATAGCGTAAGGGTGTTTGCCTGTCTTTGTATGAGTGAGAGAGAGAGAGTAAGAGAGTTAGAGATAATGTGAATGAAGATGGACAGAGTGAATAAATGAGGGAAATAATGAGTGTGAGAAAGAGAGAGAGAGAGAGAGAGAGAGAGAGAGAGAGAGAGAGAGAGAGAGAGCGAGCGAGAGAGAGAGAGTGAGCGAGCGAGAGAGAGAGAGAGTGAGAGAAAGTGAGCGAGCGAGAGAGAGTGAGCGAGAGAGAGAGAGAGAGAGAGAGAGAGTGGGAGAGTTGATGTGTTAGTGTGTGTGTGAGCGCGCGCAAGCGTGTGAGTGTGTATATGAAAGAATACAGAGAGAGAGAGAGAAAGAGAGAGAAAGAGAGAGAAAGAGAGAGAGAGAGAGAGAGAGAGTGAGAGAGAGAGAGAGAGAGGAGAGAGAGAGTTGAGCAGACGCATGCCATGTCACACGTATGTTATGTAACACGCGAATCCATATGTTTGTGTATTCTCATCTGTCATATTATCAGTTGAATACCATTTGATTTTATCATGTATAATATAAACTTATGTACATTACTGTAGTTTGAGTGAGAGAGTCAGTGAGTGTGAATGAGAGACAGAATGAGTGATCGTGAGAGTGACTCTGTGTGTGTGTGTGTGTGTATGTGTGTGTGTGTGTGTGTGTGTGTGTGTGTCTTCTCTGTGTGTATCTATGTGTATGGTAGCATCACTATTATTTACGTCACACACTGTTTATGTACACATTTTTCTCCATGTTTAACATTTTTATGAGACTGCTCACTACAATTGTCATTGTATGTGTGTGAGTAAAGTGTGGGAGTTTGTTCATACTAGTCTCAATGCTCACGTGTCTAGATGTGAGGATGTGTGAGTGTGTGTGGAGGATGTGTGTGATTGTAGGTATATGTGTGTGAGGGGGGTATGTGGGTGTGTGGGTGGGGGTATGCGTTTGGATGGGTTGGGGTATGTGGGTGTTGGTGGGTAGTGATATTTTTGGGTGTTGGTGGGATGTGTGGATGGATGTGTGGGGGTGAAAGTAGGGGTGTGGGAATGGGTGTGGGGGATGTGTGTATGGGTAGAGGATGTGTGTATGGGACGGGTGAGGGGATGTGTATTTGGGTGGGGATATGTGTGGGTGGGTGGAGATGTGTGGATGATTTGGGGAAGTATGTGTGGGTGGCGGGGTTGTGTGGGTAGGGGATGTGTGTGGGTGGATTGGAGATGTAAGGGCGGGTGGGGAGAAGTGTATGGTGTGTGGGTTTGGGACATGTGTGTGGTGTGTTGGTGGGGGATGTGTGCATGGTGTGTGGGTGGGGGTATGTTTGTGGTGATATGGGTGAGGATATGTGTGTGGGTGGGGGATAGTGTGTGGTGTGGGGGATGTGTGTGATGGGTGCGGGGAATTTGTGTATGGGTGGGGGATATGTGTTGGTGAGTAGGGGATGTGTGGTCGTTGGTTGAAGTATGTGTGGGTGGTGGGGTGTGTGGGTGGGGGTGTGTGCCTGTATGGGGGATGTGTGGGTGGGGGTGTGTGAGTTGCTTAGAGATGTGTAGGTGGGTGAGGGATGTGTATGTGTTGGGGTGGGATGCGTGAGTGGGTGAAGGATGTGTGTGGGTAGGGTATTGTGATCGAGAGATGTTTGGTTGGGGGTGGGTGGGTGGGGGTATGTGGGTGCGTAGTGTAGGATGTTTGGGTGAGTGAGTGTGTGTTGGTGGTTGGGTGGGGAATGTGTGTGTGGGTGAGGAGAGGTATGTTCTGTGTTGGTTGAGGATATGTGTGTAGTGTGTGGGTGGGGGATTTGTGTGGGTGGGGGTATGTTGGGGTGGGTGGGTGAGGGTATCTGTGTGGGTGGGGATATTGTGTGGTATGTGAGTGGGGGATATGTGTGTGGTGTGTAGGTGGGGATGTGTGGTGGTATGTAGGTGTGGGATGTGTTGGTGAGGGATATGTGTGTGTGGTGCGTGGGTTGGGAATATTGCGTGGTAGGGGATGTATGTGATGTGCGGGTGGGGGATGTGTGTGGTGGGAGATTGGGTTAGGGCATTTGTGGGTGGGTGGAGGATCTATGTGTAGGTGGTGGGGTGTGTGTGTGTGTGGATTGGGGATGTATAGGTGGTTAGGGAGATGTGTGTGTGTGTGTGTGGGGGGGGGGGGGGAGATGTCAGTTGGTGGGGATGTGTGTGTATGGTTTGGGGATGTGTGAGTGGATGTGCGATGTGTGGGTTGGTGGGGGATGTGTGTGCGAGGGTGGCAAATATGTGGTCGATGGAGGTGTGGCTGGGGGATGGATGGTTGGAAGTGTGGGTTTGGGAGAGGATGTGTGGGTTAGGATGTATATGTGGATGGGCGCGGAATGTGTGGGTTTGTGGGGGATATTTGTGAGTGGCGAGTTTGTTTGGGTTGGGGGAAACAGATGAGGGCAGTATGTATGGGTGGGGGATGTGCGGGAGGGGGATGGGTCGGTTGGTGGGGTATGTATATGTCCCTGGGTGTGTGTGTTGGTAGGTGGGGGTGTGTGTGTGGGTGGGGTGATGTGTGGGTAGGTAGGAGATGGGCCTCATAACATGGTAATTTGCCTTTTTTATGTTTACAACCTTCATTTCACAATGTTTATTTTTCTTCCTATGTGAATGTATAATGCTCTTGATGAACGAAAGATGATTGAGTGGAAGGGCCGAACGTAAGACGGGCCTGCGTGCCCAATTTGTGACCCTTTTAAAATAAAGTTGATTTGATTTGATTTGATTTCTCTCTCTCTCTCTCTCTCTCTCTCTCTCTCTCTCTCTCTCTCTCTCTCTCTCTCTCTCTCTCTCTCTCTCTCTATATATATATATATATATATATATATATATATATATATATATATATATATATATATATGTGTGTGTGTGTGAAAAAGAATGCTTGTCTTTTATGCGTTCCCGAACGGTCCATCCGATTGAGATGAAATATTGTACAGATGTTGTTCTCAATCCCGCGGATCCAACTGAAATAGTTAGTTTAAAATCTACAATTTTTCCTCAATCACGAAAGAAAAAAACCATTCCGAGGTTCAGAAACAGACGAGCAACGAAAACCAATTGAGTATGCACTGCTCAAGCATGTTCATCTGAAACAGGCGTACTCTGTGCGCTTAGAGAAATGTATTTGAATTTATAATGACTACTTATATAAATTAAATTATGTTCTACTAATTTCTATTCTACTTATATAAATTAAAGTCTATTCCACTTTTCACATTGGACAGTGGGGAGCATTTTGTGTGATATTCGTTGGCACGGGAATGGAGCATAATGGGGACGACCCGTTGCCGTGAAGTTGGAATCTCGACTAACTAACTAACTAACTAACTAACTAACTAACTAATTAACTAACTAACTAACTAACCAACCAACCAACCAACCAACCAACCAACCAACTAACTAACTTACTAACTAACTAACTGACTATTAATTAAATGAGACGCTCCCCGCCACGGTCTAGGCGACGCCGGGCCGGGTCGTCAGCTAGTGTGTGTGTGTGTGTGTGTATATATATGACAGTAAACATGTGAGTGTATACATGTGACAGTTTACTTATGACATTATACATATGACAGTATGCAGGTCAGCATGGCCGAATGGATAAGAACGCGTGTTCTTAAACATCCGGTGTGCTGATACCAAGGCGAGGAGTTCAACCCCTACACCGGACAGCTGAACTAAAATGTTGAACTGTCGTTATTCACTTGGGGACGTGAATTACAAGTACCTCTGAAGTCGGAGTGGGTTACTCCACACCCAAAATTCACTCCATCAATTCTAGAAGTAGTGTAGTGCAGGTAAGACGGTATAATAACAGTTTTGTATGTTGAACAGTATAATGACAGTACTGTAGGTTGGACAGTATAATGACAGTACTGCAGGTTGGACAGTATAATGACAGTACTGCAGGTTGGACAGTATAATGACAGTACTGTATGTTGGACAGTATAATGACAGTACTGTATGTTGGACAGTATAGTGACAGTACTGTAGGTTGGACAGTATAATGACAGTACTGCAGGTTGGACAGTATAATGAAGCTCTGTATGTTGGACAGTATAGTGGCAGTACTGTAGGTTGGACAGTATAATGATAGTACTACAGGTTGGACAGTATAATGACAGTACTGTATGTTGGACAGTATAGTGACAGTACTGTAGGTTGGACAGTATAATGACAGTACTGTATGTTGGACAGTATAGTGACAGTACTGTATGTTGGACAGTATAATGACAGTACTGTATGTTGGACAGTATAGTGACAGTACTGTAGGTTGGACAGTATAATGACAGTACTGTATGTTGGACAGTATAATGACAGCTCTGTATGTTGGACAGTATAGTGACAGTACTGTAGGTTGGACAGTATAATGACAGTAATGCAGGTTGGACAGTATAATGACAGTACTGCAGGTTGGACAGTATAGTGACAGTACTGTAGGTTGGACAGTATAATGACAGTACTAAGAGTTGGACAGTATAATGACAGTACTGTATGTTGGACAGTATAGTGACAGTACTGTAGGTTGGACAGTATAATGACAGTAATACAGGTTGGACAGTATAATGACAGTACTGCAGGTTGGACAGTATAGTGACAGTACTGTAGGTTGGACAGTATAATGACAGTACTACAGGTTGGACAGTATAATGACAGTTCTGTATGTTGGACAGTATAGTGACAGTACTATAGGTTGGACAGTATAATGACAGTACTACAGGTTGGACAGTATAATGACAGTACTGTAGGTTGGACAGTATAATGACAGTACTACAGGTTGGACAGTATAATGACAGTACTGTATGTTGGACAGTATAATGACAGTACTGTAGGTTGGACAGTATAATGACAGTACTACAGGTTGGACAGTATAATGACAGTACTGTAGGTTGGACAGTATAATGACAGTACTGCAGGCTGGACAGTGTAATGACAGTAATGTAGATTTGACAGTATAATGACAGTACTGTATGTTGGACAGTATAATGACAGTATAATAACAGTACTGCAGGCTGGACAGTGTAATGACAGTAATGTAGATTTGACAGTATAATGACAGTAATGTAGGTTTGAGAGTATAATGAGAGTAATGCAGGTTGGACAGTATAATAACAGTACTGCAGGTTGGACACTATAATGACATACTGTAGGTTCGACAGTATAATGACAGTGCTGCAGGTTGGACAGTATAACGGCAGTAATGCAGGTTGGACAGTATAATGACAGTACTGCAGGTTGGACAGTATAATGACAGTACTGCAGGTTGGACAGTATAATGACAGTACTACAGTTTGGACAGTAGGTTGGAGAGCATGTGACATTCGACTGGTGAGTTCAGCAACCGTGTCAAGGGAGATCACTACGTTTATATGAAGTCGACGAGAAGAAAGCAGGAATGTGGTCGGTTGTCTCCCGTGCACACACAATCTTGTGGCGTGCAATTTGGGTCACACGAACACGTGACACTTGCTGCCAGAATGTTAACCTGTCTCTGACTGATTGTTGTCCTGTGTCTGAATGATTGTTGCCCTGTCTATGTGACTGAATGTTTGTCTGAATGATTGTCTGGAAGTTCATCTGCTTGTGTAAATGTTTGATTGCCAGCTTTTCGATCCTATTCTCTGTCAGTTTGACTGCCTGCACCCAAGTCTGTCTGTCTATGTGGCTGACTGTCAGATATAAGAGTCAGCAGGTGTGTCTAGACAGCATTCGTGTCTGATTTATCCCAGAGAAATAATTGAGCCTCCGTAGATCAAGCATGCACGACGTGAGGTTTCTCATAACTCATGGTTACTCTCTGAAGTCACTGTGTCTGTATCTGGACAAGACCCCCCTGTCGACACGAGCACACACGGTGTCAATCATGTCTTGTCCATGACAATAAAGGAAACACCATTGCTATCTGAAACTGTGTGTGGTCTCTATGCCTTGTCACTAAAGCCACCACGTGAACTGACAACACTTGTGCCATGTCTGCTTCACCCTGACAGGACTTTGGCAATAGCACACTATATTTATGGAGCTCAAAGAGTTATCACATGCCAGTATGACTTCTTCAGGACTGTCAAAACGATCTACTTTGAGCTGTGTTTTAAGATTTTTTGGCGAAAAAAACAACAAATGTCTGATGGTGCTAAATCTGAAGAATAAGTTTGGTGTCATAGAATCTCAGTATTCTGGACCTTGGCTGTGGCAGGTGGCGTTTGGTATCCCAAAAGCAGTCGTATCATGTTGCTGCAGATTTTTGTGGTCTCGTCTTGACAGACATTGGAAAGCAAGATGCAAGATCGTACTGGTGAACCCAAGTCTCCTCTATTGTTACAATGATTTTACAATGATGTCACGCTGATGTCACAATGTTCTCCGACTGACCTTTATGAAAACCTGTCGACAGTAATTTACTCACTTTTGTGTCTGTTCAGTTGCTTAGAGGCCGGGGTGGGGGTGCCAGGGGTCACACACGTGTCTCGTGTTCAGATTCCGGTGGGGGGGGGGGAGCCAGCGGGCTCACACGTATCTCGTGTCCAGTCTGGTATCTACAGTTGCATGACCTGTCATGTCACTCAGTTTCACTGCGCTAGTTGCCTATGCCAGTTTTCGGTATTGGTCAAGGACTTTCTTCACCCTTGCCACATTTCCATGGTGGAGCTCTGATCATGTTCTCCCAGATCTGGTCAGACCAGCAACACTTGAGCTGCCACTCTGGAACTATCTACAGTTTCCCTCTCAAGCTTACAACTGGCAGGAATCACGAAGCAGGTTCCATCCCCATGTGTCATTCTTCTAGGTATGTTTCCCTGTATCATCGGGAATTTTATCACAACCCCGGCCTTTGTCTTCTCCATTGTTCTGACATATAGTTGGAGCAGCAGATCCGATTAAAAGGGTATGTTACACCGTGCTCCATAGTAGGAGAATTCGTTTAATATCAAATACAAACTTCCCGCGTAAGTGCAAACATGAGGATCTTTGAGTACGTCTAGTTTCCGATTTCTCCTGTTACTTCTTCATAGTTAGGGTAAAGACTTATGGAAAGCAGCGTTTATCTTTAAGAGAGTTTGAGTGACAGAGTGTGAGTGACAGAGTGTGAGTGATATACTGTGAGCGACAGAGTGTGAACGACAGAGTGTGAACGACAGAGTGTGAGTGATATACTGTGAGTGATATACTGTGAGCGACCGAGTGTGAGTGAAAGAGTGTGAGTGATATACTGTGAGTGATATACTGTGAGCGACAGAGTGTGAGCGACAGAGTGTGAGTGACAGACTGTGAGTGATATACTGAGAGTGATATACTGTGAGTGACATACAGTGAGTGATATACTGTGAGTGATATACTGTGAGTGATATACTGTGAGTGATATACTGTGAGTGACAGACTGTGAGTGATATACTGTGAGTGATATACTGTGAGTGATATACTGTGAGCGACAGACTGTGAGTGATATACTATGAGTGATATACTGTGAGTGATATACTGTGAGTGACAGACTGTGAGTGATATACTGTGAGCGACAGAGTGTCAGTGACAGAGTGTGAGTGATATACTGTGAGCGACAGAGTGTGAGTGACAGACTGTGAGTGATATACTGTGAGCGACAGAGTGTGAACGACAGAGTGTGAGTGATATACTGTGAGTGATATACAGTGAGTGATATACTGTGAGTGATATACTGTGAGCGACAGAGTGTGAGTGATATACTGTGAGCGACAGAGTGTGAGTGACAGACTGTGAGTGATATACTGTGAGCGACAGAGTGTGAGTGACAGACTGTGAGTGATATACTATGAGCGACAGAGTGTGAACGACAGAGTGTGAACGACAGAGTGTGAGTGAAAGAGTGTGAGTGATATACTGTGAGCGACAGAGTGTGAGTGACAGACTGTGAGTGATATACTGTGAGCGACAGAGTGTGAACGACAGAGTGTGAACGACAGAGTGTGAGTGAAAGAGTGTGAGTGATATAACAGAAAACAATTATAAATAAGTAGATAATTTCTACCCGGGAATCTTTCTTGTTCAATTATCTCCCGCGTTAATAACAGAGCATCTCTCCCGCGCAATTATCTCTGACGTCACAGGCCTGTTTGTGTTTACCCACGCTCCGTCCAATGGCGGGAGTACACAGAGTCAGGGAGAAGAGATTGATGTGAAGTGATACTTGCCAGTCCAGAAAATTGCTGATAATACTCTCTCACACCTGTACATCCACATGTCAGATACACCTGTAAATCCACATGTCAGATACACCTGTAAATCCACATGTCAGATACATCCACATGTCAGATACACCTGTACATCCACATGTCAGATACACCTGTACATCCACATGTCAGATACACCTGTACATCCACATGTCAGATACATCCACATGTCAGATACACCTGTACATCCACATGCCAGATACACCTGTAAATCCACATGTCAGATACACCTGCACATCCACATGTCAGATACACCTGTACATCCACATGTCAGATACACCTGTACATCCACATGTCAGATACATCCACATGTCAGATACACCTGTAAATCCACATGTCAGATACACCTGTAAATCCACATGTCAGATACATCCACATGTCAGATACACCTGTACATCCACATGTCAGATACATCCACATGTCAGATACACCTGTACATCCACATGTCAGATACACCTGTAAATCCACATGTCAGATACATCCACATGTCAGATACACCTGTACATCCACATGTCAGATACACCTGTACATCCACATGTCAGATACACCTGTACATCCACATGTCAGATACATCCACATGTCAGATACACCTGTAAATCCACATGTCAGATACATCCACATGTCAGATACACCTGTACATCCACATGCCAGATACACCTGTAAATCCACATGTCAGATACACCTGTACATCCACATGTCAGATACACCTGTACATCCACATGTCAGATACACCTGTACATCCATATGTCAGATACATCCACATGTCAGATACACCTGTAAATCCACATGTCAGATACACCTGTAAATCCACATGTCAGATACATCCACATGTCAGATACACCTGTACATCCACATGTCAGATACATCCACATGTCAGATACACCTGTAAATCCACATGTCAGATACACCTGTAAATCCACATGTCAGATACATCCACATGTCAGATACACCTGTACATCCACATGTCAGATACACCTGCACATCCACACGTCAGATACACCTGCACATCCACATGTCAGTTACATCCACATGTCAGATACACCTGTACATCCACATGTCAGATACACCTGTACATCCATATGTCAGATACACCTTTACATCCACATGTCAGATACACCTGTACATCCACATGTCAG
The DNA here is from genome assembly GCA_963921405.1 of Cepaea hortensis. NCBI lineage: Eukaryota > Metazoa > Mollusca > Gastropoda > Stylommatophora > Helicidae > Cepaea > Cepaea hortensis. Next base: position 100,115,263 of record OY992891.1, read on the forward strand.
ATACACCTGTACATCCACATGTCAGATACACCTGTACATCCACATGTCAGATACACCTGCACATCCACACGTCAGATACACCTGTACATCCACATGTCAGATACATCCACATGTCAGATACATCCACATGTCAGATACATCCACATGTCAGATACACCTGTACATCCACATGTCAGATACACCTGTACATCCACATGTCAGATACACCTGCACATCCACATGTCAGATACACCTGTACATCCACATGTCAGATACATCCACATGTCAGATACACGTGTACATCCACATGTCAGATACATCCACTTGTCAGATACACCTGTACATCCGCATGTCAGATACATCCAGATGTCAGATACACCTGTACATCCACATGTCAGATACATCCACATGTCAGATACACCTGTACATCCACATTTCATATACACTTGTACATCCACATGTCAGATACACCTGTACATCCACATGTCAGATACACCTGTACATCCACATGTCAGATACACCTGCTCATCCACATGTCAGATACATTTGTACATCCACATGTCAGATACACCTGTACATCCACATGTCAGATACACCTGTACATCCACATGTCAGATATATCCACATGTCAGATACACCTGTACATCCACATGTCAGATACACCTGTACATCCACATGTCAGATACACCTGTACATCCACATGTCAGATACACCTGTACATCCACATATCAGATACACCTGTACATCCACATGTCAGATACATTTGTACATCCACATGTCAGATACACCTGTACATCCACATGTCAGATACACCTGTACATCCACATGTCAGATACACCTGTACATCCACATGTCAGATACACCTGTACATCCACATGTCAGATACACCTGTACATCCACATGTCAGATACACCTGTACACCCACATGTCAGATACACCTGTACATCCACATGTCAGATACATCCACATGTCAGATACACCTGTACATCCACATTTCAGATACACTTGTACATCCACATGTCAGATACACCTGTACATCCACATGTCAGGTACACCTGTACATCCACATGTCAGATACACCTACTCATCCATATGTCAGATACATTTGTACATCCACATGTCAGATACACCTGTACATCCACATGTCAGATACACCTGTACATCCACATGTCAGATATATCCACATGTCAGATACACCTGTACATCCACATGTCAGATACACCTGTACATCCACATGTCAGATACACCTGTACATCCACATGTCAGATACACCTGTACATCCACATATCAGATACACCTGTACATCCATTTGTCAGATACATTTGTACATCCACATGTCAGATACACCTGTACATCCACATGTCAGATACACCTGTACATCCACATGTCAGATACACCTGTACATCCACATGTCAGATACACCTGCTCATCCACATGTCAGATACATTTGTACATCCACATGTCAGATACACCTGTACATCCACATGTCAGATACACCTGTACATCCACATGTCAGATATATCCACATGTCAGATACACCTGTACATCCACATGTCAGATACACCTGTACATCCACATGTCAGATATACCTGTACATCCACATGTCAGATACACCTGTACATCCACATATCAGATACACCTGTACATCCACATGTCAGATACATTTGTACATCCACATGTCAGATACACCTGTACATCCACATGTCAGATACACCTGTACATCCACATGTCAGATACACCTGTACATCCACATGTCAGATACACCTGTACATCCACATGTCAGATACACCTGCACATCCACACGTCAGATACACCTGCACATCCACATGTCAGTTACATCCACATGTCAGATACACCTGTACATCCACATGTCAGATACACCTGTACATCCATATGTCAGATACACCTGTACATCCACATGTCAGATACACCTGTACATCCACATGTGAGATACACCTGCACATCCACATGTCAGATACACCTGTACATCCACATGTCAGATACATCCACATGTCAGATACATCCACATGTCAGATACACCTGTACATCCACATGTCAGATACACCTGTACATCCACATGTCAGATACACCTGCACATCCACATGTCAGATACACCTGTACATCCACATGTCAGATACATCCACATGTCAGATACACCTGTACATCCACATGTCAGATACTTCCACATGTCAGATACACCTGTACATCCACATGTCAGATACACCTGTACATCCACATGTCAGATACACCTGTACATCCACATGTCAGATACATCCACATGTCAGATACACCTGTAAATCCACATGTCAGATACATCCACATGTCAGATACACCTGTACATCCACATGCCAGATACACCTGTAAATCCACATGTCAGATACACCTGTACATCCACATGTCAGATACACCTGTACATCCACATGTCAGATACACCTGTACATCCACATGTCAGATACATCCACATGACAGATACACCTGTAAATCCACATGTCAGATACACCTGTAAATCCACATGTCAGATACATCCACATGTCACATACACCTGTACATCCACATGTCAGATACATCCACATGTCAGATACACCTGTACATCCACATGTCAGATACACCTGTAAATCCACATGTCAGATACATCCACATGTCAGATACACCTGTACATCCACATGTCAGATACACCTGTACATCCACATGTCAGATACACCTGTACATCCACATGTCAGATACATCCACATGTCAGATACACCTGTAAATCCACATGTCAGACACATCCACATGTCAGATACACCTGTACATCCACATGCCAGATACACCTGTAAATCCACATGTCAGATACACCTGTACATCCACATGTCAGATACACCTGTACATCCACATGTCAGATACACCTGTACATCCACATGTCAGATACATCCACATGTCAGATACACCTGTAAATCCACATGTCAGATACACCTGTAAATCCACATGTCAGATACATCCACATGTCAGATACACCTGTACATCCACATGTCAGATACATCCACATGTCAGATACACCTGTAAATCCACATGTCAGATACACCTGTAAATCCACATGTCAGATACATCCACATGTCAGATACACCTGTAAATCCACATGTCAGATACACCTGCACATCCACACGTCAGATACACATACACATCCACATGTCAGTTACATCCACATGTCAGATACACCTGTACATCCACATGTCAGATACACCTGTACATCCATATGTCAGATACACCTGTACATCCACATGTCAGATACACCTGTACATCCACATGTCAGATACACCTGTACATCCACATGTCAGATACACCTGTACATCCACATGTCAGATACACCTGCACATCCACACGTCAGATACACCTGTACATCCACATGTCAGATACATCCACATGTCAGATACACCTGTACATCCACATGTCAGATACATCCACATGTCAGATACACCTGTACATTCACATGTCAGATACATCCACATGTCAGATACACCTGTACATCCACATGTCAGATACATCCACATGTCAGATACACCTGTACATCCACATTTCATATACACTTGTACATCCACATGTCAGATACACCTGTACATCCACATGTCAGATACACCTGTACATCCACATGTCAGATACACCTGCTCATCCACATGTCAGATACATTTGTACATCCACATGTCAGATACACCTGTACATCCACATGTCAGATACACCTGTACATCCACATGTCAGATATATCCACATGTCAGATACACCTGTACATCCACATGTCAGATACACCTGTACATCCACATGTCAGATACACCTGTACATCCACATGTCAGATACACCTGTACATCCACATATCAGATACACCTGTACATCCACATGTCAGATACATTTGTACATCCACATGTCAGATACACCTGTACATCCACATGTCAGATACACCTGTACATCCACATGTCAGATACACCTGTACATCCACATGTCAGATACACCTGTACATTCACATGTCAGATACACCTGTACATCCACATGTCAGATACACCTGTACACCCACATGTCAGATACACCTGTACATCCACATGTCAGATACATCCACATGTCAGATACACCTGTACATCCACATTTCAGATACACTTGTGCATCCACATGTCAGATACACCTGTACATCCACATGTCAGATACACCTGTACATCCACATGTCAGATACAACTGCTCATCCACATGTCAGATACATTTGTACATCCACATGTCAGATACACCTGTACATCCACATGTCAGATACACCTGTACATCCACATGTCAGATATATCCACATGTCAGATACACCTGTACATCCACATGTCAGATACACCTGTACATCCACATGTCAGATATACCTGTACATCCACATGTCAGATACACCTGTACATCCACATATCAGATACATTTGTACATCCACATGTCAGATACACCTGTACATCCACATGTCAGATACACCTGTACATCCACATGTCAGATACACCTGTACATCCACATGTCAGATACACCTGCACATCCATACGTCAGATACACCTGCACATCCACATGTCAGTTACAACCACATGTCAGATACACCTGTACATCCACATGTCAGATACACCTGTACATCCACATGTCAGATACACCTGTACATCCACATGTCAGATACACCTGTACATCCACATGTCAGATACACCTGCACATCCATACGTCAGATACACCTGCACATCCACATGTCAGTTACAACCACATGTCAGATACACCTGTACATCCACATGTCAGATACACCTGTACATCCATATGTCAGATACACCTGTACATCCACATGTCAGATACACCTGTACATCCACATGTGAGATACACCTGCACATCCACATGTCAGATACACCTGTACATCCACATGTCAGATACATCCACATGTCAGATACACCTGTACATCCACATGTCAGATACATCCACATGTCAGATACATCCACATGTCAGATACACCTGTACATCCACATGTCAGATACACCTGTACATCCACATGTCAGATACACCTGCACATCCACATGTCAGATACACCTGTACATCCACATGTCAGATACATCCACATGTCAGATACACCTGTACATCCACATGTCAGATACATCCACATGTCAGATACACCTGTACATCCACATGTCAGATACATCCACATGTCAGATACACCTGTACATCCACATGTCAGATACATCCACATGTCAGATACACCTGTACATCCACATGTCAGATACATCCACATGTCAGATACACCTGTACATCCACATTTTAGATACACTTGTACATCCACATGTCAGATACACCTGTACATCCACATGTCAGATACACCTGTACATCCACATGTCAGATACACATGCTCATCCACATGTCAGATACATTTGTACATCCACATGTCAGATACACCTGTACATCCACATGTCAGATACACCTGTACATCCACATGTCAGATATATCCACTTGTCAGATACACCTGTACATCCACATGTCAGATACACCTGTACATCCACATGTCAGATACACCTGTACATCCACATGTCAGATACACCTGTACATCCACATATCAGATACACCTGTACATCCACATATCAGATACATTTGTACATCCACATGTCAGATACACCTGCACATCCACATGTCAGATACACCTGTACATCCACATGTCAGATACACCTGTACATCCACATGTCAGATACACCTGTACATCCACATATCAGATACATTTGTACATCCCCATATCAGATACACATGTACATCCACATGTCAGATACACATGTACATCCACATGTCAGATACACCTGTACATCCACATGTCAGATACACATGTACATCCACATATCAGATACATTTGTACATCCACATGTCAGATACACCTGTACATCCACACGTCAGATACATTTGTACATCCACATGTCAGATACATCCACATGTCAGATACACCTGTACATCCACATGTCAGATACACCTGTACATCCACATGTCAGATACATTTGTACATCCACATGTCAGATACACCTGTACATCCACATGTCAGATACACCTGTACATCCACATGTCAGATACACCTGTACATCCACATGTCAGATACACCTGTACATCCACATGTCAGATACACATGTACATCCACATGTCAGATACACCTGTACATCCACATGTCAGATACACCTGTACATCCACATGTCAGATACACCTGTACATCCACATGTCAGATATATCCACATGTCAGATACACCTGTACATCCACATGTCAGATACACCTGTACATCCTAATGTCAGATACACCTGTACATCCACATGTCAGATACACCTGTACATCAACATGTCAGATACACCTGTACATCCACATGTCAGATACATTTGTACATCCACATGTCAGATACACCTGTACATCCACACGTCAGATACACATGTACATCCACATGTCAGATACACCTGTACATCCACATGTCAGATACACCTGTACATCCACACGTCAGATACATTTGTACATCCACATGTCAGATACATCCACATGTCAGATACACCTGTACATCCACATGTCAGATACACCTGTACATCCACATGTCAGATACATTTGTACATCCACATGTCAGATACACCTGTACATCCACATGTCAGATACACCTGTACATCCACATGTCAGATACACCTGTACATCCACATGTCAGATACACCTGTACATCCACATGTCAGATACACATGTACATCCACATGTCAGATACACCTGTACATCCACATGTCAGATACACCTGTACATCCACATGTCAGATACACCTGTACATCCACATGTCAGATATATCCACATGTCAGATACACCTGTACATCCACATGTCAGATACACCTGTACATCCACATGTCAGATACACCTGTACATCCACATGTCAGATACACCTGTACATCAACATGTCAGATACACCTGTACATCCACATGTCAGATACATTTGTACATCCACATGTCAGATACACCTGTACATCCACACGTCAGATACATTTGTACATCCACATGTCAGATACATCCACATGTCAGATACATTTGTACATCCACATGTCAGATACACCTGTACATCCACATGTCAGATACACCTGTACATCCACATGTCAGATACACCTGTACATCCACATGTCAGATACACCTGTACATCCACATGTCAGATATATCCACATGTCAGATACACCTGTACATCCACATGTCAGATACACCTGTACATCCACATGTCAGATACACCTGTACATCCACATGTCAGATACACCTGTACATCAACATGTCAGATACACCTGTACATCCACATGTCAGATACATTTGTACATCCACATGTCAGATACACCTGTACATCCACACGTCAGATACATTTGTACATCCACATGTCAGATACATCCACATGTCAGATACATTTGTACATCCACATGTCAGATACACCTGTACATCCACATGTCAGATACATTTGTACATCCACATGTCAGATACACCTGTACATCCACATGTCAGATACACCTGTACATCCACATGTCAGATACACCTGTACATCCACATGTCAGATACACCTGTACATCCACATGTCAGATACACATGTACATCCACATGTCAGATACACCTGTACATCCACATGTCAGATACACCTGTACATCCACATGTCAGATACACCTGTACATCCACATGTCAGATATATCCACATGTCAGATACACCTGTACATCCACATGTCAGATACACCAGTACATCCACATGTCAGATACACCTGTACATCCACATGTCAGATACACCTGTACATCAACATGTCAGATACACCTGTACATCCACATGTCAGATACATTTGTACATCCACATGTCAGATACACCTGTACATCCACACGTCAGATACATTTGTACATCCACATGTCAGATACATCCACATGTCAGATACATTTGTACATCCACATGTCAGATACACCTGTACATCCCCATGTCAGATACATTTGTACATCCATATGTCAGATACATCCACATGTCAGATACACCTGTACATCCACATGTCAGATACACCTGTACATCCACATGTCAGATACACCTGTACATCCACATGTCAGATACACCTGTACATCCACATGTCAGATACACCTGTACATCCACATGTCAGATACACCTGTACATCCACATGTCAGATACACCTGTACATCCACATGTCAGATACACCTGTACATCCACATGTCAGATAACCCGTACATCCACTTGTCAGATATATCCACATGTCAGATACACCTGTACATCCACATGTCAGATACACCTGTACATCCACATCTCAGATACATCTGTACATCCACATGTCAGATACACCTGTACATCCACATGTCAGATACACCTGTACATCCACATGTCAGATACACCTGTACATCCACATGTCAGATACACCTTTACATCCACATGTCAGATACACCTGTACATCCACATATCAGATACACCTGTACATCCACATGTCAGATACACCTGTACATCCACATATCAGATACACCTGTACATCCACATGTCAGATATATCCACATGTCAGATACACCTGTACATCCACATGTCAGATACACCTGTACATCCACATGTCAGATATATCCACATGTCAGATATATCCACATGTCAGATACACCTGTACATCCACATGTCAGATACACCTATACATCCACATGTCAGATAAATTTGTACATCCACATGTCAGATACACCTGTACATCCACATGTCAGATACACCTGTACATCCACATGTCAGATACACCTGTACATCCACATGTCAGATACACCTGTACATCCACATGTCAGATACACCTGTACATCCACATGTCAGATACACCTGTACATCCACATATCAGATACACCTGTACATCCACATGTCAGATACACCTGTACATCCACATGTCAGATACACCTGTACATCCACATGTCAGATATATCCACATATCAGATATATCCACATGTCAGATATATCCACATGTCAGATACACCTGTACATCCACATGTCAGATACACCTGTACATCCACATGTCAGATACACCTGTACATCCACATATCAGATACACCTGTACATCCACATGTCAGATACACCTGTACATCCACATATCAGATACACCTGTACATCCACATGTCAGATATATCCACATGTCAGATACACCTGTACATCCACATGTCAGATACACCTGTACATCCACATGTCAGATACACCTGTACATCCACATGTCAGATACACCTGTACATCCACATGTCAGATACACCTGTACATCCACATATCAGATACACCTGTACATCCACATGTCAGATACACCTGTACATCCACATGTCAGATATATCCACATGTCAGATATATCCACATGTCAGATATATCCACATGTCAGATATATCCACATGTCAGATATATCCACATGTCAGATACACCTGTACATCCACATGTCAGATACACCTTTGAAACTATTGGATATACCAACTTGGGAGAGGGTAAACTATAGGTGTGAGTCCAATGTCAGCTGCCGAGACCTCCAGGCCATATCTAAGATCTAGATACAGATAATGTCATCTGGCTCATCTTGTTACAAATATTGCAGTCTCTTAACAACTTATTTTCTAGTTTGGGCACCTCCTCTCCACGTCTCAAGTGTCCACACCGTTTCATTCGTCTATTGCTTTATGTCTGATCATTTCTCACTTTGCCCAGAATGCCAAAGGACACGCCAGGCTGGTGCAGGGTAATGATCACACTGGGTCGGGAGTGTAGGGTTATAGTCATACTGGGTCGGAAGTGTAGGGTTATAGTCACACTGGGTTGGGAGTGTAGGGTTATAATCACACTGGGTTGGGAGTGTAGGGTTATAATCACACTGGGTCGGAAGTGTAGGGTCATGATCACACTGGGTCGGGAGTGTAGGGTTATAATCACACTGGGTCAGAAGTGTAGGGTCATGATCACACTGGGTCGGGAGTGTAGGGTTATAATCACACTGGGTCGGAAGTGTAGGGTCATGATCACACTGGGTCGGGAGTGTAGGGTTATAGTCACACATGGTCGGGAGTGTAGGGTTATAGTCATACTGGGTCGGAAGTGTAGGGTTATAATCACACTGGGTTGGGAGTGTAGGGTTATAATCACACTGGGTCGGGAGTGTAGGGTTATAGTCATACTGGGTCGGAAGTGTAGGGTTATAATCACACTGGGTTGGGAGTGTAGGGTTATAATCACACTGGGTTGGGAGTGTAGGGTTATAATCACACTGGGTCGGAAGTGTGGGGTCATGATCACACTGGGTCGGGAGTGTAGGGTTATAATCACACTGGGTCGGAAGTGTAGGGTTATAATCACACTGGGTCGACAGTGTAAGGTCATGATCACACTGCGTCGGGAGTGTAGGGTCATGATCACACTGGGTCGGGAGTGAAGGGTCATGATCACACTGGGTCGGGAGTGTAGGTTTATAGTCATACTGGGTCGGGAGTGAAGGGTCATGATCACACTGGGTCGGGAGTGAAGGGTCAAAATCACACAGGGTCGGGAGTGCAGGTACTAGCCAGCAAGCGACGCTGAATTAGAAGTACGACAACTCGACCACAATTGGCTCCCAAGGATGTAGCTACCTACATGGATGGCTCTGTGCTACGGGGCAAACAAGTGTCTGGGGGTCTATATAGCAAATGGTAATAAACAGTGTTTAGGTGCAGGAGAGTCTGACATATGTTACCCCAAAATCTAGTCTGAGAATGGAGGTGGAGGCGGTCGCCGCGGTATTCCTCTTCCTGGAGGAGAAACTTCTTCTTCTTCTTCTGCGTTCATCCAGAGTTTTGTTTTTCGGACGTGATTGCGTTGTACCTGTTTACAACAGAGCTGCGTTCTTGCGCCGTTAGGCCGACACATCCGACTTCTGCGGGCATTTGTTGGCCGGGTTAACCTTCCCGGGGGTTTCTTGGGACGTTTGACTCTCACTTTTATAGTGTTATCCCACTTCCCAGCTGGCCCATATAGAACAGCCAAAGACATCCTGGTTAGCCCTCAAGGGAAGGCAGGGGCAGACCATGGGCATTCCCCGCCATCCAAGGAGCCTTCCATAATTGCAGAGCCATCACACAGCGCTCTGGTACTGGTCTCACCCAAGGAATCGTCACGTCCGGCACATAGCTGCTTAGCCTCACTTCCGTATATTAAGCCTTCCGTTCACGATAGGCTGTTTCTCCGGAAACCAGAAGAATGCAGTCTGCAGATGACATCCACACAGTGAGCTTTCGATTCGGACTTTCCACGTAATTGATTTGCTATGAAAGCAATATTCCATTTCATGCCTCTGGGACGCTTTTGTAACCGACATACCTGTGGTATGAAGCGTGGCAGTCTGAATACATCTTCATGCACCTTTAGATGTCAACCTGAATGAAGTTAAAGTAAGCTGCAGTCAACTTGAGCTTGTTGATATCTCCATAGAGCTTGTCCTCAAATGAAGCAGGTGTTGGCCAAAATATATGTCTCTGTTCTGCATATATTGGGCTCTCCTGCAGCAAATGTTTAGCTGTCATTTTACCAGTTCCACAATTACATTCATCAGTATCTCCTATCTTTAGTTTATTGAACAAGTGGTATTTCAGCCTGTTATGTCCTGTGCGGAGTCTGAAGATTGCTACTTGTTCTCTTCGGTCGAGTTTGTAATATGCATCATCCTTCTGGTGGCCTGGATGCTCTGATTCCCATTTGGTTCTATAAGTGCTTTTTATCAACCTCTTTGCCTCATTATAGGTTATGTCTATGTCAGGCTGTGGTAGTCGTTCGCCCTCTTTTGCTAGTCTGTCAGCCTCTTCATTTCCAGGTATACTGCAATGTGATGGGATCCACTGTATTACAACTTTGTTGGATTTCTGGCATAGACCATGGAGTGCTGCTCTTAGGTCAGCTAGTTCTGTGCTGTTTTTGCTCTTCAGTATTGAGACAGCTGACTTTGAATCTGTGAAGATAGCTATTTGCTTCTCTTTATTTTCCTCCATCAAGAGCATTTCTGCTGCGGTTTTAAAATCCTCTACGTCCGCTTTGAAGTTACTTGAAAAGTTTCCAGATGCCACTGACTGTTTTTTTCCCCCCACTCCATTTTTTAAATTTAGGGGAATTCCTGCTCCTCCATTTTCTATTGAATTTTTGGCGGATCCATCTGTATATGCATGGGTCCAATTGTTGCTTGGGCAATGTTCTTTTATGTAGTTTAGGGTTATTTTTCTTCTTTCGGTTTCATTCTGAGTGTTCTTTTTCTCATTACCAGGAATGTTTTCTAGGATAAACAGCAACACGAGTGCCGTGATTGTAACAGACTGACAGAGCATGGTGAGAAGGGTAAAGACAAGCCCGCTTCCTACAGAGTGGCAGGCTTCAATTAAAACATCAAAGATAGGGAGCATCCGTTGGATCTGTACCCCGGGATATGCTGGTGTGATGGGAGACGAGCAGGCAGACAGATTAGTTGGATCTTCACCCAGGACATGCTGGTGTGATGGGAGACGAGCAGGCAGACAGATTAGTTGGATCTTCACCCAGGACATGCTGGTGTGATGGGAGACGAGCAGGCAGACAGATTAGTTGGATCTTCACCCAGGACATGCTGGTGTGATGGGAGACGAGCAGGCGGACAGATTAGTTGGATCTGCACCCCAGGACATGCTGGTGTGATGGGAGACGAGCAGGCGGACAGATTAGTTGGATCTGTACCCCAGGACATGCTGGTGTGATGGGAGACGAGCAGGCGGACAGATTAGTTGGATCTGCACCTTGCGTTGCGTTCACGATAAGGCAGCTGCTGTCAGGGTTCTCTTGGATTATGTGTATAGTGTGGAAGGGCACATAATCAGACTGCAACTGGTACCATTAGTATAGGGACTCTTCGCTGGCTGTAGCAGATGAGAACGGAACGCTTATGGGAATGTCAGCTCTTGACTCAACTCACTTCACCCATCTGGAGTTGATGATGATGATAATGGTGTTGACACCGACCACACGAACACGCGCGCGCGCACACGCAAACACGCACGCGCGCAGCTACAATAGCGGTGGCGAAGTACAAGAGAGTCGACCACCGGATGTGGTAAACAGCTCTATTTAACGCGGACTTCCGTCAACAACTACCAGGATCATGTGATCCCAAGTCATGTGACAACATACAAGTTATTCACCCTGCCATTTTTTGCCAGTCGCGAAACGAGGCCAGCCATTTTTATCCCCACAAAAATAGGCCAGCTCTAGTCGAGTAGTTCTAATTAGCGCAGAGAAAGCTGTGTGAGCTCACGGGCCATCCTACAGGTAATTTACTATCTGGTATATGCACCAAAGTGGGCCACTGCTTGGATGCATCGATTACTGCCACCACACCCCCTGAACTAATTGGTGCATCGATCTTGTATAATAGCAGCATGTTTGGCGAAGTCGTAGAAATACTCGCGACCTGATCGGGAGAAGGGAATACACGATTACCTGATAAGTAGCCTTTCTCGCGCCTTGAGACTATTGTGTATATGGTGATCATAGGATACAATCACATACAGTAGAGTAAATCATAGGATACAATCACATGTAGTAGAGTAAATCATAGGATACAATCACATGTAGTAGAGTAAATCATATAATACAGTCACATATAGTAGACAGATCATAGAATACAATCACATATAGTAGACAGATCATAGGATACAATCACATATAGTAGACAGATCATAGAATACAATCACATATAGTAGACAGATCATAGGATACAATCACATATAGTAGACAGATCATAGAATACAATCACATATAGTAGACAGATCATAGGATATAATCACATATAGTAGACAGATCATAGAATACAATCACATATAGTAGACAGATCATAGAATACAATCACATATAGTAGACAGATCATATAATACAATCACATATAGTAGACAGATCATATAATACAATCACATATAGTAGACAGATCATAGAATACAATCACATATAGTAGACAGATCATATAATACAATCACATATAGTAGACAGATCATAGAATACAATCACATATAGTAGACAGATCATAGAATACAATCACATATAGTAGACAGATCATAGAATACAATCACATATAGTAGACAGATCATAGAATACAATCACATATAGTAGAGCAAGTGATAGGATACAATCACACATACACTCAATCAATCAATCATGTGCCATGCCGGAAAGCGTGGGCGGTCATGACTCGCTATTTCACTCGATCACCAGAGTCGTGGATCAGCTCAGTGTTCCTGTCTCGACCATGCCATGTGACCAAGCCATCCAGGTATTTTCCTCTCGGTCTTCCCCTTCGTCTCTTTCCTTCGATCTTGCCAGTTGTCACTAAATTCTCCAATCCATTTCTTCTCATAACATGTCCAAAAAATTTTGACTGTCTACGTCTAATTTCTCTAATCAATTTATGATTTTCATTTGTCTCCTGTAGTACTTGGTCATTGGTTTTTCTATCTGTCCATGGTATTCTTTGCATTTTCCTCAGAAACCACATTTCTGCAGCCATCAGATGTTTTTCAGCTTGACTGCACATTGTCCAAGTTTCACATCCATACAAAAGAATAGGCTTTATGTATCCCCGCAACACTCTTTTTCTCGTTTCAGTTGAAATCTTTTTATTGGTCAGAATGTTTTTCACCTTGCTAAAGGCTACTTTCGCCATGGCGATTCTTGTTCTAATCTCTTCAAGGCATCTCCTATCAGATGTTATTACTGTTCCGAGATAATTGTACCTAATCACTTGTTGAAGGGTATTCCCATTTACTTGTATATTACATTGTGGTACTTCGTTCTTCCTAGTGACGACCATAATCTCTTTTTACCATTTAATTCTAAGCCCAGTTGTTCAATGTGTGCAACAATCGCATCTACTAATTGTTGCAGATCCTGCTCATTGTCTGCAATCAATACTGTATCATCTGCAAATCTAATGTTATTGATGTTTCATCTTCCAATAATGATTCCATTTATATCTTCTACAGTTCTGAAAATTGTTTCACTGTATAAAGAAAAAAGATCTGGAGACATTACACATCCCTGCCTAGCATCTCTATTAATAGGCTG
Source organism: Cepaea hortensis (assembly GCA_963921405.1). Classification (NCBI taxonomy): domain Eukaryota; kingdom Metazoa; phylum Mollusca; class Gastropoda; order Stylommatophora; family Helicidae; genus Cepaea; species Cepaea hortensis. The sequence continues at coordinate 100,130,304 of OY992891.1, forward strand.
ATATTGTCCCACTTCATTATCAATCCTTATGGCAGCTTGTTGTTTCCAATATATGTTTTTTATAAGTCTAATGTCTTTTCCAGCAATTTGTAGATCTGCAAGCATCTCTACCATGTCGACATGTCTAACTCTATCAAAAGCCTTTGTGTAGTCAATAAAGCAAAGATGTATATCCTTGTTTACTTCTATAGCACGTTCAATAACTGTTCGCAGCATATACACAGCATTTACTGTACCCTTTCCTTCTACAAACCCACATTGTTCTTCCCCTGTTTCAGGTTGTATTTTCTTCCTCACTCTTTGCATGATAATTTGTAGCAAAATCTTTGTGATGTGACTCATTATACTAATTGTTCGATGTTGATCACATTCCAAGGCCCCTGATTTCTTTAGGATTGCAATAAATTCAGAGTTACATAATTCAGAAAGTATATGTCTGGTATCATATAATGCGTTCAGCAGTCTGGTGACTTGATCTATTCCATATTCGTCTAAAGATTTAATCATTTCTGTTGTTACGTTATCACATACACTCACAGATCACATAAAACAGTCACACATACACTGACAGATCACAGAATACATCCACAGATACACTGACAGATCACATAATACAGTCACACATACACTGACAGATCACAGAATACAATCACAGACACACTGACAGACCACAGAATATAATCACAGATACACTGACAGATCAAAGAATACAATCACAGATACACTGACAGATCACAGAATACAATCACAGATACACTGACAGACCACAGAACACAATCACAGATACACTGACAGATCACATAATACAATCACAGATACACTGAAGGATAACAGAATACAATCACAGATACACTGAAAGATAACAGAATACAATCACACACACACTGACAGATCACAGAATATAAACACAGATACACTGACAGATCACAGAATACAATCACAGATACACTGACAGATCACAGAATACAGTAACACATACACAGACAGATCACAGACAGAGCGGCAAACCGCAAAGGTAAGTCACACAGTTTTATAAACAAGACACAGGCACAAGATTGCACATATGATCAGATGGCTTATATCACTACAACTGGCACTGGTGTACCGGTCAAGACGTTATACCGACAAGGGCTCGAGCACGGGTCGATGCCAGCTCTCGTCGTTCGCTAAGGGGGAGACTGACCATCCTTCATCTGTACACTCCCACCTACTTCGTCAGCTGGATGCTACAGAACTAGTTCGACGTATTTTCTTCATCATCATCAAAGACCTTGCCTCCACTTTTGCGGTCTCCAACAGCGTGTGTCAACTGGTGCGCTGATATCCTTCCCTGCTAGGACACAAGGACTCAAGAATGCCCCCTTGCTACAAATCTGTTGAACAAGTAGTCAAGCGAAACATCTGTCCAACAAGTAGTCAAGTAACATCAAGAACAATTTAGCTGAAATACACAAGATTGGGTCACGTGGGTCACGTGGGTCACTGGCGGTAGTTTGAGAGACTTTCATCTCTTGTTGTTTATGGGTCATAGAATAAATAAACATTGCGATTTGACGACTCAAAGGCTGGTTGCATATCCTTTACAGGACGTGGCAGTCAACACTGGCATTTTTTGGCAGTTCGTGATTTCTTGGCAAGTTTACATTTATTAGTTTGCCATTGCTCTGTGAACGAGACGACCTCATACAATTGTATAAAATCCATCGCAAGGCGGTCTGCTTCACAATCGCCCGCAGCTGTGTTTCGAACGCGGGTTGTGGAGTTACCAATTGCGTCCGTCACCCCTTGGCCACAGCGCCGCTTAGTTGGGTGACGGTGAAGCTGTCCTCTTGGCATGACTGACTGCGTCTGTAGACAGACCGATAGACAGAGAAAGACAGGGAGGTAGACAGCAGACCGGTAGACAGACAGGTAGACAGAGCGATAGACAGGCACACAGACAGACAGACATCCCGACTGACAGATACACAGACAGGTAGACAGGCCGATTGACAGACAGGTAGACAGAGCAATAGACAGACACACAGACAGACAGACATCCCGATTGACAGACACACAGACAGGTAGACAGACAGACCGATAGACAGACAGGCGGACATGCCGATAGACAGACAGACCGACCAACCGATAGACAGACACACAGACAGGTAGATAGACCGATAGACAGACAGACAGACACACAGACAGGTAGACAGAGAGATAGACCGATAGACAGACACACAGACATGTAGACAGACAGACGGATAGACAGACAGGTAGACAGACCGAAAGACAGACAGACCGATAGACAGACAGACAGACCGATAGACAGACAGACAGACCGATAGACAGACAGATCACATAGATAGATAGATAGATAGATAGATAGATAGATATGTAGGTAGGTAGGTAGGTAGGTAGGTAGGTTGGTACACAATGATAACCTAATATATGCGAGACTTGTGTGTTGGGTGACACAATCTTATCGAAGGACCCAGGCCCAGATGACGGGTTCACAGACCACACATTCCCAGTTGAACACCGGCCGCACACTGTAGGGCGACAACTGTGAGAGCACACCAGGTCATGTGACCGGACAAGAAGTTTAAACCGAGACCATAGTTCTCCAAACCAGTCCATGGTTTGTCTGCGCTACCTGCTCTACCGAGCCAGCAGACATCTTTGAGCACGTCAGCGAGCCATTTCTCGTCATTGCCACGTTTTTCTCGAGCATATTTGCATCCACGATGGCATGTGAGTCAGGAGACAGCCAAGCGTAGATTTCGTGGCTCGTGAAGTCTGTTGTGACACGATGTTTATGTTTAGAAGTCTGTTTAAGTGGGATCAAGTTTAGGATCAATACTCCAGCACCGAGAGAGGGGATTGACAGTCTGTCGCCGTCGAAAGGTGAGTGGCTAATCTGTTATCACTCTGATTTGACGTCGGTTGAGATCACCAGGAAGTTACCTGTTCGATGTTTGCGACCCGTGACGGGACTCCTACCTGTACATTCGATGTCGTTCTATTGTGACCTTTGATCTGGTGTCTATCCCTTTTCTCGGCGCCCAATATACATCAGTCACGTGACGAGTTGCGTAAGGCGCCAGAGAGGAGCAGGGGAGCTGTGACTAATGAGGCAACACTTTCCTCGGACAACTATTTCCAGTGTTGTGTAGGGATTCCGATATGGTTGCGACACTGAGGTGAATCTAAACTAGCGACATATTTGTTGACTTATATTTTGTTTACTGAGAGGATGTCGTGGCTGAGTGTCGAGTTGTTGACTTGTTGTTGCAGCTACCGGAACCAGGCGGCTGGGGTCGTTCCCCTGATAGTCTCCGACTGAAGAATGTTTGCATGTCTGTGTGTGGGTATGTCTGTGTGGCTTTGTGTGGGTATGTCTGCGTGGTTCTGTGAGTATGCATGAATGTGTGGATCTGTGTATAGGTATGTATGTGTAGATCTGTGTTTGGATATTCGCTTGTGTGTGTGTGTGTGTATGTGTGTGTGTGTGTGGGCGCCTTGTAGATCTGTGTGTGTGTGTCTTGTAGGCATGTGTGTGTGTGTGTGTCTTGTAGACATGTGTGTGTGTGTGTGTATGTGTTGCAGACATGTGTATGTTTTGCAGACCTGTGTATGTTTTGTAGACCTGTGTGTGGGTATGTCTGTGTAGATCTATATGTGCGTATGTCTATTTGTTTGTGGGTATGTCTGTCTGTGTGTGGTGGTATTTTTTCACGAACACGGTGAACTTCGACAGTTACCAAATGTCAAACTTACAAAGTCTGCAAGCAGAGACCCAAGATGCTCACATAGATGCTCACACAGACGCGCACACAGACATATACACACAGACACATACACGCATATTAGCACGGACATGCTCACTGATACACTAAGACACACACACACACACAGGTATAGACACAAACGCATATGACACCCAATAACACTGACACGTACAGTCCAGTATATCACAACCCCCCTCCCAACACACACACACACACACACACACACACACACACACACACACACACTCACACACATTAGATGTGTAGGGTGTTGTGTGAGATGTTGTATGAGGTCTAGTTTAGCACGTGCAATGTTGGTTTTCCAGCGCGTGCACGAGCTCAGACCCTAGTGAACCAGATCAGCTCAGTACAAAGGACCCGTCACCTGGTACATAGTTGGGGAGGGGGGAGGAAGGGGTCGAGCCTCGACAGACACACCTGGACTGTTTGTAAACAAGGGAAAACAAGAATGCTCATTAGCTCCCGCACTGACGTCATAAATTTCCCGCTCACCTGCTGTCAATCTTACCTGGTGCAGGTGTGCTCACCCAGACAGGGGACTCTACTCCAGCTATGTTACACCCTGGCCTACTCACCCCCTCTCCCCCCCCCCTCAACCCCGTTGTGGTAACTGTGATGGGGACAGGATAGTGGCCGAATCTTCCAGCTGGAAGAGTTGAGTCTGATCTCTTGACGTCCTACATATTCTTGTCTTGTTGGTGGGGAAATGAAGGGTTGAGTCTGATCTCTTGATGTCCTACCCATTCTACTCTTGTTGGTGGAGAAATGAAGAGTTGAGTCTGATCTCGTGATGTCCTACATATTCTTGTCTTGTTGGTGGGGAAATGAAGAGTTGAGTCTGATGTATTGACCTCCTACCCATTCTTGTCTTGTTGGTGGTGAAATGAAGAGTTGAGTCTGATGTCTTGACCTCCTACCCATTCTTGTCTTGTTGGTGGTGAAATGAAGAGTTGAGTCTGATGTCTTGACCTCCTACCCATTCTTGTCTTGTTGGTGGGGAAATGAAGATTTGAGTCTGATCTCTTGACGTCCTACCCATTCTTGTCTTGTTGGTGGTGAAATGAAGAGTTGAGTCTGATGTCTTGACCTCCTACCCATTCTTGTCTTGTTGGTGGTGAAATGAAGAGTTGAGTCTGATGTCTTGACCTCCAACATATTCTTGTCTTGTTGGTGGGGAAATGAAGGGTTTAGTCTGATCTCTTGATGTCCTACATATTCTTGTCTTGTTGGTGGGGAAATGAAGAGCGCTGGCACTATCGGAGTGAATTTGGCAGAGCATTGTCTCCCGAGAGAGCATCAAGTATCATCTACATGGGAGTGTGCTGCGAGTTTTCTCACGCTCAGAAATCAGCAGGGTGTGCAAGATTGGTACTGGAAGTTCACATCTACGGAGAAACAAACTAGAATACAGCCAGGTCTGTCCTGGGTGTTCCATTGTCCACAGACTGGCTGGGGTCTGGCCTGGGTGTTCTATTGTCCACAGACTGGCTGGGATTTCCCCTGGGTGTTCCATTGTCTACAGACTGGCTGGGGTCTGGCCTGGGTGTTCTGTTGTCCACAGACTGGCGGAGGTTTCCCCTGGGTGTTCCATTGTGCACAGACTGGCTGGGATTTCCCCTGGGTGTTCCATTGTCCACAGACTGGCTTGGGTCTGGCCTGAAAGAAGAAGGGCAGAATGTCAGACGGGCCTGCGTGCCCAATTCTTAACCCTTTGAAAATAAAGACTTATTATTATTATTATTATTATTATTATTATTATTATTGTCCACAGACTGGCGGGGGTTTCCCCTGGGTGTTACATTGTCCACAGACTGGCGGTAGTTTCCCCTGGGTGTTCCATTATCCACAGACTGGCTGGGGTCTGGCCTTGGTGTTCCATTGTCCACAGACTGTCTGGGGTCTGGTCTGGGTGTTCCATTGTCCACAGACTGGCTGGGGTCTGGCCTGGGTGTTCTATTGTCCACAGACTGGCTGGGGTCTGGCCTTGGTGTTCCATTGTCCACAGACTGTCTGGGGTCTGGCCTGGGTGTTTCATTGTCCACAGACTGGCTGGGGTCTGGCCTTGGTGTTCCATTGTCCACAGACTGGCTGGGGTCTGGCCTTGGTGTTCCATTGTCCACAGACTGGCTGGGGTCTGGCCTTGGTGTTCCATTGTCCACAGACTGGCTGGGGTCTGGCGTGGGTGTTCCATTGTCCACAGACTGGCTGGGGTCTGGCCTTGGTGTTCCATTGTCCACAGACTGGCTGGGGTCTGGCCTTGGTGTTCCATTGTCCACAGACTGGCTGGGGTCTGGCCTTGGTGTTCCATTGTCCACAGACTGGCTGGGGTCTGGCCTTGGTGTTCCATTGTCCACAGACTGGCTGGGGTCTGGCCTGGCCGTTCCATTGTCCACAGACTGGCTGGGGTCTGGCCTGGGTGTTCCATTGTCCACAGACTGGCTGGGGTCTGGCCTGGGTGTTCCATTTTCCACAGACTGTCTGGGGCTTCCCCTTGGCGTTCCACAATCCATAGACTGTTTGGGGCTTCCCCTGAGTGTTCCATTTTCCACGGACTGGCTGGAGTTTCCCCTGGGTGTTCCATTGTCCACAGACTGGCTAGGGTCTAGTGTGTGTGTTCCACTGTACACAGACTATATGGAGCTTCCCCTGGGTGTTCCACTGTCCACAGACTGTCTGGGGTTTCCCCTGGCCGTTCCACTGTCCACAGACTGTCTGGGGCTTCCCCTGGGCGTTCCACTGTCCACAGACTGTCTGGGGCTTTCCCTAGGCGTTCCACTATCCACAGACTATCTAGGGCGTCCCCTGGGTGTTCCAATGTCCACATACTTGCTGGGGTTTCCCCTGGGTGTTCCATTGTTCACAGACTATCTGGGGTTTCCCCTGGGTGTTCCATTCTTCACAGACTATCTGGGGTTTTCCCTGGGTGTTACATTGTCCACAGACTGTCTGGGGCTTCCCCTGGGTGTTCCATTGTCCACAGACGGGCTGGGGTCTGGCCTGGGTGTTCCATTGTCCACACAATGACTGGGGCTTCCCCTGGGTGTTCCATTGTCCACACAATGGCTGGGTCTTCACCTGGGTTTTCCATTGTCCACACAATGACTGGGGCTTCCCCTGGGTGTTCCATCGTCCACACAATGACTGGAATCTGGCCTGGGTGTTCCGTTGTCCACACAATGACTGGGGTCTGGCCTGGGTGTTCCATTGTCCACAAATATCAGTCGATGTGTGAGGGCAGCAGTCTATCCACAAATATCAGTCGATGTGTGAGGGCAGCAGTCTATCCACAAATATCAGTCGATGTGTGAGGGCAGCAGTCTATCCACAAATATCAGTCGATGTGTGAGGGCAGCAGTCTATGCAAGGGATCACATAATCACCCGCAGTTACTGCATCCAGGAGAAATGTCTCCATCAGATGAACAGCCTGAATTCTGGCGCCAACTACGTGATCTCTTCATCTATAGCAACCTGGTGCGACAGATCGCGGAGGCCATCTGCAATTTGTTTAATGAGTCTTCATGAGAATTCTGGTAAAGACAATAACAGGCACAATGAAACTAGAAATTGTGGATGAACAAGGTGGAAGTGTGGCATTAACTGGAAGAATGGTTGACATGAACAAAGATCTGTGTTTGTGCTATTCTTCTTCTTCTTCTTTCGTTCGCCTTAAATATGTATATAACTGCAATGTTGCCTCTTGTATGAATCTAACAGTCTTTTTTAGTTCACTCAGCGGTCCATAGAGTTTATCTTCCACTGTTGTCTCTCTAGGCCAGAAGGTTCGCCTGGATATGTTGTAGTTTGGGCAATCCTGGAGTATGTGCTCTGCTGTCTGCGACGCCAATCCACATGTGCACATGGCTGTCACCAATCTTGAAGTTTGTATACATGTGGTTGCGTAATCTATTGTGTCCTGTTCTGAGGCGCAGAATAATGACTTGTTCTGGTCTGTCCATAATGTGGTAGTCATCTTGAGCAGGCTTTGGTGGCTTTCTGACTGATTTGATCATTCTTTTCTTTTGGTGGTATGTAATGGGCACATCAGGTTGTTCTTCTTTTTCTCCTTCCTTAGCCAATCGATCAGCTCTGTCGTTTGTAAACTAAATCACGTGAGACTGTAGCATATGAAACAGGAATTCGAAAGTCGGAAAATGTAAACTTTGACGTAAAACGTATGAGAATAACAAATTATTTTGACAACAAAGAGCAGTCATAAGAATTGACAAGCAATTGTACAATTTCAACTTATCAAATATGATGTTAGGGTTGTGAACTATCTCCCGATCTATTCAGTTTGTGCAGGGAAATAATCGTGAGATCCACACAAGATATGGCAGTGATACCGCTTGGTGGGCATCATGTCAATAACCTGTGACATGCTATTGACGCGGTTTTGTGCGCTGAAATGAAATTAAATTACGATATAACAAATTGGTATATCATCATCATCATCATCATCATCATCATCATCATCATCATCATCATCATCATCATCATCATCATCATCATCATCGTCATCATCATCATCATCATCATCATCATCATCATCATCATCATCATCATCACCATCACCACCAGAACCAGCACCAGCATCACCATCACCATCACCATCACCATCACCATCACCATCACCATCACCATCACCATCATCATGTTTTTCAGCCAAGCGTCGTGGTGAGGAATAATTGGCGCTCAAGCACCCGATACGTGACACTAGATTGTCGTTCCATGTGATCATACTATGTCCTCGATTTCGTCAATCCAGCTACTTCTCGGGCGCCCTCTTGCTCTCGTGGCAGATGTTCTTTGATGTAGGGCCAGTGCTGGTAGTTGATGGTGTTACATTCTAATGAGATGACCAAACCATTTGATCTTCTGTCTTTCAATAAATGTGGCACAAGGGGTTAATCCCACTGTCTGACTGATAAAATCATTTCTTACACGATCTCCAATGGTGAGATTGGCAGCACTCCCCAAGCGTCTCATCTCCCACTTGTTGATTTTGCGTACATATGATTTAAATAATATCCAAGTTTGACACTGGTATCATAGGGTTGGTATGAATATGGTATTTATTATATGTCGTTTTGTCGATATTGGCATTTTTTATGTTTCAGTAAGGGTGATAGTTGATATGTAAGCGCACTTTCATTTTGACATCTGATTTCGATTTCTCTGTCTGTTCAGCCATCATCTGTGATCATACTTCGCAGATATTTAGACTATTTTGCTTCAATGTTTACTATTTATCAGTATGGTTGTGGAACAGGAGACCTGCTAACCTGCATGATTTAGTTGTGGCTGTAGTTATGTTCATATTGTATCTTCCGTATGTTAACCTGCATGATTTAGTTGTGGCTGTAGTTATGTTCATATTGTATCTTCCGTATGCTAACCTGCATGATTTAGTTGTGGCTGTAGTTATGTTCAAATTGTATCTTCCGTATGTTAACCTGCATGATTTAGTTGTGGCTGTAGTTATGTTCAAATTGTATCTTCCGTATGTTAACCTGCATGATTTAGTTGTGGCTGTAGTTATGTTCATATTGTATCTTCCGTATGCTAACCTGCATGATTTAGTTGTGGCTGTAGTTATGTTCAAATTGTATCTTCCGTATGTTAACCTGCATGATTTAGTTGTGGCTGTAGTTATGTTCAAATTGTATCTTCCGTATGTTAACCTGCATGATTTAGTTGTGGCTGTAGTTATGTTCATATTGTATCTTCCGCATGTTGAACTAAGCTTGTCAATATGACTGCCCTCATCGCTGTAAAACAGTTTGATCGTTTGATAAAAAATCATATATTGCGTGTGGATCTGTTGTTTCAGCAAAAGTCAAGAGTTGGAAACTGTTCGCCTCTCTGTGTGTGTGTGTGTGTGTGTGTGAGAGAGAGAGAGAGAGAGAGAGAGAGAGAGAGAGAGAGAGAGAGAGAGAGAGAGAGAGAGAGAGAGAGAGAGAGAGCGCTGACAGAGTCAAGTTTTTCCATCGGTTATCTGCATAATTCTGGAGCAACAGTGCCTGCACAAATCCACTACCCACTGGCTTGCTGGGCCCGCCCTGCTTGTGTGAACACTTCTATGTTAGAAAACACGACATTACAGGTATAATTGCAAGCCAAACCACACGCCGCAGACTGGATAATACATGGCCATAAGTCAGGAAATTACAGGCACAACTGTCTTTCCAATTTCAACATCAAAGCGAATGGAATCAATCTGAAACAAATCAATGTGTTGACATATTTAGTTACTTTAATAACAGCAGATGGAAGATGTAGTGGGGAAGTTATACGTAGAGCAGCCCGAGGACAGGCAGCATGTCACAGGATGAACAATGGAGAATGAGATAAAGCGGGTCAGTTGAGGTAAGAAAGAGAGTTCTTAAGAGGTATACCGAGTCAGTCCTGATGTATAGAAGTCAATCATGGATAATCAACAGATTATTAAGTACTTGTTTGGAAGCGACAGAGATGTGGTTTTATGCAGGAATTGCGAGAACAAGAGAGACATGTAGGAAATGTAACGTTGAAAGCTTGGACAATGTGAACTCACAAAGAGAATTATTTACGCACATCGGGAGGAGACAGTACATACTCTCTGGGTATGTCAGGAGATGAGGAAAGTAGAGTCTGTGACTACGGGAAATTTGGAGGAGAAGAGAGGCATCGGGAGATCTAGAGAGAAGATGCTGGACAGTTTGACAACATAACGTGCAGGAACATTGGTGTCAGAGATGATTGGTCTGAATGCATTGTCTTGTGGCAGTCGCTCGAGTACACAATGTGGGACAGTGGACTCCCGTCAGCGTCACACACACCTTCTGTGATTGGATTATGTCACACACACACACACACGCACGCGCACACACACACACGCGCGCGCGCATCATGGCCGTGAACCCAGGACTTCAAGGACACCTGTTGCAGACAGCTGTTGGTTGCTATGGTTACCCGGTCAGCACTGGGAGACGCCCAACAAACAACACACTTGCTAACACACCTGGCCAGTCGCTGGCCATGGACACGTGTGTCAGTGCGGTAGTGGCTGCATCTAGCAGACACGGACGCTACAGCCAGCAGGAACAGACACAACCCCTCACCCAGACGTAGACCGTGTAAATAATCACATTAGTTACTCACACAGCGCGCTGGCTGGACCCTAGCGCACCGAACGCTATAATTTGACAAGGTGATTGGAGGAATCCTTATGTGTGTGCGGGTTGCCATGGCTACAGTTTATTTCTAGAGTTATTTGTCCCTGAAGGCTTCTGTAACATTTCCATTCATTGCCAGCACAATTGACGCCTAGATATATGTGACCTCGATATATATGACATAGCTGGACTGGTCACTCATTCTTCTGAATGTTTAGTGTCATGTGACATAGCTGGACTGGTCACTCATTCTTCTGAATGTTTAGTGTCATGTGACATCGCCGGACTGTCCTTTCATCCCATTGAATGTTTAGTGTTATGTGACATCGCCAAACTGTCATATCATACCACTGAATGTTTAGTGTCATGCGACATCGCCGAACTGTCCTGTCATCCCAATGAATGTTTAGTGTCATGTGACATCGCCGAACACTCCTGTCATCCCAATGAATTTTTAGTGTCATGTGACATCACCGAACTGTCCTGTCATCCCACTGAATGTTTAGTGTCATGTGACATCGCCGAACACTCCTGTCATCCCAATGAATGTTTAGTGTCATGTGACATCGCCGAACTGTCCTGTCATCCCACTGAATGTTTAGTGTCATGTGACATTGTTTAGTCAGAGAATGATCAGATTATGCGAAAAAACTTTATGATGATAACAGAGAAGAACAGTATAATATTCAAAATAATAATGAATGACCATCAGTTTTGAAGATGGAGGTTCAGATTGCTCTTAACCATACGAATTCTGGCAAGACCACCGGTTCAGGCAGCATCACAAGAGAAATTATTAATGCTTTAGAAGAATATGGAATAGATAGTTACCAGACTGCTGAACACATTATATGATACTGGAAATATACCTCATGAAATATGTAACTCTGTATTTTATTGCAATCCCAAATAAATCAGGAGCCTTAGAATGTGATTAACATCGAACAATTAGTATAATGAGTGACATCACGAAGATTTTGCTACGAATTATCATGCACGAGTTTGGATGAAAATACAACCTGAAATAGGAGATGAACAATGTGGGTTTGTAGAAGGAAAGGGTACAGTAAATGCTGTGTATATGCTGCGAACAGTTATTGAACGTGCTATAGAAGTAAACAAGGATATACATCTTTGGCTTTATTGACTACACAAAGGATTTAAATAAAGTGAGACATGTCGAGTTGAAGATCTACAAATTGATGGAAAAGACCTTAGACTTGTAAAATACATATATTGGAAACAACAAGCTGCCATAAGAATGATAATGAAGTAGGTCAATATCAGCCTATTAAGAGAGGTGTGAGACAGGAATATGTAATGTCTCCAGATCTTTTTTTTTTCTCTGTACAGTGAAAATATTTTCAGAAATATAGAAGATATGGAAGGAATCAACATTGGGGGACGATGCATCAATAACATTAGATATGCAGATGATACAGTCTTGATTGCAGACAATGAACAGGACCTGCAAGATTCAGTAGATGCGGTTGTTGCACACAGTGAGCTACTAGGGGTAGAACTGAATATTAAGAAGACACAGATTATGGTCGTCACTGGGAAGAAGGAATACCACAATGTGATATACACGTCATAGACACCGATAAAAGGGAAAGCAAGCCCACACGCAAAACTCAGCCCTTTACTACTTTAAACATGTGTAAGGACTACGCACGAGTTAAAGTAAGCGAACAAAAAGAAGAAGAGGAAGAAGAAGTAAAACGGGCATATTCTTAAACAAGTGAATCAGTACAGTTATCTGGGAACAGTCGTAACATCTGATGGGAGATGCCTTGAAGAGATTAGAACAAGAATTGCCATTGCGTTGGTAGCCATCTAGGTAGCCATACTCTGAATAAGCAATGCCACATGACACTAAACATTCAGTGCGATGACAGGACAGTTCCGCGATGTCACATGACACTAATCATTCAGTGGGATAACAGGACAGTTCGGCGATGTCACATGACATTAAACATTCACAAGAATAAATGACCAGTCCGGCGATGTCACTTGACACTAAACATTCAGAAGAATGAGTGACCAGTCCGGCGATGTCACTTGACACTAAAAATTCAGAGAATGAGGTACCAGTCCGGCGATGTCACTTGACACTAAACATTCAGAAGAATGAGGGACCAGTCCGACGATGCCACTTGACACTAAACATTCAGAAGAATGAGGGACCAGTCCGGCGATGCCACATGACACTAAACATTCAGAAGAATGAGTGACAAGATGAAAAACATACTGACCAATAAAAAGATATCAACTGAAACGAGAAAAAGTGTTGAAGTGCTACATCGAACCTGTACTTGTGTATGGATGTGAAGCTTGGACAATGAGCAGTCAAGCTGAAAAACATCTGATGGATTTGGAAATGTGGTTTCTGACGAAAATGCAAAGAATACCATGGACAGACAGAAAAACCAATGAACAATTTCTTCAAGAAACAAATGAAGATCGTAAACTGATTAGAGACATTAGACGTAGACAGTCACAATTTGTGGGGCATGTTATGAGCAGAAATGATTTGGAGAACTTGGTGACAACTGGCAAGATCGAAAGAGACCAAGGGGAAGACCGAGAAGTAAATACCTGGATGGCTTGACCACGTGGCAGGGTCGAGACAGGAACACTGAGCTGATCCACCACTCTGGTGATCGAGTGAGATAGCAGAACATGACCCTCGTGTTTCGCATCTGTTGATTGGTCAGTCGTTGCACGTGAGCCTTCGTGTGTCGCATCTCTGATTGGTCAGTCGTTGCACATGCATTTCAGTATACGGCATCTGCCTGTTGATTGGCCAATAATCATGCTATATATATGTATGTGTGTGTGTGTGTATATATATATATATATATAATATATATATATATATATATATATATATATATATATATATATATATATATATATATTATACTAGCTGACCCTGCCCGGCTTCGCCCAGACCCTGGTGGGGAGCATCTCATTTAATTCATATAAGTAGTCATATAAGTTCTCGTTCCCGTTACCGACTATCTGTCTGTCTGACTGTCTGTCTGTCTGTCTGTTTGACCCAGCCCGTCTTCGCCCAGACCCTGATGGGGAGCATGTCATTTAATTCATATAAGTAGTCATATAAGTTCCCGTTCCCGACTGTCTGTCTGTCTGTCTATCTATCTATCTGTCTGTCTGTCTGACCCAGTCCAGCCCATGGTGGAGAGCATCTCATTTAAATCATATAAGTAGTCATATAAGATCCCGTTCCCGACTATCTGTCTGACTTCTGTCTGTCTTGGGTAAATGGAGGAGGGAGGAGGAAGAGGGAGGTGGAGGAGGGAGGAGGAGGGGCGGAGACAGGAGGAGAAGGGAGGAATAGGAGGGAGGAGGGAGGGATTAGGAGGAGGAGGGGGAGGAGGAAGGGAGGAGGAGGAGGGAGGAGGAAGGGAGGGAGGATGAGGGAGGAGGAGGGGAGCAGGAGGAGGAGAAGGGGAGGGAGGAGAAAGAGGGAGGAGGAGGAATGTGAAGGGAGGAGGAGGTAGAGGGAGGAGGAGGGAGGAGGAGGGAGGGAGGAGGGGGAGGAGGAGGGAGCAGGAGGAGGAGAGGGAGGAGAAGAAAGAGGGAGGAGGAGGAATGTGAAGGGAGGAGGAGGTAGAGGGAGGAGGAGTGAGAGGAGAAGGAGGAGGCAGAGGGAGAAGAAGGAAGGAGGAGGAGGAAGGAGGGAGAGGAAGGAGGGGAGAAGGAGGAGGGGAGGAAGGAAAGGGAGGTGGGGAGGAGGAGGTAGAAGGGAGGAGGAGGAGGAGGAGGGAGGAAAATGGAGGAGAGGAGGAGAAGGAAGAAGGAGGAGAGGAAGGAGGGAGGAGGAGGATGGAAGAAGGAGGAGGAAGAGGGAGGAGTAGGAGGTAGAGGGAGGGAGGAAGAGGAGAGGGAGGAGGAGGAGGGAGGGGGAGAGGGAAGGAGGAAGGAGGAGGAGGAGGATGGAGGAGGGAGGAGGAGGAAGAGAGGAGGAAGAGGGAGGAGAGGAGGAAGGAGGAGGAAGAGGGAGGAGGAGGAAGAGGAGGGAGAGAGGGAGGAGGGGGAAGAGGAAGTGGGTAGGAGGAGGAGGACGGGGAGAAGAGGAGCAGGTAAGAAGAAAGGAGAAGGAGGGAGGAGG